>VCAZ01000044.1:2120809-2720809 GCA_005784505.1 Bagarius yarrelli
AATCAGCAGAAGTGGTATTTACTGAGAAAATGCTTGAAACGCGTGTTTTTTTACATAAAAACCGGGGCATTATTAAAAGCATGGCCATCCCTGAATGTTTTATTGGGCTGCCGAATAGTTATAAGTCATAAATGACTTTAAAACCCAGTAAAATTCAAAATGTAATTATCTTTTGGACTAAGGCCCCAGGCTTCCCATATATCTTTGGTTGGCTGTCATGCATACATAACACATTTTTAATGACTAGTTACTCACAAATGTACAAAATAATTTTCATTTTTGTTCTATGCACTTCCCCTCCCCACATCTCTAAGCCACTGGTCAGAAAGTGAGAGATTGTGAGTTGTGATGGTGATGGTGGAGGAAAATAGGGGAAAGGGGGTGTTTGGGGGAGATGAATTAAAGAGGAGAAGAATTGGCAGGAGAGAAGAGGGAAGATACCTGCAGTTCCAGCTGCTGAACTACTTGCATTTGCACCCGGCACTGGGCCGTACTCCGGTCGTCTAAGGCATGCTCATTATTCAGATGTCTAGAGAGAGAGAGAGAGAGAGAGATAGAGAGAGAGAGAGAGAGAGAGAGAGAGAAAGAGAGAAGAGAGAGAGAGAGAGAGAGAGAGAGAGAGAGAGAGAGAGAGAGAGAGAAAGGGAAAGAGAGAGACAAAGAAAGAGGGGGGAATAGAGACAAAGAGAGCGAGAGAGACAGAGAGAGAAAGAGAGACAGACAGAGAGATAGATGGAAACAAAGAGAGAGAGAGAGAGAGAGAGAGAGGAAGGCATGACATTTTACAGCAGACTATTAAACATTTAGTAAAACTTTCATGGTGATATACGGAATTACATTATCAGCATGCTCTGAGGGACAATCTTTTCTTTCTCTGTATTGTACTGAAATTATGGAATGTAAATAAATCCTATTCCATGTGTGGAAACATCACATTCTTCAAACAAAAACGAGTGTGTCTTCACACACACACACACACACACACACACGCACACACACACGAATATCCCTGCAATTCGGTGGTTATATAGAAACCTATGTGTGAGGTAAAAATAACAATCTGAAGGGAAATTCAGTCTCAAAATCATGCTGTCTGGGTAGCCTGCAAAATGTCTCATTTTCAGTACGTATAAAGAATCTACTTTGTTTGGGAGTTTTCACAGTTAATTATGTCATTAAGAAGAATAGGAACTAAATGAAGCTAGAAGAAAAAGCCAAAGGACAACAAGGAGAAGAAAGATGGAATCTGTAATAAACTTGAATTATGAATATAATTATGCATGATTATTTTACAGGATCTTCTTCTTCCACTCCAGACAAACCCCCCCCCCCCCCCCCCCCCCCCCCCCCCCCCGCACCCCCCAACACATTTATAACTAATCTAAATAAGTAGCTGGCCACACTAAGTCTTCCAATTTTTCCTTCTTTTTTGTGGTGATTTATATAAAATGAGGAGATAAGGTTCTTGCCAGTGAAGGAAATATGATTGGAGGATTTTTATCAGTCTCTGCATGAATTACAGTTTCGGAAAAATGCTTATGCAGGGGCATTTCATTAATCATTTAATCATAAGCCGAGCAGGATGTTTGAACCGATTTCACAAATACCCTTTCATTTCGCTACTTCATTATGCTCGCTAATGGATCCAATATATTACATATATCATAAATTATATCACGTTGCTGCTGACCATGTAGGTCACTATCACTAGGTGGGGGTTCGTGGCGCTGCACAGCAACGATGTTGGAGGGGAAAAAAAAACAACCACCACAATACTCATACTGGGTACTGTCTTCTTTTCAACACTCCTATTCTTCTCATTTATAGCTAATACAACAAGCCTGAGCAGCGATCGCAACCACAGCAGTGATGACTTAATCAACCTCAGAGCCTGTAGGGACGAGCTGGTTGTGTCATGTGGCCAGATGTTATAATGGTTAGACAGGCATGTGAGGGATACATGCAGATCACAGAACATGCAAGATATGCCTGGTGTAATTACAGGAAATGATTGTAATGACAGTGTTTTTCAACTCAAATACAGATATATAGCTGTATGTCAGTGTACAGTCTATCCAGTTTCCATATTTGAAATGTTTTAGAGATAAATAAAGGTTTAAACCTTACTTATCTTACATTTTGTAAGACTTACATTTATCTCTGTTATACATCTGAGCCATCGAGGGTTAAGGGCCTCGCTCAGGGGCTCAGCAGCGGCAACTTGGTGTTGCTGGCAATCAAACCCCGATCATCCAATTAATAATCCAACAACTTCGCTACCATTTCCCCCTTTACCGTTTAAATGTTACAGATTTTAAAGGAACATGAATTTCTGAAGTGTTTTCTGTCTCTCATACCGCAGACCATTGGCTATCACCGATAATGGTAAGTTATTAATATATCAGCTGATAAAATCCTGACAGGGACCAGAACCAGAGAGCACATCGCTCCAATTCTCTAATCCCCACATTGGCTAGCGTATTGATTTTTAAATACTTCTGCTTACGGATAAGGGTGTATTTAGCAGACATCCTAACTGTTTACTTTCCTAGGTGTGATCTCAATTCCTGCCTTTTGACTGTTCCCTCAATGCAGCTTTTTCTCTATGGGGGACGGGGCTTTTCCACCCTTGCTCCAGAATTCTGGAACTTTCTCCCTTATAATATTAGATCTGCAGAATCGTTTACATACAGATGTCAAACTCAGTTCCCTCATTAATTGCACCTGATCCAGCTAATCATGGCTTTTAGGCTTGTTTAAAAAATATATATAAAAATATTTTGTGGTTTGGAATAAGGTTGAAACTAAACTCTGCCGGGGCTTTAACCCTCTAGGATCTGAGTTCGACACCCAAAGTGTTTAAATCCTCTCTCAAAACTCACTGTTTTAAAACTCTCCTATTTATGATGTGTTTTTCACTGTTTTTTGTACTGTTTTGTTGTTCTATTAAAATCACTTTAAGAATTTACTTTTAAAAGCGTAAAATTAAATGATGATAATAATAATAATTTTCATAATTAGTCAAGCTATTTATTAATAGAATTATAGGTAAATATATTGTTGTTGCATGAATTGTTACTATAGGAACATTAAGACAGAGTTATTATAGAGTTCAATAAAAAAAAAAAACTATTAATAAATTATAGCCAGCGTTACTGTCAGAGTCATACTGTTAAAGGCAATAAATCAACAGATTCAGAGCAATCAGGCTTTTAGAATTCAGCAGGGCTAAGAAATGAAAATTAATAAAGTAATTTCTACATATTATTCTTATTTTAGCACCATTCTCCGTAAAAGTAGGTGAAAGTCTTTGCGTACTGAGCAAACATTTTTAAAGCCTCCATCTAACAGCACACCTTAAAACGCGAGATGGAGCAACGTGACAAGCTTGTGAATCTGCAGTTAATAAAAGCAGGAGCGGCATCTCCTCTCCCTTTCATCTTTTGTTACACTGGATGATCCTTCTCCTCCCCCTTCCTCTTTCGCTTCTAATGACATGTAGAGTAAGAGTGCATAATTAATAGGAAATGAAATATTCAAAATGGCTCTTAAATCAGCCTCTCAAAAGAGTGTCTGGACCTGAGGAGGTCGGCGTGATGGGCACAACTGACAGCGGGAGGGACTATGAGCGCTGGCATGTGTCACTTTCTGGACCTCTAGTGCAGGACTTTTTATAAAGCATCCTGGCAGGATGACGGTTTCTAATGTAAATTGGCACAATAAAACAAGTTAAATAGACATTGCTTAAACAGTCAGCATTTCACATGTCATTGAGACAGCCTATCCTCTTATTGCAGCGTTAAAAATATAGTAAAGCGGGATAGCGTAAGCCACACTGAGGGGAACAGCTATCACAACAATCTCTGAGCAAACTCCAGATAACTTCCATTGTTTATTGTTCCCGCTGGCGTGCGGACGTTTACTTGAGCAAATATGTCCTCTTAAAAAAAAACCCAAACAGCTTAGGATCACTTAGTATTCGTTTATTTATTCATATTTTATTTGCCAATAGGACTAATAATTCACATTGTTTGGCAGAGTTTGTGTTGTCTTTAACTGCTTTTTATAACCGAGTAAACATTTTTTAAGCTCCAGGGCAAGAGGGACTCGGAATACTATTAGTGTGGTAAAATAGATGGGGTGTGTGTGAATCAATTTTAATGCAAATTATTCTAGTTCTAGAGTAAATATGACAAGTAGACAGACAGACAGATAGACAGACAGACAGACTTTTAAAGCACCTATTCAGCTACTGATCACTTGAAACCCCATACGACCTGAAAGTTAACTGAAATAAAGGAACGAAATTCACCCAGAAAAAAAAATCAAGGCCGGGTTATTGATCCATAAAAAGTAGTTTTAGGAAAAGCCTTAAATGTGACAAAAGTTTAGAGTATTACACTTCTGTTAAGCTGCTTGTGCTGTTCCTCAAACATGCAGCCCACCTCTCCCTCCAAACCCTCATCTCCCAAACAGGAATTCGTCTTTTCATTTACTTTATTTATTGTGACAGCACAAGCAGGTATGCCATATTTTCTTTCACAGACAGAATAAATAACCTCCGGGTTTAAAACAACACCTTGGCCCGATGCTGGTTGTTGCTGTTGGCACTCACTACGGAGATCTGCTTGCTGTTAGTGCGCTGCTTCTTTCTCACTGCGCCCAGATACACAGGTTCTGCTGACTGTATGCCTTTCGCCTTTGTGCTCCTCACTCACTCCCTCCCGGGTCAAAGAAGCTTTTCAGTGCCTCTTATCATCTGACCCGATGTAGTGCTTTCCTTTTTTTTTTTTTTTTCTTTTGCATTTTATTTGCAATTCTTCTGGGCCGTCGAGCAGGCAGACTGAAGGAGGTGCATGTGGTAACGTTTAACGGCGTCAAGCGCTAACACCTCCTCTGTGCCGGGTGAACCTTCACCCTGCCTCACTTAAACAAAGACAGCTTTTGTGGTGCCTCCTCGAGTGTTTTCTTAACGTGTTCCAAGCAGTTTAGGGCAAGCAAGTAAAGTAAACAAGATGTTGCCACGATAAAAACACTTGTGAAAACACTGCAGAGTGCACTCGGGTCCTTTTTAAGGAGAGGGAATTTTTTCTTTCCTCCGCCAAGCTCTCAGACGCTAATTCCACTCATTTTTGTAAACAAATGATGAAGCTATGAACTAAACCACAGAGAGGGGAGAAAAAAAAGAGGGATGGATTAAGCAGGACAAACCAAAGCCTGCTGTAACATATGAGGAAGAGGCTCTCGTTTTCCTGCTTGGATGTTTGCTCTGTGAAGTGGGAAAAACACACGTTCCTTTCTGCTTACAGCTTGAATAGCGCAATCGTACTCATCAACACTTCCTGCTAGCAGATGGCACAGGATGATTACATTATCTGTACAGCAGATATACGGAAAAAAGCTACAGTTTCACGCACTGTAGTTTATACCCAGTGCTCAGACTCGATGTCGATATTTTTATTCTTATATAAGGGAGAAGGAGGAGCACAATTTTGTAGGTCAATTATGTGTGCCTGTCTCATCAACTTTTTGATGGACTACACAAACTCTACAGTCTAATAAGATTAGGAGAAGCAGACGGTTGCCATTACATTACTATTATTGATAGGAGTACAATCTGAGTTCTAGAAGAGGGCACAACTTGCTACACCTATATACATTCTGTGGGTCACATGACACATCTAAAGCACACCTAACTTAAGGGCGAAAGGTATAAGACACAGCTGCTGTATACGTTTGTATCTTCGGCGTGCTAGGGCTTGAGTTACTAAGCTGTAGGATTCGTGTGCTAACAGATTGCTGCTGTAATCACTGCCGGCGTGCTTTGTTCTGTCCAAACCTGCGTAAACAATTCTTATGTTCGTTTGCCGAGCAAGACTGTGATTTCTTTTCTTGTTGTAAAAACTGGTTGAACGTGTAAAAAAAAAAGAAGGGAGTCGGAGAAGGACGGAGAGAGCCCCCTATCTCTGTCTGCAGAGAACAGACAAGGGCAAACCTGCAGCGCTCTTGTGGTGCGGCCTGCTGCAGATAAACATGTTTGTTTTGGACAAAGTGGCAGAAATCACCATGGGAACAGCACTTATCACTCTCATGCACACACAAACACAAGCACGCATGGAGGGTCCACCTGTAGCGTGTCTAAATGTCTAAATGAAAGGGGGAGCACAGAAGCTGGAAGAGGCGCTATTTAGGCACACAATGTAGTAGCAAGCGATACGTCAGGGTTCACCTTCAGAAGTTTGAGAGTAAATAAAACTTATTTCTTACTTGAGGAATGACTGGAAGTCCTCAAACACCGCTTCACATCCTGGCCATTTGCACACGCCGTGCGCGTACAGCGGGTGGCTGTGGTGTGTGTGTTCATCCAGCGCTGAGCTGTGGAACGACAAACAGGTTAATATCAATATCGAAGTCTCAGTCACACGTTACAATATTACATTTATCCCTCATACACAGCATGAGACAAGTGTGTTTAGATGATCCCAGTGCCAAATCGGCAGCTTATTTGCACCGCCATCTCTACATCCACCTGGAGCAGCCTGCCTCTCCTACAACAGGAAGCTTCCCAATCCAGCTGGCCAGCGCCCACCAAGTGTAAACAGTAAACACACTCCACCTGCTATCCATTGATCTGCCCGTTGAGAGATGACAACAGCCGGGGTGCAAAATACTTTTTGCTTAGACTTCTGCGGAAGCAATTTCATAAGCAGAGTTTATGACTATTGAAAATCCCTAAATCTGATTGGCGGCTCTGAGAATAGTGAAAACAATAGTGTATTAATAAACATAAATGAAAGGCTCATATCAATGCACTTGTTCTAGAATCTTATTGTATCTACGGTAACAACTTGTCTACAGTGACGACTATCTCGAACACAGTATAATCTTAATTATAGATTCGGGGATATGGTAAGTCGAAAAAGTCTTTATTTCGTCTTTTTATATCTGCTACACTGCTGCAATACACTTCTTTTATGCAGTTACTGTTGAGTCTCACCTTTAAAGTCTCTATCTTACGCTGGCTACAGTCTGTGTGACATAAAATGGCAGTGTCGAGTCAGTAAAAGTGTGATAAACTGTTCACATCCCTTCACTGACCCGAGCAACAGCATCAGGAAACAGCATGCAAACCTTCTCCTTATCACCGCCAAGCTTTATTCCACCTTTCTCTCTGCTCGGCTTCAACACTATTATTATTATTACCCACTTCTCACACAAACTAACAAACCTCTACTAATCCGTTTAATAAGACTAACTGTTGTAAAACCAGTTTTTTTAAGTGGTGCTGCCACTAATGGGGGTCAAAGTTGTCGAGAATCACTTTGGAATGTATTTAGCACACGGCAAAAATTAGAAATACCTTTTTAATATTTTTTCGGTTTAATTCAATGATGAATTATGCATCTGCATTAGGACCCTTTCATTCCATATGCCTAATAAATAGACTGGGCGAGATATATTCTAATGACTTTTTAACAAGGGGCACGGAAACGTCTGTCTGGCGAACAGGGGGTGATTTTTAATTTAAAGACCGCCTTTTTTTTTAATTCGCCTTTTGTATGTTGCTTCATTTAGTATCAAAACAGTATTGAACAGGGAAGCGCTTGAGGACTTCAGACAGGCAAATGATGACAAAAATGACTCTTTATGTAACTAAATTGTGGGAAAGATGGGAACATTAGGGGGTAATAGGGGACTGGGATTTTGGGATGTTGGGGAGGGGTCCTTACAATGAAGAACTCTTTCTAGTCCAGCAGTCTCATAGCAGCCACTGTTGTAGCTGCATTAAATTTGACTTGTCTGCAGGCAGGTCTATTATAGTCGAGCAGCTTTGGGGACAGCAGGAGACGACCTCTAATGATCTTTTAACTTCAGCACGGTGAATCACGTTATCTGCTTTCTGCTTACATGGAGGGTCAAAAAGAAATCAGTGAAGTGAAGCAGACTTCAGGCTGCAATACCCTTAAGCTACGGTCAAACTCTAACAGAGGTTAAACACACTGCTAACAACAGTGCACGTGGGAAATTCCAGGATAAAGAAATGTCTAAGTGCTTCTACTAGATAATATAGCTGGGTCACATTACCGCATTGTGATTTAGAAGGTGAAAAAAAATCGTAATGATTTATTAAAAAAAAAAAAAAAAAAAAAAAAAAAAAAAAAAAAAAAAAAAAAAAAAAAAAAAAAAAAAAGCGATACAGGATCTGGGTCTGAGTTTACAGAGAAATCGCTTTTAGTCCAAACACAATTTGTAAAAATTGTTCATCCCACAAACCCTGATGAGTTCTTAGCTAATTCCCCCAACCCCCGACTCAATTCTCACTAAGACTTGCCCTAAAATAATTTAATTATCATTTTCAGAGTGGAAGATCAATTAAAGGGGAGAGACGGTGGGGAAAAGGGGACCCGAATCTGATTATTTATCTCTTTAACAAATTCGCTGAGCTGCATGTCCCCTGAGCACCGCCTTTCTGGCGCATGCTGGGAAGCAAAAAATGTAGAACAACAGATTTAGTCACTTTTGTCACACTTATTTTTGAGGAAAACTCTCTGTTAAAGGGTGTTGGAATGTCCTCTCGAATTTCTGTTTCTTTCTAATTGAAGATCAGCAGAGGTTTGTGCAGGTTCATGAAGCCGTTGGCCCTTTATCGGTGTGCTGATGAATCAGATGGACTGACACGTTGAAGGCTTTTATCATATTTGGGTGTGTGTGAGAGCCTCGTCTCCGCGGCCGGCACCACTGGGAGAACAGCGAGGCTGCTAAAAGCAGGAGTGGGCCGCATCTAAAACGTGTGCTGAGCGATTGGATTTCTTCTCCTTTCCTTTAAGACGGAAGTGAAAACAAGCGAACGACGCCTGTGGATGCACTTAAGGTTTTAGTTGCAGGCGTCACAGTGACTGGCCAGATTTTTATATGACACATGAACCTAACTACATGGTACTTAACGGGTCGAGAGGTAAATGATCTGCCAGGACTGGAGGGAGCAGGTCCATCAACTCAGTGTCTGCTGGCTGTTCTACGACAAAAAAGGACTCGGGGAATCTGGACCGAGAGAAGGACAGAGCTTCCTGTTGGTGAACAGGTCTTTACAAATCACCTGAAATAAACCCCTTATGGGTTCAACCAGGGTATAGATAGCTAAACAGAAATCCGTGCAGCTGCTTAACTCAAGCATGTCCTTGCATCATTCCACACAAACAAACAAACAATGCGACGCATCGTCAAAGCACAGCCCTATTAATCCTCTTCTCTAATTTGCCGAAGGTGTTTTAGCAACGATAATGACTGAGTTTTAACGGCGTCTCTGAATAGAGCTGTTTGGAGAGAGACGATGAGGGAGCAGAGCGTGGGAGAGAAGCGAGGGAGCGATCACCTGCTCACTTCTCTGACAGTTCAGAGATGCTTGCTGCATATTTAGCCTGCAGAGTGCCTTCTTCGCGCCGCCGAGCGCTAAACTGCTGTTGACGTCTTCTTTAATCTTAGACGGCATGTGCTGGAGAGAGAGAGAGAGGCTCAGCTTTTATTCTCGTCTTCTCCAATGTTTTAAAGAAGGCTCAATTCCCACCTAAAGCTTGTTTTTCTTTTAGTTTTTTTTTAAGGGGTGATAGAGGACTCGTGTGTGTGCGTTCGTGTGAAGGTGTAGAGAAAGAACAGGAAGATAAAAAGGAGGAAGCCCGTTTAAACGTTAAATAATCACATTTGTCAATCTGTATTTGTGTTATGTTGTCAAAAAGATATATTTTGCAGGTGGACGGTGCAAATAATCTTAAGGTAAAAATAAAATAATTTAGTGTATTGTTTTAAAGAGTTTGCTTTGAGGGTCTGTTTTTCGTGCCTTGGATTGGTCACATGACGACTTCGTGTCACATGATGAGCTGCAGGGCAGTTTGTGTCTGATTAACCTTAAAATATATAAAACAGAGAGGCTTGTAAGATTACAGCTCATTATAAATGCTATAATGCAAGTGATTCCAGGGACTAGGGCTGCACGATAGATGCGATAGCATGCTAAATAATGCGATATGATATTTTAAAATCATGATGTAACCAGCATATGTTTCTTCAAACGCATTCACCCGTGGTTGAAGATTTATCTGCCGAGCATAGCTGATGCAAATTGTGCTTGTTTTTGAGGTGACTGTAAATATTTTTAGGTTTTTTTCTTGACGTTTACACTTGAGATTAACATGTCTGCATGTGGTCATTTTTTTTTTTTTAAACACAAATACTACCATATCTTTTAGGTGCTTTTTCGTTTTGGCACTAAATCGTCAGCTGCGGCTGCCTCGGGCTAATCAAGATTAGCTCGCTATGAAAGCCCCATAGCTTGTTATTTGTCTTGCACGCGCATGCATATCCTGACTAACATCTGCGAACCACATCGACCTGTAACTTTGACCATCAATTATAATTAAGAGGATTAAATCGATCACTTGCAATATTTCAAAAATTTAGATATATTGTGCAACCAGATGCTGATTAATACACTATAATAGTGAGGAAGTGTCCTGAACACTCCTGCTAGTGCACAAGTGGAAAAGAATTCCCTATGTCTAAAATGTATATTACTCAGTGAATTGTATCCTGCATACTGAGTTCCTTTGTCTCACCCATAAGGGTGACTCTTTACACGTCTGGGATTAAATTGAATATGCAACTGTGCAAAATCTATTCCAGCTCAGGCAGGATCTGTTGTGTGAACTGTTTGCTCATACGCAACACTTACACAGGCGGTGTTTGTCCAAATACAAATCTAAATATGTGTGTGTTTAGAGAGAGAGAGAGAGAGTGAGAGAGAGAGAGAGCGAGAGAGAATGAGCTTGAGGCATCTTGTGAACAGTTTAAAGATCAGGCCTCGGCAGATAAAAACAAGTGAGTGTGTTACACGCTAAATTAATTTTTTGCTCAAAGACACAGTGGCGACACAGTGCTTTTTCCAAATTAATCTTCATGTCAGGATGATGTCAAGTCTTTACCTAAAGAACCTTCAGGAAAGGTGACCTGTTTCTCATTGTATAGAACTCTGACAGAAAACTCCTTGATGAAGATTATTTAATCTTCGTATAATTTACAACCCAGCCCAACCCGGAGCAATCGAATAACTGGCATTTACTGGGGTGTGTATCAGGCTTTCCAGGTTAATGCAAATCTTATTTAACAAACAAGAGTCAAACTGCATGGCTGTGTATTGGCACGTATGTGGAGCCGAACACAAATAGCGCAGTCTCCTGAAGTAAGCTGGTAATTAATAAGGAAATGGGCCTATTCCCACTGCTGTAATCTAGCCGCAGAAATAGCCATGGACTCCCAGGTGTTCGCTTTCTCCCCTCCCCATGGACTGAATTGGCCTGCAGAGCTTGTGCCCTTAATGAAAAGAGTGAGGTACTTACTAACGACAAATTAATAGTTACTAGGCCAAGCCTTATGGGTAGCTGTCTATCAAAATCTGCTTTCCCTGAGGGCATTGCAATCTTGAGTGAGGAAACAAGTAGGCCCTGTTTGCTTTAGTCAAAGATGACAGGAACTTGTTTCAGGAACGTGTATCCTCAGTAGATAAAAAAAATAGCATAGTGGGGACAATATGAAAAAAAAAACCCCATATAAATAAGAAAACACCTATTTCCTCAAGAAGATATCCATCTCTAGTAATGTAAAATGTAAATGTCTGTACTCGACATCACAGAAGGTTGGGATCGGGGCGCAGGGTCAGTTATGATATAGCACCACAGGAGCAGGAGGGGTTAAAGGTCTGGCTCAAGGACCCCTCAGGAGGGGTGGCAGACTGGCAGTGGTGGGGCTCGAACCCAGCTGTTCCTGGTTCTCCAACAACTCAGAGCCTTAACCATTCGAGCCACCACTGCACTCTATATCCTAGGATAATCCTGTTTATATATTTCCTATAGGTTATTCTAGGACACATGGTAACCACATGTTACACACATGACAGTTACATAAATAAATATAACAGGCTATTAATGTGGGAAAAAACAGAACTGGAATATTTTCAAGGTTGCTATTTGTTTTTGTTTTTTTGCCTTTCATCAGTTTAGCATTTCTAGTTGTGCTCTTACCTTTCTCTCTTTAGTGAGTGGCTGCTGTACTGGCCGTTGGTGGTAGCCTGCTGGTTTAGGAGGCTGCTTTTGGGAGGCACGGGTGAGACGGAGGACAGGTCCAGGCCACGATGGCAGTTGTTGCCGCCGCTGTTCTCCTCCTTTACATGCGTGCCAGTCACCTCCTTCCACAGCTGCTGCAGCTCAGCTGGAATCACGCCTGTCACAAAACAAATTGGATAATTAAATCAATTAAAGGGCTAATCCACTTCTACTTGTGCTGTAATTAAATTAAATAAAAAAAAAAACAAGAGGCTGAGTAAACAAAGGAGGGTATTAATTAGGAACTGTTCCACTACAGGCGAGCATCGGGAGATGCGCTCGTATCAAACCCTCGCTCTCTCACTGTGTGTTTGTGTATACAAATCTTTGGCATTCAAGTGGATTCCATGCTTAAAGTAAGACAAGGCGTGAAATTGAAATCATCTTCGGAGATAGAGAGCGAGTTCACAACACCACTTTTTTAACACAAAAATGTTAGGGGAAAAAAAAGAAAGACAATAAAAAAAGAAAAGAGAGGGCACGGAAGCGGACAGGGGGTGAAAAAAAAAAAAAGAAAAGCAAACCCCTCGGGTAATATTCTGAAAAGCAAGTTAATGTGCATAATACTTAAAGCGCCGCAGCGCCTAATTGACATACGCACAAAGCACATTTAATATGGCACGCTGCAGCTGGGACACAAAGATGCTCCATTTTTTTGGACGGATCACACGACTACACACACATAAAGCTCTCTGTACCATTAAATCGCTCTTCATGACCAAGTTAAAATGTGACTGAACTGAGATGCTGCATTAGGAATAGCTAGCGATACATCCTCCATAAATATAGCCCTGAACATAGACCACACAGCCCAGATGTTTGTTCCTAGTGATTAGGCTGACAGCATGGACTTGGGAATCTGAAATGAAATAGGAGAAGATTTGGTGGATGGACCTATCAACTCCCCTGGCTATTAATTAAATCGCTTTTTAAAATAGAATGGAAGAGGATTTACCCTCTGCTTATCTGAATTACACTGTAAATTTTTATTTCCCGTCTTTAATCAGTCTCTCTCGGATCCCGTAACTCGTGCTCCCTTTCACATGTTTTACTGTAACACACACACACACACACACACCGCAAATGCTTAGTCTTAATTTATTCCTTTTGTGGCAAAATAAGTGGCGAGTGGAAGACCTGAATGCGATCAGCAGAAAATATTTTGAATTTGATAAGCTACTAAAGATTTTAATTATGGCGGTAATGGAGAACAGTGAGCTAATGAGGCGAGGAAAGCTCTGGAGAGAGAGAAAAAGAGAGAGAGAGAGAGAGAGAGAGAGAGAGAGACAGACACTTAGAACTGTGAAATGAGTCCTGATAGTACTGCTGTAAATTCACTCGAGATCGTTTGCATATCAAAGAGCCAGAGGAAATTATTGCGTGGCCAATCAATAACCCTTCCACGTTTTTAAAGGAATGTCTTTGTGCTTCTGTAGATATGGAACGTGTCCTTTGGCTGCGCTATTTTGGCGGCTGGGCTGTGCCGTACGCTTATGCGGTACGACGGATGCGTTTTTATGAATGTGAACGTGTCACTTTTTAGGACTGTGTGTGTGTGTGTGTGTGTGTTTTTCCATCGTTAGTGCTTTTAATGGCTGATGGTGAAGGTAAGCGGAGTAAAGAGAAGGTCACAGTTGAAAGTGTGTGTCCTAGGTTTCTCCTGCATTTTGACAGTGTGCTGTGTATTTTTAGCACGACAGGCCCCTTGTCCCGATACTGCATTCTCTCTGGTCACTCCCGCTAACCTTTCTTCGTCTGCAGCACATCTGTATTCATTCTCTTTCTCGGTGTCATCCTGATCCGTTTACAATTTTATGGATGTGTTAATCGTCACCATGAATCATCCTACAAGCTTTTTCAGCACCACGACAAAACGGGCTATAGCAAAAATATAGCAAAAATAATCCCATCCTAACTGCCACTCGTGTGCGACACCAACGGACCAATTGGATTAAACCTTCAGCATTATACAATAACCTAATTCCAGTGGAGTATGAGGCAACCTGTATTTAATATAAACCCTGTTTCTGACCCTAAATTTATCTTTTCGGGCCTGGATTAGTGCATCGACGGTGGTTTGCCATTTTTCAGCCTAACCTCTCTCTAGTCCTTTCGCTCATTAGAGGCCAAAGATACACAGCCCTTGTTTTAAAAAATGTATGTCTGCGCCAACCTTGATTGATCACCAGTGGCGCAACTACATTTTTACCTCGGCAGGTAGCAGCGGCGTGTTTGGGACCAGGGAGCACTGTTTCCTTCTTCAACCTTTCCCGTCCTTGTACCCCCCCATACTCCCTGTGACCCTGTTCAAGCGAGCAGAAAGTTGATTTAAGGATCATAACCGCATCAGTCGCCAACCATCATCATCGGCCGCAAAAAAAAAATGACCTGGTGGCTCTGGCTGTGTAAAGTGGCCGGCTGTGCTGTTTTTTTTTTTTTTTCCAAGGTGTTACAGAGCTCTATTGGGGGCCCGATGTGACACAACTATTAGTTTGTTGTTCCATCAGGCGAAGACCTTCAGCACCTCTCTCCCCCTCCCACTTATGTGTCTCTGATCGCTGTGTCTTTGATATGCAGCCCTTAGGCCTAAAATATGTTCCTCCCTGAATGCTACAGGAGCTATTAAAGCAGTGCCACGCTGCTGAATGATCAATCAACGCCAGGACTCGCTGGCCACACTCACTGGCTGCGTATTAACCGCAAATTTGTCTTGTCACCGTCCCATGGTCCTTTTTCTGGACAACTAAACTGATAGGAGGCGGGGGATGAGAGCGGGCTTTAAGCTGGGGGATCGTGTACACACACGGCATAATGAAAGGCGGGTAATAGAGTGGAAGGGGGTATGACACGTGTACACGCCTAGCAGAAGCACCTGGGAGAACATGGTTAATGCAGGTGTCTGACTGAGTGAACAGGTCAGACATCATTTCCAACCCTATCCATCTCTTTCTCGCTTGGCCTGTTCTCTCACACACACTCCTTTATCCCCATTGTAATGTTTATGAGCTTTCAACTGGTTTCCAGTCTTTCGATTAAGACACGTATTTTAACCTTTTCCATTCTTAGGAGAACATTTCAAAGTCGCTCCACTGATGCAGAATCAAGGTCTCGGCTAATAAAGCGTGTCAGTGTTCTGATGATCCAACTTTCATATTGAACAAGACACGCTAATTTACATGTCGACTCATGTCAAAGCTTGTTTTTGAGTGCTAAAGGTAACACGATATATTTTCAGCTTGCGTTGGGCTCAATCCAGACGACAGATAAAGTAAAATTTTATGCATGAGAAACGAGTGCACTGGCACGCTTTCTTACATGCGTGACGGTGCCATCTTCGTGGCCCAGGTGAGACACTGTTATTAATTGAGCGATAACGAGAGATGATACTTTTCTGTGCACCCACAGCTGTTTACTCGCGGTGCTGTGCAACCAGATGTGATAAAAGAGCAGCAGGGATGAGCAGAGAGTGTGAGAGCGAGTAATAGAGACTGAGAGGCAAAACTTTTTATTAATAGCATTATCTTATATTTGCACTTAATCTAATTTATTGCCCAAATTTCATGATTAGACTGAGAGAAATTTATTACGAATCGATAAAATTCCAAGACAACCTTCACACAAAGAGGCTGTTAAAACTTCAAAAATGATGTCACACTTGTCCTGATTTGGTTTAAAACATGTATAACCCCTCTGGTGCTTAAAGTAACAGCTAACATTTCGTTTCATTGAGTGTTCATTAAATAACTATTCAACTAAAGGATGTGAAAATTAGAAAAATAGAAAAACCCACATGCATTTGTGCAGCATAAAACAGACAAGGAAACATTTCTTCCTCTCTTACTGTTATAAGCATGCGCGCTCACATGGCAATGCTAACTACTTTCGCTGAACATTGAACAGAGTAGAGTTTAGCATCTGGAAGGCTGGTTCACTGAAGCATGAACAAGTCTGCTGAGGTGTAAAAGCAAAAGATCGTCAATAACTTTAAACAGCGAGGCAGAAAATGTGCCAAATAAGCCAGGGCACGCGCACACACACACACACTTGGGGACAGAGTGTCGCTGCAATAACACATCGGCCTGGGTGGTGACAATAAATAAAATTAACTTTTATATACAATCTAGCTTTTGTGCATCTTATCTAATGTACATACCACTGCATTATGTCATTTACCTTCCATATGCAGATACGGGAACAACTACTGAAGTATCTTTCCTCATCCCAACATTGTGTGTGAGCAAATCAGTTTAAAAGCTTTTGTATGATAAGCATAAGAAGTGTGCAGCACACTGGTTAACATGTTGGACTGCTAACCGAAAGATTGCTGGTTCCATTCCCAGTCCAACCAAGTTACCACTGCTGGGCCCCTTAGCAAGGCCCTTAAGCCCCAATTGCTTAATTGTATAAATGAAATAAATGTAAATGTAAGATAAGCATAAACAGACCATAGGACGCTAAATAGCAGCTCATGTCAGTGTATCCGGGATCAGGCGTTACATCGGCATGTCCTGACCAAACAATAACAAGACTGCACAAACAGTGTGTATGCACATTACCCAACCAACTCTACCTCCTCCTCCCTATTTTAGCTTTATCTTACTAAAAGGTTGTTTGTCTTAGGCAGAGAGAGAGAGAGAGAGAGAGAGAGTCAGTGCTGGGAAAAAGGGGTAAAGTAACCATATTTGAAAGAGCTTTTGTGACTATGTAGCTGCTCCTTGAGAAAATATTACAAGAGGGGTGTATGGTGAAATAAACGTCCTAGCATAACAAGTATTGACTCAGCGTGTGCTTGTGAAAATAGGGGCTTGGCCAGGCTTCGCTCAGAGGAAGCTGGGAAACAACACACCTGGTGTGCTTTGGGATTGGAACAGGACCAGCGGAGTTTAGAGGAGTGACAGAGAGGAGAATGGAAGGAGACGTGGGGACGAGACTGAGCTAAGGCTCGCTGAAATCAAGTTAAGGTTAGAATAGGAGATGATGTAGCTACAATAAACAGATAGGATACCAGACAGCGGAGGTTAGAGATAGAAGGGGGTCAAATGGTCAGTTCTATGGGTCTGTGTGGAGGTGTAAGGAGTGTGAGAGTTTAAATGTGTGTGTGGTGTGTGTGGTGTGTCTTTCTGTCCGATTAAATCAGATTTTATGAATTAAGTTGTTTTGATTTTTCCTTATAAGGACATTGTTAAGATGCAGATTGATACCCATGTGTGTGTATTTGTCCCTACCCTGAGTGAGAGAGTGCAGTGGCAGATTCTGGTTGGTCTGGATGGACAGCAGGCCTTGTCTTTGTAGACCGAGCAGGTGCTGCTGCTGCAGTTGCTGAACCTGCAGGAGCTGCTGCTGAAACGCCAACTGCTGCGCGGAAACCTACAGAGAGAGAGAGAGAGAGAGAGAGGGGGAGAGAGAAGGGACATTGAGACAACAGCCTACAAATCATTCGTACACATACACGGCAGGTACATGCCTTCCTCTCTTAATTAACTTAGAGTTGTGACAAACAATGAAACAACATAGTTAATCATTCATAATAAGGACGGCAGGATTTTAATTACGGCCATTCATAATTCAGCAAACATGTGTGCGGGCGAAAGTGAGCGTTTATCATCCGCCGTATCAAAGCTCGGATCCCAGGGAACAAACGGTTCTGTGAATTCCTAGCAGAAAGCTAAAGAGAGAGAGAGAGAGAGAGAGAGTGAGAGAGAGAGTGGGGCACTTTGGGGTAGCTAGCAGTATGGTATTATCTTAAAGCCTTATGCTGCACGATGCAGCATAGATGGTAATATTCTACACAAAACTTCTTATTAATTTGTACTGCTTTTATTTTTAAGAAGCAGATTAATTACCATACTTAAATAACTTAACCTGTAGTAAAAAAAAAGGAAATTCTATATTTTAGATGTTGTATATTTTGTAAGCTTTGAGCAGAAAAGCCAGACTCTGAAATAGGGAAACGTTTCTTATTTATTTACTTTTATTGTAAGAACAATGGAGCGGAACCTTTTTTTTTTTTTTGTGGATATGGGAAGTAAGTTTAGGGCACAGCAGGACAGGGAAGAATGGATGGATAAGGAGATGGACACATGAATAGATTAATGGATGGATGGACAGATGGATGAAAGAATGAATCGATAGATATTCGATGGATGGGTGAATGGATGGATAAATAGATGGATGGATAATCGAATGGATAAATGGATGTATGGATGAATGGAAGGATGGGTGAAGGTTTTTTGTGGCAAAGTGAGAATAAGAAAGAACGACAGAAGATGAGGAAAAAAAGTGAAGAAAAATGGAACATATGATGTTGTGGTGATAAGAGAGAGACAGGGGCGGGTGTTGGTGTCTGAACACTCATCAGTCGCTCTTCTAATAACTGACAGCAACACAGTGCTGGTCATAAAACTGAGTCAGCAGTGTGTATGAGCATTTCCGTGTGTGTTTTTGTGTGTGTAAAAGAGCATTAAAGTACACCTCTTGCTGCTGCCAAGCTGTGTACCACACCCTCTTTCCAAACACAGGATGCTCTGCTGTGTTTACTGCTCCCGATTGAAGGCAAACAAAAAAGGTCGCGCTGCAGCGTTGAGGCCGGGTCACACGGGAGACCCGGAGCAAACTGAACACTCCTGATAAAACAAACCTGCTCTCTCTCTCTCTCTCTCTCTCTTTGTGCACCAGTCCATGTGCTCAGGAAGGAAAAGACGCAAAAAGAACTTTTTTTTTTTTTTTTAAAGCATATTAATTTAAAACATAAAATGCATAGCCTATCATGGACCTTCTTGAATTGCCATACTGCACATTAGGAATTTCACAGTTTGGGTAAAGAATCTAAAGGTCAAAAAACTTGATCAAAACCTACTTTCAACTTATTTTTGCATTCTCAGGAAAGGGAATCATGTGGAACAGTTTGCTAAAACGCTGTTGGTTGAGCTCATCATCTATTAAATCTAAATTATTCCATACAAATAGATATCGTTCTTAAATCCTTCTGTTATAGCTTTAAACTGCAGGCTATAAAAATGTATGTATGTACTAAAGAGGTTCCTTATCCCAAACACACACACACACACTATCTACTCTAACAGCGTTCCATCAGAACCCATTAATCGGCAGGGAACAGAGTACAGACAAACGTAATATAGAGTGACACTCGCAGATCCTTTTATAGACTTCACTCTGATATGAAGGTGAAGATCTAAAAAAAAAAAAAAAACAGAAAAAAAGCTCCAAACAGCGATGTCTTTAAAATGAAAGCGAGGCACAAAGCAACAACAGGGGGTTATTGTGCCGAGGCCCCACAGGAGCGAGTCGCACAGTGATTCTTCTTGTCTTTTGATGCCAGCAATGAAAATCCAAACGGAAAGAAGAAAAAAAAAAAAGAAAGAAGAACAGAGACGGAGAGAAAATATCAGCAAGACGAACAGGCCTCTCGAGGGCTGCATCAATGTCCTCTGATCAAAGATAATGCGCTTAAAAAAACAAAAAAAAAAACAGTTTAAATTCACTGTTTCCCATTCAGCTGATCAATTGTAGTGTTTTGCTACGTCAACGTCACCCTCCTAAACTCTGCCCTCTCTGGGAGAGAGAGAGAGAACGACATCTCTTATCAGAAACATGAGAAACAGCTCTGTCACATTGATTTATGGAAGTGAAGCAGCACAACTTGTCCAAACTGAAGTCCCTAGTTCATTAATTAGCAAGCCTGGGGGGCCTTTTTGCTAGCGTATGAGTGTGTGTATGTGTGTTTGCATGCATGTGCATGCTTGTGTGTGTGTGTGTGTTTTTAATTTATGCGCCCGGAATGTGATTATGAAAGGAAAGTTACAGTATGGAAATCCCGGATCGCCTTTGAGATGTTTTCGACTGAACAATAATCAGTTGTATTGTGTGGAGCGACTGCCGGCGTCCACCAGTCATTAACACACAGCCGCTGTAAACGAGACCTGACTTCACACAGGAGAAAAAGTCTAAAAGAGGTGATAAAGGTCTAATAAAGGACAAAGAGACAGAGAAACCGACACAGGAAGGAAAAGAGCAGGCAAACAGAAAACCACCCCTATTTATCAAACCCGAAGCCTTTTTACGCTTTAAAGCCTTAAAAACTGCTTTTTTCTTTTTTTTCCAAAATAAAAGCAATAATTAAGCAAACAAAGCAATAGCTACAAACCCAATTATCCTCAGGAGGAGAAAAACTAAAAGACTAAACAGCCTTAAGTTTATACCTGTCTATAAAGTAGGTGTTTTAAGCAGGTAATGGCAAGTGTGTGTGTGTGTGTGTGTGTGTGTCAGAATACCTCCTTGCTCTGCTGTTTGCTGCCATGTTGTTGCTGAAGGAGTTGGAGATGAAGCGATTCTTGCTGCTTTTTATAGAAGTCCTGAAGCTGCTGCTGCACACACACATACACACACAGACACACACACAGACAGACACACACGTCAACTGAGTATCACTAACAGTTCCACGTATAAGCTACAAGTCAGTAAAATTGATATTTTGGTTATTTAGTGCAGCCATTAAGATTTTGCATTTCAGCTGACCGAACCAGATTTTATACAAAATGAATATTTAGAGTCAGGATGTTTATGGTAGTACTTAAAAACGAACCTTGTGCTTTTTAGTTACTTCGACTTGGATTAAACGGATAAAAAAAAAGCGATCATCAAGACTGAATACTATAAGCTACTAAACTTTTCTTTATCTTTACTATAAATAAAATAATAATAGTCATATAATGAAAAAGACAAAGCACAGGCCTGCTCTGCAGTGCAGAACCCTAGTTTTACATTTCACTAAAGTAACATAAAATAAAATAAATAAAATAACGATACGATAGATATCACAACACACTACATATCGCAATACATCAAACAAAAAATGTTAGATAAAAACGTGCTGCTTCAGAGGAAAACAGCAGGTACGTGTCACTGACAAGTGGAAAAGGAAGTGGTTTGGCACCACTGAGGGTTTTAATTAAATATTAATGTAAATGTAAAACAGATTAAAATGATATGTTTCCGATAAAAGTGGTTAGAATATCGATACACTATTGTAAATAATAAAAATTAATGGTGAAGCTGAACAACACTGGAGTCTAATATAGCTTAGTATTAGCTTGTGTCTCACACTGTTTACACTGTAGGTGTGTCTAATAAAATAGGGTTTGTCCGGTAAACAACTCTGACAACACTTCTGTGCTTTGCCACACACACACACACACACACACACACACACACACACACACACTCACACTCATGCCAGTATCATGTCAGTGTCACTGTTTGTTCCCTGTGGTTTTCCTTTCTACTGATTGACAGGATGCATAGCGTGCGTGTGTGTGTGTGTGTGTGTGTGTGTGTGTGTGTACCTGCTGTAACATCAGGGCCTGTTGCTGCTGCAAAAGGATTTGGAGCTGTTGAGGGCTCAGGACTTGTTGCTGGAGAATCTGCTGCATTTGTTGAGGAGTTATCACCTGCGGAGTCATCATAGCCACTGAGACAGGCACCTGAAACGCAACACACACACACACACACTGCTATTACTATGTAAAGTCTATTGCAATTTGCAAAAAAATGCATAGAGGGAGATTATCAGACTACCAACAAGGCAAACCAAACCAACGAGAGAGAAAATCAAACACACACAAATCCGGACCGTCAAGCGTGCAGCATCCCGATCAGCACAATAACGATGGAACTGGCCATTAGCTTTGGTTATCCGGTCAGAATGTGCGCAGAGGTCCTAATTTAACACCGTTATGTTTGATTGTATTTATTATTGTTTGATTTGACGGCCTTTTCACACTGCTGTGAGGAGAACGCGACATGAAAAGAACATGGAAAATGTAATGACGGGTCAAGAATGTGAAAAAAAAAAGCGTGCTTTCGGGACCTCTTTTACAAAACCGGTCCGATAACTCACACACACTCACACACCGATAAAAAGGTGTGAATGGAGAGCAGTGTGATGTGTGGTGACATTGAGAGGATCCTCGTACACAGCCCTTAATTGCTAGAGAGACTGTGTGTGTGTGTGTGTGTGTGTGTGTGTATGTGTGTGTGCATGATGTCATTAAAATCTTCTCTCTGAAATGTTTGGAACAAACAAGACAGAGATGAACTTAAGAGTATTTTACATATGCCACTAATAACACACCATGTAATTTTGTGTGTGTGTGTGTGTGTATACGCAGTGCGTGCTTTGCCCAGGGTGACAGCTTTCACCAAGGTTACCCCAACTGTATCGGTGGATCATAGCAGCTGACACGGCCCGGAACATTCCGGAAAATGGAATTGAGGCCTTGTTTGTCATCCGGCTGCATAAATATGGCCTAATTTGCTTCGCTTTAAAGAAATACAACACAAACAAAGCACCTTTAATGAATGCCTTGCACATCTTTGCTGCTACTAAAAGGGCAGAGGTGTCAAAGCGGAGGAGTCACTCTATGCGTAAACACGGGGCGGCTTTGACAGCCAACACAACATGGCAAAAGGGCAAATATGGCAAAAACAGAAGGAACGCGTTGCTAGCCACTAACTTAACATGGAAGCACAGATTGGTCCACCTCTCCCTCCCCTCTTTGTACACAAGGTGTTAAAATGCCCTACCTCCGCTTGGACAGGGCGAGGACTTAATAAGCAAGCCATCTTGAAGGATTTGCTTTTTTAAAAAAAATAAATAAATTATCCCCCCACATAGCCTTTGGTAAGATTTGCATAAGCCACGCCTCCTACACATCCGTTTGACGGTCATTATGCCCCGGTGTCCTTACCGCTCAGCATCACTAATTTTGATGAACTATTTTGAAGGTCGCAAGGCGCTCAAGGAGAGGCTGGGGTGGGTGGTGGTGGGGGGATCACGGTGGCAGCTGTAGTGAGCGGTGGCATCACGTCATTGTGTAAACATGCGGCATTATTTAAAAGGCATGGTTAGGTTTTTTCCGTTAATTGTGTTAAAAATAATATATATAAAAAATGTATTATTATTATTTTTTTAATGTAATGCTTAACACTTCTATCCAAAATGCTAAATATGTCTAATGTAAAAGCTTGAACCACAAATGACACAGAAATACCACATTATCTCATAGTTCTCAACAGCAATTAATTTTATTCATTTTACACCATTTATGCACAGTGACATCAGTCTCTCTGTATGTGTGTGTGTGTGTGTAGACAGAAAATTCAGCTCTAGACCCTGGGCTCTATTACAGCCCCTGGTTTATTACCCCTTACCAGTGGGGTCATTAGAGGGGAGAGGGATTGTACTCTTCTTAACCTATTGATCACAGTAACTACTGGCGTTTAATCCTCCGCTGAACAAGCTGCGATCTGCTTAAGCTACACTAGAGCACTTACACTGAAAAATCTCACCAATGCGACCAGGCCACTTCACCCGAGAGAGAGAGAGAGAGAGAGAGAGAGAGAGAGAGAGAGAGAGGGCGATAAGGGATACGAACAACATGTTTTCCACTCAGACATCCATTTCAATCCCTTTCTTTGACAAGAACCGTGGAGGAGAGCCATAAAAGAAAAAAGAGGGAGTAAGTGGCTGTATTTATAAAGGAGAAAGAGAGAGAGAGAGAGAGAGAGAGAGAGAGAGAGAGAGCTAAAGCCTAGACCTGATTCAAGATCATTTCTCAGCACTCAGTCTTATGTAAGAAATCCGGAGATTTGATCATTTGGTATTTTTGAAACATATAAAATTAAATGTGGGGGGAAAAAAAGAGAAAAATCTGACAATTATCCATAATTAATTAATTATGTAATATCAAAATCTTGCGGATCACTGACACACACACAGGTTCACGTACACACATGCCAGATTTTACTAAAACACACCACGCCTATTCCTATAACGTTACCTATTTTTGGCAAGGTTCCAAACTTTAAATATTTTACAACACATCACGACACATTGTACACACGAAATTTCAAGCCACTTGTACAGACATTATCTCACATTATCTCACATTATATTTTGCATATCTCACATTATATCTCAACCTATGTCTCACATTATGTCTCACAATATATCAAATATCACAATATATCTTACATAATATCTTATTATATCTCACTATATTCTGCATATGTCACATGACATTTCTGTCTCACATTATATCTTATATCTCACCTTACATTATATCTCATGTCCCACATTGTGTCTCCCATTTTTCACATTATATCTCACTATATTTCACACTGTCGCACATTTCTCACAATATATCTCACTATATCATATTTCACATTATGTCTCACATTTATATATTCTCACATTATATCTTGCTATATCTCACATAGGTCACATTATGACATTTCGGTCTCACATTTCTCACATTATATCTCACATTATACCATATCTCACATTATATCTCATATTACATCTCAGCCACTGAATTTCCTCTTAAGCTCTCATTTGGGCTCACAATAAACCAAGGAAGGGAGATAAATGTGCAGCTCGAGCGCAGGCTACAAAGGCTATCTGCATGAAGTGCACTCCTTTTAGAAAGTGTGTGTGAGGAGGGGAGGGCTTGTGAAGAAAAGGACACTAGCAGGGCAAATGCTAGTCTAATGAGAAAACATCCGACACCCATCTGTCTCACTGATACTGTCTTAATGAACACTGTGTGTCCACAAGAGCAAAAAGGCCCGGACACACAGCGAGAGAGAGAGAGAGAGAAAAGAGAGACGGACTAGGAGAAAAAAGAAAGACAGAGAGAGAGAGAGAGAGAGAGAGTGAAAGGCAGAGAGAGAGAGAAAAGGAGTGAAAATAAAAAAGTGGAAAATACTTCAATGAAAACCAACTAAACAAGCATTGAAGTGGCCGCACTGGGCTCACTCACTCACTTAAAAAAAAAAAAAAAAAAAAAAAAAAAGAATTTTAATGCTCTCTGGTGTCTTCTTGTTTTGTGGAGACATCAAACGGAATGGTGTGGAGTAACAGAACAAGCCTTTGAGAAATCAGAAAAGTCTGTGCTGCGTTTGAAGCCGGCGTGTGCTTTACCTTTGTCTGCGGGAACTCGGACGTGAGCGCCACTCGATGCTAAGAGGCAGAGCGTTTTTTCCGAAAGGAAACCGAGATTCCGCAAACCCGCCTCGCAGCACGGCCGAGCAAACGGGCAGATTTAACCAGCGGCATGGATGACATGGCTCAGCAGTCTAAGATCACTCACTTACAGCAGTGGCAAATACATTCAGATAAATAAATATATAAAACCAATAATAATAATAATAATAATAATAATAATAACGGTCTTTATTCTTCATTTATCTGAAAATGTACCATATTTACACTGTGTACATTTAGTCTGGGTCGCTACCTGGAAAACACATCTATACTTCATTGAATTTGATTTTTACAAATTTAATTAAAAAATATATATTAATTATATTTTTTAATTATATTTTAGTTTATAGAACTGAGCTCTTTTGAGAAACAAATCTACACGCAGGTTTCAGTAAATAGTAACAGCTTTGCTGAAGTGTGTGTACTCCATCGTCTGCTCAGGACCCTTACCCACTCACACACACTCTCACAGAGTGCACTTTTAACACACAGCACATGAAACTTTTAGTCAAACTAACCATGTGCTCACTTTAAGAATGACTTCCTACCACCCCCCACTCCTCGCTTTTACTCTATTCGATAACTATTTAACATTATTTTTATTTGACTGGCTAACAACACGGTATATGCTGTCAGACGCATTACTGGCACTGTTAGAAATCTAATTAAGATCACAAGACTGGCGACTCCTCCTCTCCATCAAAGGGAGAATTTGCTGCGAGACAACAGCCGTCAAGTCCGGCGCGGCAAAATAGCTTCCATTCCCTTTCACGGCACAACGGCCACCGCGCTAATCCCTGTCTCCATGACTCCCGACGACGGCTGAGCCTCGTTCTGATTTATGCCGGTGTTGTGATGTTTGTCTTTTCGGAGGCGTGAATCCAATTAGCACTGATAACACAGAGGAGACAGCGCTGTCAGCTGACGGGAGCTGATCGAAAAAGATGAAGACGGATCAAATGTCTGTATCTTTGCCCAGGTGAAAATGGACTGCTGGAGCATGAGTTAAAAATAACATCAGCATCATTAGAAACTATCATTTCAGTTTACTAAAGCTCGCAAACATCTTGAGCAAACGGAGAGACTTTTTTTGCTACAAATCATAAAGTTGGCTTTAGGTGAGGGTAAAAAACAAAAACGAACGAGTGTTAAATCTAAAAAAAAAAAAAACAAAAAAAAAAAACATGAACGCTCCAGGGCCTGGTTCCTTTATAAAGTTGAGGGTGTGAATGAACAGAATGGAACAGCTGGCGGTGTGTGTGTCACCGGCGAGATATTCTTTATTTTTTACAGATGCTGCACTCGAAGTTGTGCACTCGTTCTTTTGCCTGATGGTACAGCCGCTCCCACGGTGGGGACATGCTACACGAACGCATGTGCAATGATTACACAGTGCCAGCGCAATCCACTCTCTTACTTATTTATCAGCCGGGGTGTATTAGTCCCTGGACTTGCCTGTAGTTTCTGCACCTTTATACACACACTCTCTCGCTGTGCTTGCATTCCACTGACCCGGGCTGCTTCACCGTGTCCCAGCGCAGCACTCTGCTGCCAGTCTAAACACTAAAGGTGCACTGGCATCACAGGCCAGGGGTATGAAATGAGCAGCTGACAGCTTCAGCACTTCGTGACCGCGAGGGGGAAAAAAAAAAAAAAACCTGACATGACTCGCAGTATTTATTTCCCAACTTTATGCATCTAAAGAGATTTCAAGCACACTGAAAGCAGTGAAAAGTTCATAGGGTGAGTGTGTGTGTGTGAGGAAGAAATAGAGAGAGAGAGAGAGAGAGAGAGAGAGAGGGAGTGAGAAAATAAGTTAGTACAAAGCCCTGCAACTTTAACACACATTTTTGTGCCCTCGTCTCATACCCTTGTCACATGGACACACACACACACAATACAATGACATGCTACCCATCGCCACTTAAAATATACATACCACAGTTACTATTAAAATACACACACACACACACATTAATTTAGACTACTTTATATAATACATAATACTACAAATCAAATTTATTTCTGGGAAAGGTCTCTCTCTCTCAAACACACACACATACACACAATTGTTTACTACTGAACCCAAGTTAATTTAAGTCAGCAACACAAATAAAATACATAACTAAGCAATTCGAAAAATCACGCAAACACACGCACACACACACACACACACACACACACACACAATCAAACCATTATTAAAGCAGTGCAGAAAAACCACGGCAGTCCCTGAACGTGTGCTGAGTGTGTTGTGTTCTACAGGTGAATGACGGTGGGTCCCATCTGACTCTACTGCTACCTGGCGTAAACATTCTTCAAACACACATCACAACTCTACATGCACACAAGCCCACACGTTCTCCTTTTTCCCAGACCAAAAATTCAATTGTTCTTTCTAAACGGTATAAAAAAATCAAGAGGAGAAAAAGAAAAAGCAGACAGAATTAAAGAATCAATCATATTGACAAACCTGACAAGCTCCATTTAGCTGGCAGGGTAAACAGAGGCAGAGCGCCGAGGCCGTTCACACACTCGCCGAAGACCAGAGAAGCGGAGACTCGGAGTGTAGAGCGAGGGAGGGTGAGAGTGAGTGAGAGCAGGAGAGAGAGAGGGAGAGAGAGAGAGGTGTTTACAGCAAGAGCATGTGTGTATGTGTGTGTGTGTGCGCACGCTGTCGCGTCTCAAGCCTTCTTCCCGGGGATATGGACAGATTGCAAGCGTGAGGTTGCTGCTCGACTGACAAGATACAAAACTATCCAATCAACCACGCCCTTTCTCCACCAATCACAAGCTGAGCTCTAAACATAATCAATTCAAATGGGGACACAAGCAGCGGCGGGGGCCGCCGCAGGCTGTGTGTGAGTGTTGTGGATGGGGAGGAGGGGGGGTGTATGGGGGGTGCAGGTGAAGCAATGCCTTTGTGTGGGCCACTAGAAAAAAAAAAGAAAGGGAAAAAAAAAAAAAAAAAAAAGAAGTGCAGTTGACGGCTGTTAACCCTTTGACCCCAGTGGGGGTTCACTGCATGAGCCTGAAACAATGGAAACCTAAAGAAAGGAATCTCTTTAATTAAACAACACATAACTAAACAGAACTCTCTGGTAGAGAGAGAGAAAGAGAGAGACAGAGAGAAAGAAAAAAAAAAACAGACAGGAGGTGGTGGAAAAAGGTTGGGGTGGAAAAAAGGAAAGAGCTACCTAATATCAGTCTTATTGTTCTGCTTCACAACAGAAGCCAGGACACCAGGAAAAACCCGCATTTGGAAGGACAGGAACTTGTTCATTAATGCAGACTTAAATTAACATCATCCCACTAGTGATGAGAACTGCTGCGATTCTCACCGTTGGGCCACTCCAACAGAAAGAAACGTCAGGATATCATTTCTAACTACCCTTCAGGATTGAGTGAGCTGTGAAGGCCCGACCCTTTTTAAACAAAGCTGACTAACCTGCTGGAATTCGGGGGACGGTGTGAGCGTCAGAGGTCACACATACTCTTGCCTATCAAACTCAGCGCACTCCAGTTCTTGCAGGGGAAAAAACAAGGGAACATACTGTAGGTCTGCCCCCTACTGGCTTCATCTGTCTTAGAAAATACCAGTTTATATTAAAAGGACGGATTGATTGGACTCATTTTGTGTCTTATGCTGTTTTGCTCGACAACCTTTGCTGCCATCACTTTATTTGCACAGTTTACACTCTCTCTGCCCATACTGTATCAGTCAGCTATTTGCTGAGTGTTTAGTATTTTTCGGGTTTGCAGGTTGCACACTATGCACTTTACTTTGCTATGACATGTTGCTTTTTGTTCTTTGTAGCTCTTTGTAGTTTTTGTGTTGTTTTCTGTAGCTCCCTGGTCCTGGAGAAGAGTTTTATTTCACTGTGTACTACACCTGCCATATACGGTTGCAATGTCGATAAAAAGTACAATGAAAAGAAGTGTATATTTTCGACATGATGCTGCCAGTGTTATTACATCATTGACCCTTTATTGATATAAAATGATTATATTATTTCATTATTATTATTTCTTTTGAGCACACACTGTATTAAAAACCCCCACATATTTTTATTTTTTTGTATTAAGCTGCAATGACACTATACATGCAACGAATAGATACTGTCTAATCATCAAGCCATCTTTCTTAGCACCGTTTTTAGTGCTGCGCACACACTTTGCAAACGCAAAAATTAAACCCACAAAAAAAAAAAACAACAACAACAAAAAAACCCCCTTTGAAACAAAGAGCGACTGGCATGCACCTACTGCAACAACTTCTGATAGGTTATCGGAGATAGTGCATATCCTCTTTCTGATACACACATCAGCATATCAACAAAATATCTGTCTGTCCTTTTAACATGAGGTAAAGGTAAGCGCGGAGTTCCCACTTTCCTATTCTACTGTATGGACTTACTCCTAAAACCCACAAACTGTAGCATTAGGATGGGTTTACGATTAAAACCCCTGCCACAGTTTGTTAAAGATCGTGTTAGTGAAGAAGTCACTGCAACCTCTCTGTGTATGTGTACAACATCGTCAGCGCTCAAACGTGCGTAATATTTAATAGTTTTTTTTTTTTTTGCTGATTATGATTTACAAGCAGCAGGAAAGTGACTGTACCAAGACTCCGCCCCCTTTTTAACCCACCAATCAATTTCAAGCTTTTTTTCCTGTTCAATCTACATAAATTATTCACTGAAAGGCCTCAAATGTCAAAACCGACATATCTTTGTGATTTAGCAAATAAAAGAAAGTCTCTTTATTGTCTATTTGACATGCACCACAAAGACACACGCGTGTGCCCACACACACACACACACACACGAGCCAAGACTTTGGGCAATCTAGAATGAATGCATGTACATACTAGTACACACAAAAAAAAACCCCATGCATACATGCCTATGCTTAAACATACAATCAACACACACTCTCACACACACACACACACACAGCCTTACCCCGTCTTGTCCCCGGGGTAGCATGTGAGCATATTCCCAATAAAACACCTTCTTAGCAGTAATAGGCCACTGTTCTCATTTCAGTGCTCCCAGAGGCCTCATGATAAATTTAGTAGATCGCGCCTGTGCAGTTCTTTAGCACCTCCTCCCTCTTGCTTCTCTTAAAGTCAAAAAAAGATAAATAAGATAACGTCATTTCTACAGTGCATCTCAAGTTCCACCCGAGTCGAATGCCTTAGATCAGCTCCTGAGCAGGTAAAGCAGTGCTCGGCTGCTACGCTGCGATGGTGGAGTGCTGATCGGAGTCAAGGTCGGAGCGTCCGGCATTAACAAAGACAAATGGCATTATTATGTTGGAAATGTCTGATGTAAAAACATATGGCATAACCATTAACAATGCCGTCGCTCGCAACTGGAATGTGAGCAGCCGTTTGTTTGAGGTTCGCCGCGTCGAACAGCGCCTACCTCCTGCGAGCAGGACCTTTTCCTCCTGCAGAAAGAACATTTTTAATCTCTCCTCTGACTCAACTAAACCTGCTGTTTACTTAAAGGAAGCTGAACTGAGCAGGTGTGAAATTTAACAGCTAACAGCTGCTGCTCAGGGCAACAACCTTCATCTGTACAAGCATGTGCTCCTGCCGCTGCAGGTTGGGAAGCAGTAGCTCAGAGGTTAAGGTTGGGGGTTCAATTCCCACCATCCCTGTTACTGCTGGGCCCCTGAGCAAGGCCCTTAATCCTCAACTGATAAGTCTGGACAAGGGCGCCTGCCAAACGTCGGATATGTAAATGCAAACACACACACACACTCATTACAGGGGTTAGCTAATTTGAAACTAAATGTTAAATGATTTAGTATTAGACATAGCAAATACTACGTATTGCCATGTAATTGGAACTATCACTTGTTACTCATGTTAAATGATTCTTCTCGAAAGAAAAATAAATATAATAAAATAAAAAAATATATACCTAAATGGCTAAAAAAAAAAAAAAACACCCGTTATGTTAACTAAAAAATTATTCTAAAAAAACCCATTGCTTGAAGTAATTAACTTTTACAGTTCTATTAATTAAAAACCATCGATGACACAACCCACTGAAATGAATGATTCAAACAGGCGGTTTTGCAGGCTACAATATTAAAATCGCAGTGTTATTGGCAAGCCAACTGCTGACGGCGACAGACGGTTAAGTTTGCATTTCGTCGAGTTCTCGCTCACCTGTGGTTTTTCACTTAGTCAAAACAGGAGGGTTTTTTTCGGTGTCATACAGAATAAAATGGGTGGGTGGGGACATTTTGTTTTCTTCATGACATTGGGATTGATTCATAACGCGCACATTGTTGACTCATATGCTATTTATGGAATCATTTGCACAAATATTCCTATTTGCTAAAGAAAAAAAAAAACTAAGCCACCATCTTCAAACAAAAGGTTCAGTCAGCAAAGTTTTTTTTTTTTTTTTTTAAACAAAAAACAGGTGTTCTGTTATACAGAGTCAGACAAAACAGACACATCCTCTATCCAGCCTTGACCTGGTCCTTGCCAGTGCCAAGTCGACTGTAACAAATACAAAACAAGTCATGGTGTTTGAGCGCGTGTGGTAAATACTCACTGGGCTTTTTATTTTGTCTACTGACAGACGGCAACCTCAGGAGATGTACTGACAGGAAAAAGGTGATGTAGGAACAGTCAGGGGAGGTGATAGAACAAACAGAAACACTTACAAACTGAGACAGATACAATCACACGGTGTTGGACAGCAATGATCAAAAGAAAACCAGTTCTGTTTCACTGAACTATTCTACCTCTTCCTTACACACTAAAAAATGACTATCTCTGTCCCACAAATCTCAAGAAACTGAACTTTAGATCTGTTTCACTAGACATACAATACAATCACACACACACACGACACTTCTCAAAGACGAGCAGCCGTGGACCGTTCTGATCTGTTTAGAAGCAGGCCTCTAAACCACGACAAATAACTGTTGCAAGAACAGAGGAACGCTTCGCGTAGAGTGGCAAGACAAACGCGGCAGTGCTCGAGGAGGGAAGGAGGGGGGGGACGGGTTGGAGATGTGTTATATGAACGCTGCAGGGAGAAATCATTAGAGCTAAAATGAAAAGGGCTTGAAAATGGCACTGCAACTTTAAGAGGCCACTGTAATCTGATGGCTGAGAGCGAGATGACTTTCGTCCGGAGTGGTCCCTCGACGAGCCGCTCGCATGGAGTGCAATGCGTTGATGAGGTTAAACAAGATGCTTGAGAGCAGGAAAATAAAGCACTGGATGTGGAATGCCACATGTACACACCGGAACACAAATCTGTCCATGCTTCTCGTAAACCCATAACAATCACATCAGTAATAAAAAAAAATTACAAACCTTTTAACTGTGAGGTTTTTTTTTCCTAAACAAAAGTTTTTTTTTTACATCTTAGCAACAACCAAATTCCCTTAAAGTCAATCCCTAAACTCCACTATGGAATATATGATCCTTGCCAATTTATACAAACATAATAATATACATTCAAGCTGTGCTTTTTCATACCCAGACGATTCATTTAAAGACGCCATACTCTAAGACTAGTCAGTATAACTAGTCGAAATTAGTCAGGCCAGCTAGCGCTGGGATCCAGATCAGCCCTGTTAACTCTTTCAAGGGCAACGTTCTTTTACATTTTCTCTCCTCTCGATAGTCTCTACTTAGCTGGACAGAGCAGAGTGTGTCGGTGCTGCTGGATCAGTCTGGAAGCTCTGGCCCAGCTCCAGAGAACCCCAGCAAACCGCACTGCTAATGGCTTACAGATTGCAGCACCGTGGTGTACAAGTGTCAGGACAATGCCATGAAAAAAAAAAGAATAAAGCAAGGAAAAAAAGCCAGGCCAAAGCATTGAGTCATGTAGCGCCCTATGAAGGAGCGTGTGTGTGTGTGTGTGTGTGTGTGGGTGTGTGGTGTGTCTGTGGGTGGGTTGGCACAGTAAATATACTCAGCTTCCATCTTCATGAAAGGACATTATCATTTGACCCCACTTGGCCTGGTGGAAACTGTATACGGTCATGAGAGACAGAGACCGTCAGCGTGTGAGTGCCAGGAAAAATAAATAGCTGTACATTAGTAAAGGGCATTTGCTGTGATTTTTTTTTTTTTTTTAGATGTAAAGAAAAAAATCATCAAAATATCGATTTCAGCCTTTCTCTATATAAATGTAATATACACCGTCCAGAAAATCATTCTGCTCTCGCGTCTTCCCTTAATGAACCCTATAAACAGAACAAGTCATAAAATATTACAGCACAAAAAAAAAGGAGGAAAAAAAATAGTTTTTTTTACTAGTATTTTCCTGGAGACTGAACTAAGATTAATCTATACTCATTATTGTTGCTTGGGACGGGATGTGTTTTGCTGAAAACAAAGCGGATGATCTGCTCCGCTCTGACTAAAGCAGCCAACAGGTTCTGCTAAGCTTAGAATTTCATTAGATTTATTACATTTTCATTTTCATTTTAATAAGAACAGATTTTAAAAAATGGCCGCGCTTCCTAATCGGCGAGTTTTTCTACCGGCAGCGGTCCGACTCCTGCCTGTGTAACGTCATCAACGCAGCTGCATGTCATATAAACCTCTGTAGGTGCTGCCTGCTTTCCCATCATGCCGTGCGGCGCCACGCGGTTAAAGTCTGCCATAGGTTTTCTCTTCTATTCTCCTTTCTGTCTCGTCGTTTCACCAAGAGGGTGGACTATCAAACGAGGGTCTGCGAGTGTTGTTTCTAATTACCTATTTCTCCACTCCTGATCCTGTGGCGGGCATAATTAGTTACCTGGGGCTGCAATCCAATTTGAAGTGATGACAAGAGAGTGATCCATGAAAAAGTAATAAGTTAAATCCAATTTCAGACCGCCTCTAATTAAATGCACATGGAACTAATGACTCAAACCCCAGCATTTCCGTGATAACCGTAATTAGCAAAGAGGGAGTTGCACTCGTTCTGTCTGTCTCCCTCTCTCTCTCTCTCTGTCTCACTCTCTGTGCTGTAGGTGTGGCAGGAGCGTAGCGTGGATTCTTTTTAATTACTTGTGTCATTTTTTTTTTTGTCATTGTTGTCATTTTTTGATTGGCCTTGTTCATGTCAATCCCCGACTTCTTTCTGTCAGTGTGAAGGGGGAGCATTAGTGGTGCCGGATAAACGAGGGCACAGCCAAAAAAACGACAAGTTACTCATACTTGAAGAAACTTTAACAACTATAATTCATAGTTAGAATATAGTTATAATAAAGTCATAGTTCATAGTAATAATTATAGTTCATCAATCAAGCACTAAATCCATCTTTCTGTCTCTTGTTACTTCCAGGTGGCTTGTGCTACTGCTTATGAATTTACAATCGGTGATGTAAGAACCCGGAGATATAACGATTAATTGAGTTATAATTCACTTCTCGGACCAGATTAAAAGATCTCATGAGATACACTGATTTCTATAATCTTAAAATGCTCAAATCCTTTAAATGTGTATATTTTAAGTATATTAAAAGTATTCATTTATTACAGAAATAAAACCCTACACATTGATGCTTTTTTAAAAAAAAAAAAATATTGATATTAGATATTTGTTATAATGCCTACCACAAATTAGTTAAGCCTTCGATCAGACGTAGCGACAAAGTATTAGGAGACTTTCTTCTAAAGCTACAACAGTTTATTAACTGCCACTAAAATTACTTTTAAAGACGCAGTGGGACATCTTGGAAAATGCTAACTGTAGCCTGATAGCACTGAAAGTTTACATCCCACCCTCGCTGTCTAAAGCCCCGCCTCCTGATCGATGGATGCCATACAGCATGTGTCATTCACTAGTAAGTACCTAAAGATAGTACCCGATTACACGCTGATGGTAATTCATAAACTACATAAGCAGAAAAAGAAATGTTTTTAATGCTTTTTTTTTGCATATCCCAGTTGAGGAAGTAAGGGCCTAGCGATGAGACAAATTGTAATCATTGGTAATATTACAGTCATAAATAGTAAATAATTGTTTATATTTGATTGGTTAAAAAAATTGATTGTTATTCATTGTGACATCCAAGCAAATCTTTTACACACAGCACACATTTTTCTGTTTTCCAACTGGAAAGATTGGAAAGTTGTCTTAATTCTACATCTGTTGTGCTTAAAAAAAAAAATAAAACAGACTGAAAAACAGAATCTAGAACCTTTTTATTTTCTTTTGCACGGTTCAACACGCAGGGTTTTTCCCTTAGAAACCACTCATTATATGGATAATTATGTTCCACTGTTTTATTAAACAGCTCCACTTTAAGGTCTTAATTAAGCGGTTGGTGTATTACCAGGAGACTCTATAAACAATGCAATGTGCGTGCATGTAGAAAACAGGCTGAGCTTCTGGTGGTGGAGTAGAACAACAAACCCCATTACAGAGGAAGCTTAGGATGCGTGTTGGGTTGCACTTCATGTGTGGCATGAGGAGAAATACAATCCCTGTTTTTCTTTCGTTGTTTGTTTACACATATATAAATAAACAGATCAAGTCGTTTACCGGGTGCTTAGCAACTAAACTACAGCATCTTTTTATGAAGAAAAAAAAAAGAGACACACACACACACACACACACACACACATAGAGCCAAGCTGTCTTTTCAGCAGCCTGAGTGTCAGGTTGGCTGTGGTCTCGGGATTCATTAATAAATTTGAATTTTAAATGGGGCTTTGTGCCTCCTTCTCGTGGGTGTAGGGTCCTGGCCACCAGGATCTACTTTTTTATGACCTCCACCTCACCAGACCTGAGGAAGCTTTAGGTTTGATCCTCATCCAGACAATGTGCACACAATGGAAAGGTCAGCATAGGCATATTTTATCCATTTATTTTCCCCCCCGACAAATAACCAAAACGCTTTAATCAGACACTGAAGAGATGTGCTCATTAAAAAAAAAACGTCTACTCTTACGGAGGCGTTATTAGACCTGCTCTATAGATGCGTACATGCAAGAGCGCAGCGTATTAATTACTGTAAAAAAGGCTCTGGATTTGTTTGCAATTTTCTTGCTATGAAACAAACAACACCCTTCTTGTTTAAACAAGGATAAAGATCTGACAGACAACATGAGGGGGAAGAGGAGAGTGAAGGCCAGAAATGAGTGTAAATATTGAATCAGACATCACAAGTTAGAGTTGTTTAAGAATGATAGCGGATGGGGAAATAAAGAGAGCCGGATTTGTTTTGCATGACAAAGGCTAGACAAATAGAAGCCCCAGATCGGAGATGGGGACCAGTCGCATCTGCTCTGTTGCACTTCCTGGTAGGAGGTATAGATGTACAGTGGCGTTAGGGAGACTTACTGACATTGATTCACCGCATGTAGCAATTGAGTAAACAGGCAAATAAGTGGTACTAGTTACATACTAGTTACAAGATATCAGATCTTTGAGGTTAGAAGTAAAACTCATTCATTCATATTTCTCATGCAGTTAGGCAGGTGCACACACAAACACACACACACACACACACACACACACACAGACATAAGGCTTGCCAAAAAAGCTGAAAACAATCCTGAAAGAGGAATCTGGCAGAAATGGGTCACAGGCTGCGGTTGATCATGGCATAGTTGCATTGCGAGTGATATCTGTACCGTGAGCTCATGAGCTGCGTAGTAGAGTGCAGTCAACAGCCGCCGGCCTGCCAAGTTTAATTTCCTGTTTATCTAACACCGACTGGTACACGCTGTGCTACAAATAACACATGGACGAGGACGCAAATATAATACAAATAAAATATGAGCACAAATGCACACACACACACACGTAGACATGCTTTTGACATGTGTGCCGTCTGATACGTGTTAGCAGGCGAAAGCAGAGGTAAAAGAACACAGCACTGGACCATGTTTTATATATGGTGAGGTTCGATTTTAAAAGTAGGAGTCGTACCTGTAGCGCAGGCTGCTTCTCGTTGCTTTTAGGAGACTTGATGGCACTGCTTTGCTGCTGCTTAAGAAGGAGTTGCCTTGCAACCTGTAGAGCCTGAAACAGAGTCGAAAAAAGAATTATAATATTGTTAAAGGTAAAAAAATGTAGCCTTATACCTTCATATCTGTTATAGACAAATAACAACGTGTTCTAGGCTACAAAGTAGATAGCAAAAGCATCTACGCTAACAAACGGACCTTTTTGCTGACTGTTTGCGAACAAACATACATAGTTTCATTTTGTTGCACATGGAGAACCGTAACAAGCTGACAAACAAGCAGCTGTGGAGTGATTGAAAAAAGAAACACACACACACACATACACACATACAGAGGGAACAAAATTAATAGTAAGCAGGGACTGTGTTTCCTTTAAAACTGTAGACTTTTAATAAACAAGGGATCTGAACCCCCATCAGCAGCGTCAGTTCAGTCTCATTTCTTAATCTTTTTTCTAACCCTGGTTTACTAAACGAATAAAAGGTTTATTGGCGCTCCAGAGATCGGTTAAAGGATGCGGCTCTCTGAGTGGAAAACAAAATACGGCAGAGTCACATGTTTATTGCTCTGGCTACTCCCTCCGCCGCCAACTCCCACCCCAGGAACGATAAATAATCAAACTTGCTATCCAGTACAAACAAAAAGGCGAGAGAGAGAGAGAGAGAGAGACAGAAAGAGGATGAGAGAGAAAGACAGAGAGACATAGAGAAGGAGAAGTAGAGAGCGTAAGAAAGATAGACAGACAGAGAAAAAAAAGACAGAAAAAGAGAGAGAAAGACAGAGAGACATATAGAGAGAGAATGGGAGAGCAAGAAAGATAGACAGACAGAGAGAATGAGAGAGAAAGACAGAGAGACAGAGAGAGAATAACAGAGAGACAAAGACAGAGAGACAAAGAGAGAGAATGGGAGAGAAATAAAGATAGACAGACAGAGAGAAAAAAGAGAGAGAGAGAGAGAGAGAGAGAAACAAAACAGTGTTCTGGTCGGGGAAAAAAGCACTACTAATACAAAAAAAAAAAAAAATGCTAAGTTCCCACAGAGTGTCTGGGGTAGATTCACACCTACACCAGAGCAACATCTGAGTAAATAACCAGCTTCATTCTTTCCATTATCCACACACACACACACACACACAAACGACTCCCACGATTAAACAAACAGTCGTTGGAAAGATCGAAAAGCCCTGAAACTGCACCTCCAGCACTGCTCAGCTTCTCTGTTTGTTGAGTTTGTGTGTGTGTGTGTGTGTGTGTGTGTGTGTGTGTGTGCGTGTGTTTGCACGTAACAGTACATGGACACGATTTCGTTACTTTTCTTAAGTAATGGTCACAGGATATTTTAATAAATCTGCTGAAACGATACTTGTGCCAATACTGCTTACTGTAGCTGAGGGAAGTGTAACAGATCTGTAACAGTTGTGGGCATTCAGGAGAAAAAGGTTCTGTGTTGTAACTATAAATAAAAGCTCCACCTTCATCTGATATGGTATCTTCCAGCTTCTGATTGATTGACCACATCTGAACCAGGTAATCGAGGTGGCAGGTTTGTTGGTGTCAGAGAGGCTGTTTTCAGAATTTCCAGAAAGTCTACTGGAAAAAAGTCAACGAAAGTATCTATTCTTTCCAACAGTGATCAGAAGAAAGCAACTCGCTACAGTGGTCACAGTCTCACTAAAACGAGGCAACTTAAAACTGTAGCCAGGCTACAAAAAAAACATACAGAGAGTGGGGTCAGAATTTAGCATTAACAAGCATGACCCAATGAATCCTTGTGTGTGGACAGTCAGGGGTGGTGGAGGTGTTGTCATGATGTGCGGAATGAACCTTCTTTAAAATGCCAAGCAAAAACCTTTTTTAATTGCTGCTTTTATTTGTTTCTCGCTGCTGACTATGCAAATGAATTCATGCCCTGTTTGCTATCCTCTAATGCCCATTTTCATCATGATGATGCGCCATGTCCCATGATTATGACGGTGGTATTCAGTGTTGTTCTGTATCAGCAGTTCTGAGTTCAACAGAGCAAGATTTACCATGTGGCCCTCCGAGGAGTGTCAGATCAGAAATGGGGAGGTTGGTAAGGTGGTTAAGGTGTTGGACTGCTAATTGGAAGATCAGGCTTTGATTCCCAGCACTGGCATGGATAAGAGCGTCTGCCAAATGCTGCAAATGTAAATGTTTTGAACACCCTGTCGAGATATGTTTCCAGCACCTTTTCAAGTCCATGTCTTGAAGAATCTGAGCTGTGCTGTAATCACAGAGGAAGGAAATCCCACCCTGTGCCTAATAAAGTGGATAGTAAAAGGATGCATTTCTTTTACAATGTCTAGTGAAAGTTCTGTCTGTATTTTTAGCGCCATTATTGACTTCAGGCAGCAGCTACAATGGTGGACGAACTCAGTAGACTCTCTGCCACAGGAATTCACAGTGTTAAACCCTTTTGTTTTTAAAATCAGATCTGGCAGCTGCTGTTTAACTTGAATCTGTATAAGCTTAATAAAGATAAGGGTGAAAGTTGAAGCACTTTGCTGACACAATCGCTGCGTGTGTGTGTGTGCGTGTGTAAGAACATGATGAGGCAGAAATATGACCACAGGCTACAGACAGGCCACTGCACTGCTGGCTCACCCTGACTGAACTGGACACACACACACACACACACACACACAAAAACAATAAACAGACGGTACACACTCAAAACCACGTTTGCATACACAATACTGTGCGATATTACATGGAGGCCGTGCGGCAGTGGAACATTCACCCGTGACTCACTCTACAGTAACTACACAGAGACAAACCGCTGGAACTATGTCAAACAACCCATCAAAAACTTCGAGAGCATGTTTCCATTCTAGTTTTCGCCACAAGCTATATCAGGAAAGGGTTTTTAAAGGGGACAATCCCTAAGGTCAGGTTCACAGCTCAAACCATGAACAGCTCACTCAGCCACCCTTCACACACACACACACACACTGACAGTAATCAGTTCTGAGGAAGTCGTACGACGCTGAACTCCTCCACAGCGGTAAATAGGTTGAAACTCTTGATTTTAATTGGAGTGGGAGCAGTCGCCGAACACGTCAGAGTGATGAAATGATTCTCTACTTGAGATATGATCGGTAGGAGATGACACGTTCCACACAAAAACCTCAGCTTTTTCTTCTTCTTTTTTATTTCTATTAGTCAATCAAATGATTCTCTACTTGAGATATGATCGGTAGCAGATGACACGTTCCACACAAAAACCTCAGCTTTTTCTTCTTCTTTTTTTTTTTATTATTTCTATTAGTCAATCAAATGTTTCTTTAATCTGGAAAAAAGTTTATACATGTACATCAGCTTCAGCCTTGAGAAGAAACAGAGGATTCTGTGTGATTCAGTCAAAGACGTGCTTTATTTGTTATTTGTGTCTAGAATACAGAGCCTTTTGCAAGCTAGAACACTGAGTACTTGATAAATAGATGACAAATTACCACACAGGCAAATACACTTCTTACTCACTTCTGGGAAGCGAGTTGTATTTTTCTTTCTTCTTTCTTTTTTTTTTTTTTTTTTTTTTTTAAAAACATGTAAATGCTTGGAATGTGATTTGCTAAAGGAAACACTCTGATAGAGGTGAGAAAGAGAGGAAAAAGGATATTTCAGTCAACAGTATGAGCTGGAGACACTTTGAGATTAGGAAAGTATTAGGACCGTCAACAAAGAGCCTCGAATGTTTAAAGATTACATGCCAACAACAGGCTCTACTAGCCAACAGATACCAACTATTTACCCTTTAGAAATGCATACATAATGTATTGTGACTGTGTTAAGCTATTTTTACACTGTGTGAACAAGCCACAAACCTGCTTACGCAATGGCTCGGTGTCGGGACTCGTCCGGGAATCCTCGTCGCAGAAACAGAAACCTTTTTCAAATTAAAATTGGAGGAAACACAGCACCTACATAGAAGGGCGCCCTCTTAATATAGCCAGCCAGACTGCATACGAAGCGTTAGTAAACAATTGTGACGTTTCCCGACAGACATGAGAAAGACCTTGTCTATTTAGTATTTTTTGTGTATATTTTTTCATTAATGTATTTGTAGCTACCGCACATGTTTTTATGTTATTGAGTAAAAAATTGAGTGGTATAAAGCAGAAAAAAAAGGCAATTAAGACTAAATAAGCTATGAACGGGAGGCTCTGGTAACTTCACCATGAAACACACCGAATTCTGAGATGAGGGACCTCTGGGCTGAACGTAGACTCCGGGCAGAGTAATGATTTCCTTGCCTCTCGTGCTCCTGTTGACTAGCAGAGTGCTAGCCTTAAAGTAACCTTAATACAGTCCAACACACACACACACACACACACACATCTTTCTTGTCAGCCTAGGATTCCGGCTCTTTTGATCCAGCACTCAAAGGTAGCAGTGGGTTTGATAGACGTGCAAGGCTAAGAGCACTTCCAAGCGTTAGCATGACAGACTGCCAAACGATGACAAGCTGGAGTGTATGAAGCCATGTTTGAAGTGATGAAAAGTGTGTTGTGTAAAGAGAGACATACTAGGAGGAACTAATTAGACACAAACGGCACTCGGGGTTTGTAGCAGTAACGAATGACGCTGAGAGCAAGCTACGGGAAACAATCGGCTCTGGACAAGCAAGCCACTGCGTACGGAAGATATTTCAGACGTTTGTCTTCCAAATGAAAGCCAGTTGTTCTTATAAACACTCTGCAGCAACACAATTCATTTGAACTGAACAGACAAATGCCACATCTGTCTTGAGATTTTTTTTTTTTTTTTTGCTTTTCACTAACAAAAACGACACTTTCTTTCCATTCACAAGTTCTCCTTCATAGCTCCGATTCATTCCTCACTTTCTACTCTCTCTCTCTTCTGTGTTAACAGCTTTGCATTAATGCGCATGGCTTTAGCTTTATCGGTGTTGGCTTTTCAAGTCTTATTACCCAGAAGAATCGACGCAGAAGCTTTATCAAATTGTGGCCAAGGGCAGGTTCCCAGGGAGTAACCCTGCAAGAGAACTGAATGCTGGATGTCTTTACATGTGACATGTGGATTATTGACAGGGTTTAGGTATCCCTGCTGTTTTAAGCCTTGCTCCATCAGCTGTGCAAATCCGGTGGGAGAGCGAAGGGGGGGCAGTCGCTAAGCGTTTCCCTCTGTGCTGTAATGGTCTGTTCTGAAAATACCCCCTGAACGAAAATGAAGTGTCCAACATCGCATATTTCCATACTACATATAAGAAAGTATGCAAGGCAAGTAGTAAGTCCGAATCTGTAGTATACAAAAACAGTATGTAAAAAGTTCCTGGATGAGCTACTCCTTCCATATCTCACCTTTTGCCTCCAGATCGACTGAGCCACGTGACAGTACATCCGAATTATAATTACTCCACACTTAACCATACTATATAGAACAGACCCTTTTAACAGTCTGGAAGTACGTACTAACATACTAAGCGGTATGCGATTAGGCCAAAACGTCTTTATCTTGCCTTCTATTCACGGTAAGCTCCTTTCTGCAGAAGAAAAGACCTTGAACATGAAACAGAACTAATCGAGAGCTTAATTACAGGGAGATGTGCGACCCGATCTCCGCGGCCATGTTGGAACACAAACTGTTTACACAGTGGAATACGTGTACACAGACCTCAGACCCTGTGCGGAGGAAACACAGTAAACAGAAAATAGAAAAAAAAAATCATGGTTTTTACAAACGCCATGTAGGATTTGGGATCATGTGTATCGTGTGTATATGCCGTACAGGTCAAGATAACAGGGTTCGAACATTCTGATGTGTCTAATCAGCTGCTTAACTCATGGTCCCATCCCTTTTTTAAGCTGCTGTGTTCCTGAAGTAGTAAACACAAATGACGCCAACTTTCCTTGTGTTTCTCTGTGTTAAATTACAGGAAATTCCCTGGAATTTGATTCTGGTGTTGGAGTCAGATTGTGTGAAATGCTGAATTAAACGGCATTCAGTGAAAACTTTCAGATGCTCAATCGCCCGCATGAACAGATCCAGAGTTTAACACATGCTCTGTTCATTCCACTAGTCAAGCGAGCTGCCCTGTAACCGGATCTTGTTACCCTTTCTCTTCTGAGTTTCGGAAACGGACAAACTGAAATAGTGTACTTTTTTTCCTAATACTTTCATCACTATGACTTTCTGAACCATGCACACACACGGTTTCTATAGAGACGACACACACACACACAGGGATTTGCATGACTGTCACCCTCAAGGCTAATAGATAAAAAAATAAACAGATAAAAAAACAATTGTAATTTAACAAAGGCAAATGTAGAATCATTTATATGGCATTCTTTTTAAAGTCTTGACCTTTGACATTCTGCTACTTTTTCTTTGCCATCTCCTAAAATATGTGCTTTTTTTCCCCTCATGCTACTAGACTACTAGTTTCTTGTGAAATCGATGGTGAGGAGAGCGCTGGTCTCTGCTGGAAACATTGCTGAACTGATACATTTAAATGCTGTGAATTTACCTGAACTCCAACAACGTCTATAATCGAGGTTTTAAACTGCAGTTCTGAAGTGGAAGCCCCACCCACTGATGTCATAGGTTCCCATGTTTAACACCAGCTAGGTTTCGGGGGGCTGGTACAGAGTCAGGATTTGGAAAAGAGCAGCCCAGATTCCTGATCGGGTCCTGCCCCGGTGGAAAAGCGGTATCAGTGCACCACTTTCGCGTTAACATGACAGACTAGAACGTTTGCTTATTGTGTTTGGTGAACGTTTCAGATCATGTACATGCAACTGTATGGGTTGAAAGTTATGTTGAAGGACATCGTGGGGGGTGTGATTATTGGAAACGTTGGCCGTGGTAAACATTACACCATGGAACCGCGCCGTCGGATGTTTTATTTTGTTTTCAGTTTTATACACACGACGATCAACTCTTATCAAACGCCTTAATCCGTCATCTGTTAATATTTTCGTGCCCATTGGACAAAGTGTATACACAACCCATAATAATAATCTAGCAAGCTTTTCTCCACCCTAATCCCACTCCTAATTCACTTTAACTAACAGATGGACATGCATAAGTGCTGCATGCTAATAAAGGACTAGCGTGAGGTAGCGGTTAGATAAGACTGAAATGTGTACATATAGCAGCACTTGTTCAGTAATGGAAGCTGCTTACAGTGAGAGTCATTTTAATTGAAACACGTACAAGTCAGAGCTTCTTTCTGTGCCGTGAGTAGCTTTCGCAGTGAGGATCACAGCTATTTGTATTAATTGAGTTGTTTTTTTTTTCCCCCTCTTTTTGCTCATTTTCACACCGAACTGTTATCTGCAATGCAAAACAGGACCGGCTTCGATCTTTCTCTAAGTATATAATTAATGCTGTTTCTAAAAAGCTCTCTTCACATGGAAAACAGGCGCTCGTGCCGAACCCTGGGAATTACCCGGCTGACAGCAACCCGCTCTCCATCCACTGTTTAGACTTCCAAACTAATTCATGTAGAATACATAAATCAATGGTTTATACCCACTCCAAACCATTACACCAGCTTCTCGAAGCTGCACTTTTCAACTGATCTATTAATATTTATGACAACACCAAACATTTCAAATTGCCAGGTTTAAACCATATAGAGTTCAGCGTGTGATTGCGTAAGCTGTGAGCCGAGTTCAGTTCAAAAACAGGCCCTTTTTTAATAAATAGAAGACCGTATTCAGACCTGATAAATGGCTTTCCCCTCGGAGGAAAAAAAGAAAGAGCGAGATCTAACATGATAATGATGGCGAGAGAGAGAGAGCATGAGAGCGAGTGGTGTAAAAGGCTGAGTGAGGATGTGTTTGTGTACTTGATAAAGCTGCTGATAGCTGCTAGGTTAATAATGTGCAAAAATTAAAGAAGGAGTAAACAGAGTGCTGCTTTGTGCCTGGTACGGATCCGTGACCCCAGGAGGTTGGAGGTCAGTTCAGCTATGCAGCTTGCTGGTTAGATTCCACCAGGCTGCCTAACAACAGATGGGTGAAAAAAAAAAAAAAGAAAAAAAAAGAAAGAGGAGTTTCTTTTCACGCGGCCAGATGCCCACAAACATACACTCTAACACACATGTACACAAACTTGTGTACTGAGAGGCGAGGCGAGTTGCGGAATTAACCAGCAGACATGCATGTACACGTCAACGCATCCTGGAACTTAGTCTAGTCTTTGAATAAATGAGCTCAGCTGTTTTGCTGGTGCACCTACGTCTTGTCTGCCGGAGGCGTTATTGAATTGAGATGACGTTTATTAATCTGTTACTGGGCTGTTAAGGCAGAAACACCCTTGCAGCGTACTGTCAGCGGCACATCGCCTCGCTCGCTCCGGCCCGCTCTTCCACGTCAATTACGCCTCTCGACTTTTAGAGGCGCGGCCTGATGAATCGTCCGTAAAATCCATTCGCATTAATACTCCATTGTGCATCTGCTGCTGACTGTAATTAAAGAAGTAAATGACTCATAAGAAAGGATGCATTAGCTGCAGGGAAAGGAAAAAAATAAAGCAGGAGAAAGAGGAGGCCGGCACATGGCAAGCTCTACCGTTAGCGATGGGTTTACTCGTCGGAGTGATGGTGTTTTCATATCGATGACACGTGTCACGTCTACTATGGGACGTTCTTTAACTAGTGTAATGAGTTTGTACAGTGAAAGCTATTTATGGAGACGCCGACATACAAAGCCAAACACAGTTGGAGGAACAGCAGGGAAACGTGTCGAAAGGATGACAGAGAAGAGAGAACGGGGCAAATGGTGTTAAAGGAAGAACAAAGAAATGAAGTGTGGAACAACGCAAGCAGATGATCGATGCTCTGTGTTCTCTATGTGCGCGCGCGCGCACACACACACACACATTTCGCTGCCCTTACTTTTTGCTTCCGAACTAATGCTGCCAGGGGATCTTCACTATTATGTGCAATGCCAATTTCCGTCGAAGGGCTTAAACGGTGCAGGTTTGCCAACCGAGCTGAGTATTCAAATAAAGCTCAGGATAAAAAGAGAAAAAACTGTCTCTTTTATTGGTATTGCCTTTTTGTTTAAAAAGTTGCATCAGGTTTTTTTTTTTTTTTTTTGGGGGGGGGGAAACACTCCCCTCCCCCTTTTCCCTCCTTTATACCCAAACATCAGGAAAAAAAACTACTGCGACGGGATCATTAGGTGTAAACCTTTTTTTTTCCCTGTATGCAGTCATGTCTCGGCCCTTGTTCAATACTCACAAGGCGCCAAGTTGGGGGGAACTTTTATAAACAAGGTACATTCCTTCTTTACTGTATGGCATAGACAAATGCGGAATGGTTATTGCTAGCCTACTGGACGTAATAGAACATATTAACTAGCTAGTCAGGAACTAAGCACTAAGAAGAAGACTGTGCTATTCTCTCCTGATAAAGTGCTAAAAGACCACGAATGGCTGGCGAATGTTTTTGCTATAAGTTGTTGAGGTCATCGGTGAGTTTGTGATGTCGTTGCGTGTCGTGAAGGCTGATATAAGCAATTTATTTGCCAGGGTTTCCACATAGCCGTGTGTTTCTGATTCAGAAAAGATTGTCTGCCATCGGTCAGGGGACATTTAACAGAGATTCTGCTGTGATTCAGAAGGTTTTTTTTTCCACCAGTGCCTGGACAGACCAGGGTTTATTTCCTGGTGACAAAAACCAGAATAGTCACAGAGCAGCGATGGTTGGAGCAGTAGTGGCTGGAACAGTTTAGGCTTTGGGTTGTTCGAGTCTCAGCACTGCAAATCTGCCACGGTTGGGTCCCTGATCAAGGCCCTTACCCTGTAATACAGGAGTGCTGCAGGCTCTGACAATTTACTTCCTAATCTGGAATACGAATGGAAGGAAAGTTTACCGTGATGTAATGTATACGTGGCAGATAAGTTCTTGTGTCTATTACACAATCAACTCCGCACACCAACTTGTCCTCCTTGGCGAGTAAAGCAGGGTCTGGGATCTCGAGTTGACTAAAAAGCAATGACATTCTTCTCAAACACCGCCTGTCATGTAGACACCAACATACACGCATCCAATCCAATTCTACATAATCTTCAAAAGTATGTGTCATGAACCAGTCCGCTCACATTCATCATCCACCAATGCGTGTGCGTGTGTGTGTTTGTTGTGTTTTGAAGATGAACCATCATTTCGCTGTCCTTCCTATGACATTAGCCGTTAGTTGGGAGAGGATATAGAGAACATCTCGATATGTGGCGGCCGGAGCGATTGGCCACGGTTTGGGATTGAGTTGCAGGGAGAGGAAGACCGCTCCATGGGAATAACAACTTCTGTTCAAGTCATTCCAACCCGGGTAATGTGATCCTGTCCACACGCACCAAAAAAAAAAAAAGAAAGAGAGAGCGAGAGAGAAAGGAGATTGCTTTCGTCTTCAACCAGACTAGCATCTAACCAGATGATGGAGAGAACTTTTCCTTCTATGTGCTGGGAGACAATATAAATAAAAAAAAAGGGGACAAAAAGAAACAAATATTGTTCTTCGCAGCACTACCTGGTAAAAACAGACTCTCTTATCAGACAAAACCCTCTGGATTTTCAATTCTGTCCAGGGGAAAGTGTTTCCTGTCCAACATAATCAGAGTGCAGAATGACGTGGCGGCTCGCTGGTGAGATCAGACACCTTCAACCTGCACCGTGAATAATCGATGGCACATCGTCTGCAGCTGTAGGCCTCAATAACCATCAGCACAAAAATCTGTAGCAAATAGGAACCCGGGATGGAAATAATAAACATTATGAAGCGGAGTGGGAAAATTAGAAAGCGCTAGAAGTTCGAAAATTGTGCTTGATAAATGCGTGGCTCGGTGTTGTTAGCAAACGTAAAGCGACTTTTGCCAGGTGTTAACTTTAATGCCCCGTGTCATATACGATTATATTATGCAGGTACTGCGTGTAACAGCATTACAGTTTATCGTGCTTCGTTCTTCTTCGCAAACTCTCTCCTCCTTCTTCGTCCGCCTTGCTCTCTCCCTCGCACTCACACGCCATTTACCCTCTCATTGCCCTTCTCTCTAGACCAGAAAAAAGAGCCACAGTGAATGAGACAAACATAAAGTGAGGAGGCAGCCGGAAATAGCATTTCGCTCCGAACAACAAGCGCAGCAGAAAGCAAGGGCACGGCAGCTATGGAGCGGAGAGAAGGCAAAATGACAGAGTGCTGTTCACCTCCATTAGCTGCTGAGAAAGAGAGAGAGAGAGAGAGAGGGAGTGTAGAGGCATCTAGAAGCATACGACCTGTGAAAGAATCAGAGAGGTCTCTTTAAATCCGGCCAGGGCCCTTGCCGCATTAATTCTAGGGGAACCGTAATCTCTCAAGCAAATCAAATTACTCTCATTATCTGGCCAAGAAAACGGCCTCTGTGTGGGTGAAAAAAAAAAAGTATTTATTACCAATAATCACCCGTTTAAAATGAAGAAACGCAGACGGCGGGTTTTTATTATTTTGCTGATTAAGGGTAAAAATAAGAAACAGGAAAGGGCGTTTGTGCGCACACACACATACACGCAACCAAGATTGTCTGTGCGAGGATGACGCAGTGATTAAGGTTAAAAGAATGGAGGCTGTATAAGCGTTAAGGACGTTTTGGTGAGAACAATTTGAAGCCAATCGCCGCCTAGTTAAGATGGCAGAAATGTGACATTCTTCTTTTTTAATAACGCTCGACGGCATCTAGGGGTAATTTCCTTTCAAAAATACAACCAATTAATTACATCAGAAATTTTAATGGAAAAATATATCAAAGGAGAGATAAATAGGATTCAGCGCCATAAAATCAATTAATAGGAGAGGTCAGCGTCTCATTCATTCGCCAGATTAACATAATTACCTATTTTTCTTTTCCTCATTTACTGCTCCGCTCATTTGGGACCACAGCGCTGTCCCTCTATCCCAATGGAACAAACAGAGCGAAAGAGAGAGAGAGAGAGAGAGAGAGGCGAGCTGGCCTAAATGAAATATCTCCATCCACAGCGAGTGTGCACATTAACACTATGGACACACACAGTAATTACATTTCCTCCTGCTTACTGTTCCACGCCTTAAACTATTTTTTATTCAGCACTGAAGGCTACCTCTTTATACCATTTTGAACTGAAAAACGATTTAGCCGGAGCTTGAAGTGTGATTGGTCAGATTGCATTCACAACATTACAACAACAACAACAACAACAACCTCCTCCAGATGGCTGAAATGTGATGATGACAGCTTTGATAGATCTCTGCATGAATGAGAGACTGTCTCTCGCTTGTCTCTGTAACAAATTCACACTCGCCGTCTTGTGGATGAGGAATTACGCTTATGAGATGTGAACAAATTGGTGAAGCGGCTGATAACACGAGTAAACACAGAAGCGTTTATATAGCTGTTTAGATATACATTAATATTCGGGGAAACGGAATGACAAATCGTGACAATATATTACTTAAGATGTTTGTGGGAAGTCCAGCCAAGCTATTAATGGTAGAAAAAGTAAAATAATAAAAATAGAATAGGCTCATTTGGATAAACCCCAGACTGTAGACTCATGCAGCTCTATTGCTGATATTAACATCAGGAATAAAATACAGTTACACGAGACAAAGTGGATTACCTCTTCTTTTTAGCATTAGCATCTTTTTTTATCCAGAAAATGAATTTAGGGATGATTACTAGTAGAAAACACATGCTGCGCGGATCAGATATCCTAGTTTTTTCTCCCTGTTCTTTTACATTTACGTCATTTGGCACATGCTCTTATCCAGAGTGACTTACATTTTTAGTTTGTTTATACTGAGCAAATGGGGGTTAAGGGCCTTGCTCAGGGGCCCAGCAGTGGCAACTTGGTGGTTCTGGGAATTGAACCCCAATCTTCCAATTAGCAGTCCAATACTTTAACCGCTGAGTGTGTTTATATGCCCAAGTGTATTTAAATCAGGTGTGATGATTTGAGTTCTGATTGTAAAAAAAAACAACTTTATTTTATAATCGTTTTTTTTTTTTTTTCATAATAATGATTGTTATGCAAGAAACAATGTTCTGGCATTAGTAAATTAAAAACAAGTTGTAGAGCAATGTTTAGGAGTAAAAACTTGAGTGCATCAGTCTCTTTGTCTATAATAATAGATACACATCTCCTATCAAATATCAGAACCAGCTCTAATCAGACATTAACTAGCTGTTTTTAAAACATTAAAAAGGCTTCTTGTTGTGTAAGTGTAGCTGAAATGCTAAGATTTATTTAGAAGTCACCGTTTACTCGTCCATCTTCTTTGTAAACCGCTAGGAGAAGGTCTTGCGCACGCTGTCCAACCCGAGTCTAACCTCAGAGCGAAACCCGACGGTGACCGCAGCCAGAGCAGTGGTTTTCCAGAGGCTTGATTACGTTATGCGATGCTCAGCTCCATGGCTTAGGATTGGAGCGTGCGGATTCTGTGCTGGGCTGGAAACAAGCGTCCGATTGTTTTCCTCCCCCGCGCTGAAGACAAATGACTGCGAGCCATGGAGGTGTTTAGAGATTAACGAGCGAGTTAGAGTGTTTAACACACAACAGCTACTTCAGTGAGACCCGATGCTTAGGATCACATAAACACTTTATAAATAGTGGGCTAGGCGGATAATTATTTTGATTGTGGGCTCTTGTGAAGCTCCCCCACTTGAACATCTGTTTGAAATATGGGCTGATGTGTGCGTGAGGTCGAGCGGGTGGATGTGTTCTCCACAACTCCAAAAACAGACACAGGCTGAAAAAAGCATGTCTGTGTATGCATATAAACTTTCTCTCCTATTTGTTTCTCTCTTTTTCTCTCCGATTAGTTGAAGGTTGCACAGGGTCTCTGTGTACTCCACCAGGCAACGCGGTGGAGGTGGAGTTTGTCAGGAGATACAGCAGCAGGGGATTTTGGGATGGCTGGTGACCTGCTGTGGATGGCCCAGGCAGTGCTATAAGGATGTGAAATGTTACTGGGATGAGGGCAGCTCCACTCGTTCATGCTGTTATTCTACTAAAGAATAGACTGGCCTGAAATATTAATGTGTTTTAAGATGTGTCTAAAGCAGGTAGTGGAGGATTTTTTTTTTTACTGATGGAGAATTCCAAACATAAGGTATTACAAATGTGTAGACCCTACAAGATAAAAAAAAAAGAAAAAAGATAATGAATAGTGCAATTGCTATTTTTATTACTTGACCTGCCTATTTCACTCAGGGAAGTGGTGGCACAGTGCTTAAGCTGTTGGAATGCTAACCAGAATGATGTGGATTTAACTCCAAGCACCACCAAGTTAGCACTGCTGGGCCTCAGAGAAAGGCCCTTAACCCCCAATTGCTCAGTTCTATAGAGACACACAACTAGGTGTTATACTGACTCACATTAGTGTTCTGTAAAAGCCAAGAACAGAAACTAAGACATCTTAAACAGAGGATCCGTTAATGTGTTGAACTGATAATTGGAAGATCTGCGTTTAATTCCCAGCATCACCAAGTTTAATTCCCAGCATCACCAAGTTTCCACTGCTGGGCTTCATTTATTTTTCACAGTAGTGCATCGATATTTTAACCTCTACTATTAATACATGTATAAATGACGTTTTAAACCGATTTACTACTCTTTTTGCTAATATTAAATTAAAACCCTTAGTCGCGAGTCAGACAGCTTCCCCTCCTCCCCTGTAGGTGTTGCCGACACATGCGGCCGTTGTCTCAGAATTAAACATGGCAGAAAAATGAAGGGGGCCCTGGCTTTGTAGATGTTGCATATAGTAATAGTTGTTTTTAGGTATCGCAGTATGAATTGTAAAATATAGATATAGATATATTTTATTGTTTAGCTCTAATCAGTTGCATAGCATTTTAAATGGGTTTTAACCTCCTCTAGTTTTTTCATCTAGAAAATTGTTGACTCGTTGGGGCGAAAAAGCATTTTACATTCAACTTAAGTGGAAAAACATAAGTAAAAAGATCTTTTTGGCTGAGCTGATAAGGTTAGTATATAGATATAAGACATAAATATGATGTACAGTGATGGGAAAGTGGTAGCACAGTGGTTAAGGTGTTGGACTGCTATCTGAAAGAGCGTGGTTCGATTTCCATCATCAGCAAGTTACCACTGTTGGGCCCCTAAACAAGGCCCTCAACCCCTAATTGCTCAGATGTATAAAAGAGATAAATGCAAGTCACTCTGGATAAGGCCGTCTGTCAAATGCCATAAATGTAAACGTAAATTAAATAATTGCTAATGTTTTATTGAGCAAAATAAAACATTAAATCTTACTGTACTTCTTCTGTAGCTCCTTAGTTCTAAATCAGTATCTTGTGTACACGGCGAGTTTTCCGGTTAGAACACTGCCTTATTCACACTAGTGTACTGACACTGATGACTCAATTCTCATGACTTACATTGTAAAAAACCCTCCCAATGGCTGAGAAGTGGCTCCCTGTTTTTTGGGTTTGTTTTTTTTTGGAGATGATAGGATTCAGAAAATATGAGGTCATTTACAGAAAAGAAAACTTGATGAGCGCCCATGTTTCCTGTTTATTCTTTGCGATGGGGACAGCATGTGAATGGCTTCCTGATCAGCGCTCTGACTACTGAAATCTACAGCGGCAGATTGCTCTGTATTCGACACACTCGTGTGCCTTGCGTAGGTCCAGCTGTAATAAGGATGAGCACTAACTGTGAGCCAGCACAATCCTCTCATTATACGCGCACACACCCTTCATTTCCCTGTTTCACCCCCACTGCCCATTCTAAAGCGGGATCATGTCCCGCTGTGTGCCAGGGTCCCGGGCTGGTACTTGGTGACTGATCAGAGTAAGTTGCGCAGGGTGCTGTTTACCGACGTGTTTATCTTGTTCTTTAACAGGCGGAATCAATCAATTCCTATGTGTCTGCGACTGCGCAGCCTCACCATTTCAGGCACAGCTTGCATGCTCCGGCTCGACTGTTGCCCGGAGTTACCTGAACCAAATTGGATCAACAAGCTTTGATTCCCCTGTACTGCTGAAATCCGAGATGAAGATCATATTAGACGGAAGAGCGAGTAAAGTGAGTAAAGAGAGAAAGAGAGAGAGGAAAGGGGGGGGGAGAGAGAGACAGCAATAAAGAGAAAGAGAAAGGTAGAGACTTGGCATGGCCCATGCTGTAATCAGGTACTCATATAAACAGCCGAGTTTGTAAGTGTTATTAAATAACAACACAAATGAAAAACTAAATGAATCTTTCCTATATCCTAATGTGACATAATCAGAATCCTTGCGTGTGTCATAAAACCTAATAAACAGGCTCATAAAAGCGGAATAAGCTAATGAGCACACATAACCATGAGGCAGCCAACCTCGCAGGTCTGCTTTATGTATTAGCATTAACCAATTAATCAGTGTTTCGGCTCTTCTTCCTTCTCCTTATAGAAACGGACAGATGCACAGGTGAGTGAAAGAGAATAAGTCTGCTGTTGTTTCTACAGATCAGGATCTGCTTAGTCCTATATGCACTAATGATCGATTTAAAGAACAAACCATGACTTGTGTCGCCATTTTTTTTTCTCCTGCGCTTGCCCTACAGATATTTTACATTATTTAATCAAAAACACCATCTTTCCGATTTCAACTTTCTTTTTATATATTTTAATGTTTAATAGGGGCCCGTGGCTATCTATGAGAGCAATTATTAGATATCCGCAGAGAGAAATTGAAAAATTAATCATACGCTCGACTTTGCTCTTGAGCAGCTTTATAAGAAATGGCCGCTGCGCCGCACTTTTAATCGCAAATTAAGAGACTGTTTACTTCTGTGAGGATATTCTGTTAACAACATGAGCAGTGTGGGAAGACGGTGAGTGATAATCACCACAAGACCTGAGCGATAAGAGAAAATCCTGATAAGAAAAGGAAGTGGAGATATGAAGACATTATGGAAATTACCAACATACTTCTCCTCATGCGCCATTTTACACCACTCTCACTCACTCTCTCTCCCACACACACGCGTTCTTTGGCAAAAACGTGTGTGCATTGTAAATATTCGCAAAGCGACATTTTTCGCTAGTCTGTGTTTAGCTTTTTTCAAGGCTGATTATGAGAAGAGTTGAATAAAACATGTATAATAATGACCTGGCTGATGATTGTGGGAGTCTCGATATTATATGTATAAATTAGAGAATGCCAAGAGCAAGAACATGTACAATACACAGTGTATATATATATATATCTATATATATAGATATATATATATATTATCATCTCTGTGAACAACTACATGACTACAAACACCTCAGGGACAATTAACTAGTTGCCCTTTAGCATTTATATTACTAGCATATTGGCTGTTCACTAGTTATTATAAAACACCAACCTTACTAACTGTTAATAAACAGCCTATTAGAAGTTGATTGGTAATAATAATTTATAGTGAAATCTGGTCCACAAATTAAACTGACCCGTTATTACAACATGTCTTGATTGTTTTAGGATTAACTGCTGAAAACTAACTGGGAGCGACTAAACCATTTTATTTTTCTGAATTGACAACCAGATTGTTTTTTTATTGTTGATAGAGACACTGTGTAGATAATTATCTTTAAGCAGTATTATTCCTTTGCCTGAGTGTCTAGTTAGAATGACAATAATGTTTTGGTCTGGTCTCTCACCTCTACTGAGAGCTCTATTGATTGAACTCAGTGAATATATAAAAAATAAAATCACATTTTTTTTTTAATTCAAACATCTGCCCAGCATCTGCCTGTCAATCATAACGCCGGGGCCAGGTTTTAGGGTAATTGGGCTTATTTTCCGTTCTTGCTTGTTTCAGGTTGGTTTAAATGGTTACGTTCTCAGATTACCCTGTGGGGTGGCCAGGGCAAAATCTAATTTTGAGAAAGAGTGATAATCGATTTAAACTTAACATCCTGTAGTGTCAGAGAAAGAAGGTATCTCGTGTGTCAATCTTAACTGAAAGAAAGGAAAAGCGATGGGTTGTCATCCACTGTTTATTTTTATTGCTCGGGTTCCTGACACACAGAAGACATCGTGATACTGTCATCAGAGGTTGTGTGAGTGTCATAAAACCAAGGTGTGACATGCAAGCCTTGTAGAACCGGGTAAAATATTTGGTGTACATCATCTCTAGAAAACATCTGGAGTGCGGTGGAGTGGAATTTCTTTCACCCTAGATTAAACTGAACAGCTGTAAATATTTCTTTTTCTATACATGAATAAACAGAAATATTTTAAGGTTTCCATTTTGCCTTGCATTCACAGTCAGAACAATTGCTTCGTCTTCCCCAGAACCTAGAGCAAAGCTCATGATGGAAAAAAGCAGTGCGTTATTTTTAAAGGTCAGATAAACACAGGACAAATTCTCTAGTTTTTGGGGAACAACAGACAGTAAAAAGACACATAAAGGCTTATTTTTAGTGCCATTTGCTTTGCTTGCACCCTCACAACCCCTTCCCGTTACATCATGTCAGAGACTGTAAACAAGCAAAGAACAACAGGGCAGAGAAGCCGGGAGCGCGGCGCTACACACCTCCCTCTGCTGCGAGGGGAATTGCTCTACTCGTTCTCTCGGCCTACAAAACATTTGTTTTTTTTTTTATCGACAGACTAAATAATACATCACATTTTCCTTCTCTCAGGAAGAAATAAAGAGAGAGGGCAAAAAACGAAGAAGGATTTATGAGAGGGGAACAGAGGGGAAACTATTTATGGCAGGCGTCATTCACAGATAGGCGAGGGACCATCAGCCATATTTATGGGCCGCCATCATATCATAGACATCGAATATCATTCTCTGAATGGTACACAAACTGCCGCTGCTGCCATTTCTCTTCCCGAATGGAGGCCATGTCACATCCGCTGGGCTCGACAGGTCATTATTAACAACAGAAAACACAGGAACAATGCTGCAGAAGTTTAACGATTACCCGAGAGCCTGTCGGAGCCTGTCGGAGCCTGACAATGATTAGGTAGATATCAGTATAAATATTCACCACAACTACATTCCCTGATTTACAAATATACAGTAAGGTACATTTTTGTACATCTGTCCACTAACAAAGACATGATCCGACTAAGACAGGACAACAAGACCATCTAGAAAAACACATTTCATGGTTTTTCCCCAACATTTTTAAGAGACTACCACTTTCGTCCTTTGTCATCTCGCAGTGTTGATCTGTTTACTAATATTAATGTAATGTAAATTTAGCAACTCTATTGAAGTTAGCTAGTATAATAGGAAAACACAAAATCAACACACCCTCAAGAGAGAAAAAAAAAGCCAGACTAACTACAGAGAGATAGTTGCTGTGAGGAAAGTATTAAAATGGATCTAGCATTCTGGTTTAAATGAACGAGCTCACTGTGGTTGGAGTTGCAGGTGAATTTACAGCAGTCTTTACTAAAATTAGTTTTTACTACAACACAACTAAAGCATGATCTGGAACCCGAGCTCTGGGTCTCCCTGATTCTCAAACTCCACAGTCCATTATCCTATGGATAGCTACAGCACGAACCACAGTACGTTGCATAAAACGCTAACGGCAGATGACACACTGGAGCAGTTGTTTTTAGACTTGAAAAAAAAGAATTAAAGGCACAGCGAGGACACTGGATGGACATGCAGCGAGTAACGCATCAGTATTCCCGCAACAAGTAACATTACAGCTAATGATAACACACGCCCTACGATGAGCCTGTGTGGCCACACGCCCTACAATGAGCCTGCATAATAAAGGTGAAACAACCCATATGTATTACAACAAGGTGTGTTTGGTATGCATGGGAATAAGGCTAGGGCATATTCAAGGCACAGGCCATTCCAGTTTCTGTCTTTACCTGCACAGGGTCATTATTAGCATTCAAGCTTGAATTTCAACGGTGATAAGTCAGATGTCCACAAACTATACTGTATGAAATATGTATTCAGCACATCACATGTTGGAACATGTCATGCTTTATCAGACACACAGCTGTGTCTTAACCACTATATGATGCGATGCACATATGAAAGAGTCTGGCAGCATGTGGAGCGATGGGGACAAATATCTACTGCGTCACTGTCTGTGAACCACAACCCCTCGGAAACAACACTGCACCTGCCCCACATCTTAAAGATGATGAATAAGAAATACCAGCCAGCTCCACTACAGGACTTTCACATTAGCGAGACACGAACATACGCATACTAGCCAAAATCCACACAAATGTGCTTCAGTCCTCCATTTTACCACCGCTGTCTGTCTGTCTGTCAGACACTCACCCGCTCTCCTACCCGAAGCTGTTGGTCTGAATCTCAGGGGTTTCTCTCAGACACCTTAATCAGGAGTGGGTTCATCGGATAAACACTTTAGTGAAACAAGTGCGTGCTTTAAAGGCAGTTTTTATTTTAACAGCACATTTAACCCTTATCATACGCGTTCCTCAGGGCCCGTTCCATGTTAATTGGATCTCGGTGGCATTTGTATTGGGGGGTGTTAACACGCACAGACCATGAATATTAATTACCCAGACGTTTTCGATCCAGACGAGAATGAAAAAAAACATTCATATTACATACGTATTAATTCTGTAATGTTTTTTTTTTTAAGTCAAAAACTCATTAAAAAAATGTGAAAGTGCCCCAAATCTTGTGAGAGTTAAAGCATCTTTAAATTGAGCACTAATAATCTGAGCTGTAACTTGTTTAACTATTGCTATTGTTCAACTTTGGAAAACAATTCATGCTAAACAAAAGTTGTCTTTTTAAATAATAAAGCCGAAGTCTCGACTGAGCAAAAAAAAAAAAAAGAAAAAAAGAAGGAAAAAAGAAAGAAAGAAAGCGAGGAAACAATTTCATTGATTAAATAAATAGGGGCTCCATCTTAATTTTCAATCCTCCCTGGTGAGGTTTTAGAGCCGGCTTGTTCCCCCAGCTGCCTGCAACACCTGCCTCAGGTTTACAGTTCCCCTCCTCACAACATCAAAGCCCGTCTGCTTGCTGTAGATAATAAGAGGTGCTTCATGCCTCTAATGGTACCAGCATAGGAGGAACCATTTACATGGGAGGTTCTCTTACTATCTTTTTTTCTTACACACACACACACATTTTGTAAGTAGTAGAAAAAACTGAAAGCCAACATCATCTTAGTAGATATGGAAAGTAGAACAATGAGACTTTTTTTTTTTTATTAAAAAAACCCCACAAATTCTTTGCATTCCCCTCTTTCTCTCTCTCTCTCTCTCTCTCTCTCTTTCTTTTCTAACTACGCCACTTTTCCACCGTCTGACCGCTTGACCTTAAATCCATTAGCCGCGTGGCGCTGCAGCCTTTAGGAAAGGAACTTGGTCCTGTTTCTTTGGAGCACCTCGGACACACTCCCTACCTCACTGTCAAACAAGTCCTACATGAAATACTGTAAATTTTAACCCCTGCTGCAGTAAACTCTCTCCATCTGTCCTACGTCCATATATATACGACCTGCACAGCATCATAGCACTCTATGGCTTATAGGCGCAAGACTGGGTAATAAATCTTCTCTGATGCCCGGACAGGGTTGCCAGGTATTGGAAGCGTTTTTGCAGCATAGATGAAAGTATCTCTTTAAAAATTGAGATATTGCTTGCTACAATTAGAAGGTAATATTTGAAATTGCGAAGGCCCGGTTCTCCACGCAAAAACGCGGTGATGGAGTATTCTGTGACACGCTGCAGGTTCCCTTTCTTCAGAGAATAATTATTTCCTCGCCTTTTCTACATAGAAGCACCCTTAATGTTTAATTTCCATTGCAGCGCGCCGATTATGAATCAGATTGCCCATCAATTGGCAGACGCAGCAAAGAAATTCACCCTGTAATAAAACTGTCATCTGTTCCACTATAAAGACAGATGTTGCAAGTTGGGTGATAACACAATTAAAGCTGTTCAACAAGGGATTCCAGAAAATTATTGAAATTGAAGGAAGCACTATCATTTTACCAATAAGGCAATTCCAGGCAATATGCAGTGTCATAATGCTGATTTTTATCCCTGTTGTCTAGATTTGCAATAAGTTGGAAAGTTGGAAGCCTGTCATTTCCGTCTGAACGGACAACATTTCCCGGTAGGAGTTTACAAGCGGGCGGTTAGGAGGAAGAGCGCGAACGGGACGGATGCGGAAACGAAGAATGCTTCGTGAATCTTATTGCAATCCATCTTCTCTGCCCTGATCATCTGTCTCCCATCAGCTTCTCACTGGTAAAGCCATTCATCTGGATCTATGCAGACTCTCTCTCTCCTGCTCGCTCACTCTTTCCGTCTTTCACCACCATGTACACGTGTTGGGAAGATGTGTGCCATTCCAGACAGTTTCTAAATCAAAGTGTCGCAGGCTCAAAAGCTGACCCTTGTTTTTCTGTCTTTTTAGATGCAATGTCTCAAGGACAGCAGGAAGAAAAAAAAAAATCTTAATTGCCTCGTCTTATCTTGTAATTAGTGGCAAAGCTTAAGCATCCGTAAGACTGACAAAGCAAACGTCATCCGGCAGTTTGGCCTTCTACAAAAGAAAGTAATTAATCATTTGTGGTTTTGGTTTTTTTTCTTCTCCTTTTTAAAAACTGATAGAAGTGTGTCTGTGCAGACACAGAGCTCGAATGGACATTTCCGAGCACTCAAACTTCATTAAAGAGATGAGGCAGGCAGCTGATAGGAAATATTGACCAGTGTGTGTGTGTGTGTGTGTGTGTGTGTGTGTGAGTTTCAGTGTGATTACTGGCAGTCCATAATAAGTACAAGTCAACAACTGTTTGATCAAGTGTGTGAGTGATTAAAAACGCCCAAGCAGAAATACCCATAAATCACCAAACTATGTCCCGTAACAGCTGCAGCCAGGACGACAGAGACGTTCCTCAGTGGCGACGTATGTTTGTTCCCAGGTGAGTTTATATACAGTTACCAAGGCTAAAAATTTAATCTGAGATCAGCTGTAAAAAAAGCCACTTCCTTCATTCTGCAGAGTTTGTTTATATGTGCACACAGACACTTTCTGCTGCAGATGCATCGAAACTATGGCAAAAAAAACCCAAAAACACAAAACACCACAAAAAAGTTGCCGGTACATACAATCAGCCTTGTTTATCTTTCTTTCTTTCTTTTTTTTTTTGTTATTTATTTTTTATCACTCTCATCATCCTAACTTCCCTATCAAAAGAAAACACTAAAAAACACAAGTTCTCTCCGAGCTTCGGGGTGCGAATGACAAACAGTAGTCACAGAGTGCAGTAATTTCAGAAACTCTATATATTTCTCTTTCGGCTCTGTAAAGCTAATTATCGGTGTAGAAAAAAAAAAAATTCGATCCGGAAAATATTCGATCCACCTGACTTGGGGTGGTGACATGCTTACACGGTGGGTAAGAATGTGTTTCTTAACTAGGGAAATTCCAGTCACACACACTTTTACACAGCTGCAGAACAAATAAACACAAAGCAGAATAAATCTGACTGAAATGTGAAAGAAGTCAGAGGAGAAAAAAAAAAAAAAAGAAGAATTAGCAGCTGGAGTCTGAAAAAAGAGAGAATTGCCCCGCTAACAAATCAACAACTGGAGGAGAAAAACAATATCATAAGCAGTGAAGTCTTTCCAACCTTAACCATTATTGTCTATGGGCTGCAATTTAATATTTTATTAATATTAACAATAATAAAAATAAGACCAGGCTCTGTCCACAATTCATTAGTAGTTACTTGTCGATCGTTATAAATGAATGTTTTATATAGTATGGCTACGGCTAATAGTTATGAACTTGAGACGTACTCTACCCACCATGTCGATTTTTTACGCATGACGTGTCATCACAGCAGCATGAATAATGTTAAAGACGTGTGAACAATGTTATTTTTTCTAAGAACTTAAAGCTATTTCGAGCATTTGAAAAAGGCGGTGGCTTCTTTTTCTCCGCCGCTTTCGAATACGGTATGAAGCGCTGTCTCTCCTGCGGCCTTACAGGATAGTAAAGAATCTATTAAAGCGTACTGTAAAATCTGGGCAGGAGTAGTTTATTATATGATACCGAACTAGGAAAAAAAAGGAAAAAATGTTCAGAGAAATGGCTTTTGTTTCTTTTCTCTCTAAACTTTCTCTGACTTTTCTATATTACAGTGAGAAGTGGTAGCTCAGTGGTTAAGGTGTTGGACTGCTTATTGGAAGATCGGGGTTAGATTTCCAGCACCACTAAGGTATCACTGCTGGGCCCCTGAGCAAGGCCCTTAATCCCCATATAACAGAGATGAATGTAAGTCGCTCTGGATAAGAACGTCTGCCAAATGCTGGAGATATAATGTACCTGGTAGATTTGCCTGGTGGAGGACTCCTGTAAATAAAAGTTCTGCAGTTGCATTGAATATATATTTTCCTATGAAACTACAAAAAAAAAATAATATAATGGATAACACATTGCTTCAAAATGTGATGTGTGTGTGTGTGTGTGTGTGTGTGTAGTGCTATGAGTTGACCTAGTACATCTCCTACTATATTTTTTAAAAAACACTATAAATGTTTTATTAGCAGTCCCGATACTGTCGGAATATCAGAGAGACCGGTCAAACATTTTAAAAACAATCCAACTACACCGTCGTAGTAAACAAACTCCAACAAGTACCAATCCAAAGCCGGTGTTCTGGAAACAGTGTGTTCCACCCCTCAGAATGCGACTGAACTTGAAGACCCGCCTGTAAATTTTGATCCATCTCAAATTCTCAACTTTGAATGTAAAACGTAAGTAAAAATAATCTTTTATTGAATTGAATTATTTTATTATTTTGATCAATGAAATTGCCAATGGTGGTCGCTCATTCTAAGCTAACAAGATTATATCTAGCCCTGTTTCTACATTGTTTAATAAATGGTAGTTTATTCTGGAAAAATAAACAAGCTTATATTGTTAGATAAGACATGACAGATTTTACTACCGGTAGCACATCCTAAGCAGGTGGGGCAGATTGTCAGATCACCGGCTCGGCACACGGCGGCAACCCAGTACACCCTTATAGAGCTTCCTAAATCCAATGCTTAAAATTTAAGCTAAATCTCTCCTTCACGTCTCTGACCGGACACAATTCTTTTCTTTTAGCATTTCTATAATAGAAGAAAGCAGTGCTAATAATTCGACTTTCGTCTGGAGATGCTCAAACAAAGCTTATGGTCTACTTCCCCCCCATCTAACGAGCGTGGCAAGATAAATTCCTCCGTCAGGCTTGAGATGATCAAACAGATTACAATTATTTTATCCTCCGTATGTATTAATGAACACTGTCTTTCATAGTTATGTTCCCTAACAAGAACTGATGACATGCCAAGCTCCAGGTTTGTTTCTTTTTTTTTTGTTCCTGCTATCATCTAGAGCTTATTAGTTTATAAATTTGGAAGATTAATGTCGGACTCAGCTTATGTATGGGTAATTTTTTTTTTATTAATTTCAGCAAAGTCAACGATGTTTTAACCAAACTAGATATCAGATAATCAAACGCTTGTTAACAAACGATTGTATGTTATGTAGAAGTGTCGCTATTACACCTTTTTGACTTTAAAAGGAATCTTTAAAGTGTCTTATTTCTCAAAAGAGCAAAATAACAGTCAGGTGAGTAGAACTTCCTTCCTGCAGACAGGATTTCTGATTGGGTAACAACAAAATATCAAATTGGCGCGTGACAAAGCCCAGGATTAGCACAAACTACACTTTAACCAGACACTCTGATAGTCTATTACTCATCATTACTCTGTCATTAGCTATCTCAATCAAAAAAGCTGATCCAAAGCTACTTTAGGACTTTAGTTATGCTTCACTGTGAAAAAAAAAGCGTAATACAGTCAAACCCAAACGGAATAGAAAACTTTCAGGAAAACAGCTGCGAAAAAATTATCCAGCAAACAGAAACATACTTACTAGAAGACATCTGCATAATTTATAGATAGATAGACAGGCAGACAGATAGACAGATATGCATAATTTCTAGATAGACAGACAGACAGACAGATAGATAGACAGGCAGAAAGATAGACAGACAGACAGATAGATAGACAGACAGACAGATAGACAGACTAGATAGACAGGCAGACAGATAGATAGACAGACAGATATGCATAATTTCTAGATAGACAGAAGGACAGACAGATAGATACATAGATAGATAGACAGACAGACAGACAGACAGATAGACAGACAGACAGATAGACAGACAGATAGACAGACAGATAGATAGACAGACAGATAGATAGACAGGCAGACAGACAGACAGATAGGCAGACAGACAGACAGATATGCATAATTTCTAGATAGACATAAGGACAGACAGATAGATACATAGATAGACAGACAGACAGACAAATAGACAGACAGACAGACGGACAAACAGACGGAGAGACAGACGGACAGACAGACAGACAGACAGACAGACAGAGAGGCAGACAGACCAGATAGCGAGATAGACAGACAGATAGATACTCCTGGTTTAATCATGTATTTACTGGATAGATCTGGATAAATAAATGGGGATCTACAGTATATATTATTGCGAGGTGTGCTTAGAGCTCTGCTGCCATATCTAGTCTGAATTTCTTCCACCATCAATAATAACCTGCAAATACATTTTTGTATCATTATTTTTGTATTTTAGTTGATATTTAAGTAGTAATTATTATGTTATTTATTACACCTAATTTTATAATGTAATTTATTATTTTATCATCAAATGTAAACAAATAATCATAGTTAACAGTTTGCTCCCAAAACCCCAGTTTTATATTATTTTATTTTATATTTAACCCTTTTATTTTATAACATTGCTAAATCCCATTCCTGGCCCTGTCTCCAACGACTCAATTAAGATAAATCAGCTTCACAAGCAGCAAGATAAAAACCTTTAAAAACTAGTTTACGCTATTACAGCTTCAGGTATGGGGGAGTATTGCGAGTTTTGGGATCATTTAACGGGCTGGAACTCGTCTTTCAGCGGCCGTGCTTATTGTACAACATTTCAGGAAAATCATAAGAGAGAGTCTGATGTCGAATTGCTATTGGTGTCCGCACAGCATCACTGCTGCTTCTATGCAAATGAAACCTGGCTGTTTTAGTGAGTTTTACAGAAGCTGCATGTAAACCACACTCTGTACTAGGGACTATGTGACTACTGTACAAGGGGTTTAGGACACAACCCGAGTACAAGCCTCTGACCAGTGCATGCTACCCTGCTTGACTTGCCCTAACAAAGATGGCTGCGCTTATCATAAATCTGTTCGCTTAATATAAATGTGAGTGACACAGACAGGAAGAACACTTTAAACGTGCTTTTATATATAGCTGATAAGACTTACAACGCTGCATTTGAGCCCAGAAATTAAAGATTGCATTATTAAGTGCAACACAGTTAAGAAGTGGTCTCAGGAGGCTGTGATGCACACGAGCTTTTAAACCGAGAAGAATTTCCAAATCCCACTGCGCTGGAGGACACCGAATATTTCACTTATACCAAAGCAGCACATTCATCAACATGCACACGCGAAAAGAAACGAATAAATCTCGTATCTAACATACAGAGTTATCCAACTAATTACGTACGCATAACGTTTTTAAATCACATATGTTGTCCCAAAATATGGAATTTAGCATAATTACAAAAGCAATGTATCGCACTACCACTATTCTTGCACACTGTTTTTATCCCATCTCTATTCTTTTTTTTCTTTAATCTTTCCTCCTTCTTTTAGCGCCATGTTCAGGCACATCTCTCTCTCTTTCTCATTTTCACTTTCTCTCCTTCTGTCTTTCTCTCTTTTCCTCCCTCTCTTACTTCTACTCTCTCTCTCTCTCTCTCTCTCCCCTTCTCCCTCTCTTTTTCTCCTTCTTTCTCTCTTTTTCTCCTTTTACCCTCTGTCTCTCTCTCTCTCTCCTTCTCTATTTCTCTCTCTCATCCATCAAAGCTGTAACTCTTGTTGTTTCAGTCGGGCGAATCAGAACCCGCCTCTGGCAGGGAACGTTGGAAAAGTCAACAAGAATTAAATTTCAGCGCAACTGTTTACTCAACTGTGGCCTGCAGTTATTGAAGTTTTAGCCATGGTTTTGTGTGACGACGGCACTAATGAATTCAGCATGGCTGTGATTTCCATGCGGCCAACGTCGGGACGCTGTACAATCGGCTTTGGCCAGTAGAAGGGCAGGAAATAATATCTCCGACAGACAATCACTAAGAATTAGAACTACTTAGGACAGCTATGAACTTTATCCTACTGTAATATTTATATTGTTCTGATATTTTAACATTTTCCTTCAACACCAAAACGTACATAAAAATCGAGATTTTTAAAACCATCATTGTACTTTATTAAAATCCGCAGGCCGCGTGTTTACGGACAGCCGTTTCTATGCCGACTGACAGCGACATCAGAGCAGTACTCCATCATGACCAAACAACCACTGACAACAACTCCCATCAGCCCTCGGGGTACAGAGAGCATGCGGCTCACTGATCTTTTCGAGCAGCCGTTCTTTGCCCCTATGATGTTGCGGGCCAACGCTCAAGTCAACAAAAAAAAAAACTGCAGTGACAGGAAGACATTTCTGAGGCAGGTCTTAAAAGACATTCAGACAATCTGATTGGACAGGCAGCTCACGTCATGTTGACGGCGCACGGTTTTGGATGTGAGGTTGTCCGAGAATTTTACTGCCCCTCCATTTCTGCAAACTATTTTACTGGAACGTGTGCTAGGGTAAACACTTCAGCAAAACAGCACGCGATTGCCAAAAGAGCACTTTAGAGTGTTTTAAATATTCAGAACACCTTCAGTATACATAAATAATCATAACAATGTGTTTATGTACTCGGAGAAGAAGGGAGGGATGAATTATTAATGAGCACTTTAAAGGAGCGAGAGGAATATGTTCGATGACGTGGCTTAATAAGTACAGGTGAGAGAGTGACTAAATTGGCTGTGTGATTAAAAACCTGTGTGTGTAAGATGAATGTCAATTACCTGTTGCTGCTGAAGGGTGAGGAGGTTAGCGGCTGTGAGGTCAGAAGCAGGTGTGGTACTCTCGGATGGTACGTCTCGAAGCCTGACTTTACCTGCCACCCCGTTCAGTTTGACTGTTCCGTTGCTTGGCGTCTCCGCGGTCCCTGCTTCTTGCATCATGACTCAAAGGCCTGCGATAAAAACACACCGAAAGAAATCTGAGGTAAACATCTCGAGCAGACTTCTGGGCTCAGCAGGCCAAAGTAGCTGAGCTCAGATAGACTCTTGACTAGAAATTCTGTGTCACTTCCCAGTTGAAATGGACTTTGTTTGTCTGCTTTCTGGCCTGATGGTTTCCACCCACAGACATACAGTACAGTGAGACTCCTTCTTACAGCCAGACACACTTTCCCATGTGATATTAAACTGCTTAGATACTCAAGCGGGACATGTCCAAATCAAAAAATAGTGACGCTTGGGCAAGTGAGGGAAAAGAACACAACCCCCAGAGCAAGTCTCGGCAGAGGAGCCCAAGTAAACACACTCGTTCACGAACAAAAGCCGTTCGGGGATGAAATGGATATATTTACTCGGATGGCTCCCAGAAGGGCCGCGGCCTTGATGGCTTTTTAATGGCCGACGGCTCTCACCGAAAGTCCTCCCAAATCAAACTGTACTGCTAACATTTGCCTCGCAGCTGTTGAGTTTACACCAGAATCCCAGCCGGAACATAAATAAGCACCAGATGTGGCAAACAATCCAGACGTATGGACAACATATTTATAATGTAGCCATTATATCAACATCATGTGTCAGTAAAGTTTTATTTATCAGAGACCTCATTTCAGTGTGTGTATACTAGGGGTGTAACGATTTTTCGTGGTATGCACGATATGCACCATAGAGTTATGGATTATTTTATGATATGAAGTCCGTTTTATCCTATTGACTGAGCTGCCCACACCTGAGCTACGCTCCACCTGCGTCATATGTGCGTTAAGAAAAAATAACCCTTGGACTGAAAAGTAGCAGTGCAAATGAGTGCAGCTTAAATAGAAGATGCCCCGTCTTGTTTTAAGTCCGACGTCTGGCAACATTTTGGTTTTCTAGTCACTCAACAGGACGGTAAAAAAAAAATATACAGACAAAACACAGGCCGTGTGTGAACACTGTAAAAGAAAAAGAAAAAAATCCGAACACTACGAATATGATGTGTCGTTTAAGATGGTAAAAAATACTGCAATGGGGTGCAAAAAAGAAGAGTAAAAAAGGCCAACCATCTATACAATGTAGTTTAACTTTACCGGGGTCTCAGTTGAGTATCGGAGCTTATCAAATAACCAGGTGTATCAGAGTTTTTATAGTAAACGACATGAGACTATTTTCTGTTGTCGACATTCTGTTGGATTTGGCGAATTGATTAAGGTACTAAAGCCCAGGTATAATATTCCGTCACGCCCGCACTTCAGTCAAGAGGTAATTCCAGCACTGTATGACGAAGCTAAAGCTTAAGTTGTAGATTGTCTGAAAAAGGCTGAGAATGTGGCGATAACAACTAGCGGGTGGACTTTGCGAGCTGTTCAGAGCTACATTTACCACAGAGTGGGAAATAAAATGTTTTGTGCTTCAGACTTTTTGACATGCATACTTTTGCAAACATAGGCGAAGTTTTAAAAGCGGTTATAGATGAGTGGGAGCTTGAAAGTTCCCAGTGAATGTGTGTTTCTACAGCAGGGCATATTGTATCTGCTCAAAGATCCCAGCTTCTATATATATATATATATTAGGTGAATAGATGAGAGAGAAAGAGAGAGAGTGGGGGGGGGGGTTCTTCACTGTCTTTTTGAGCCTAGGCACACAGATACACACTATACATGTATCCTCTGTACTGGACCTGTAGTGTAGCATGAATGTTGTGGTCAGTTTCTGCTGTACTGTACAGATGACATCCTGAGCCTTCTAGTGAAATGCCATTTGATTGGCTGGAGTGCTAGGAACCAGTTCTTGCACTGCATCCAAGATGGCCACCATAGGAACAAGCATGTTTTATGGAAAAGACTGTCTGAGATTCACTAAAGTGGACATGCTGTAAAATTAAAAATAACAACAACATTTCAAAACTTTAAAGAAGACAACACTTCCTATCATAAATGTGAGAAAAGGAGCATTTTTTGGGACAAAAAAAGTGCACTAAAAAGTACAAAGCATGTTAAAGACCTGCAGCATTTCTTTCATTTGACTAACAGAAATGAATTCTATACATTAATGGGCTTCATTTTCTGTATGGCCTATTGTATCTATTAATACTTAATATAGTAGAGCATCAGCTCTGCAGAGCCTGAGGACAATAACAATTACCACAATGCTAAAAAACGTTGCTGGCGATACGTTATGCTGCAATGTTGTATTACTGTAGGAGGAGTTCAGACATCACGCGTGGCAGTGTTTAACAGGTACCATGACCAGCTGCAGCGTTATATTTTACTATATTTTGTGTTTACGAAGTAAAAAACAGCAGAGGAGAAACTGCAGACGAGCGTGCGTTAATGGTCGAGTGCTCGCTCCGTGCTGAATTTGAATAATTAGAAGATAAAGGCGTAAATTTTGCATCTCGGAGAAGTAATCAGGAGAATGGGCTGCGGTTTTAATGCATGCAGAACGAGTGACCCGCGCTAAAAGGAAGAAAAGCTAGAATGAATGCAAAGTAATGCGCCCGTGTCGCCCTCTGTCTGCGCCAGGCCAGCTAAAATTAACACTCAATTAATTTTCAAATTGACAAACAAATGAAAGCCATAAATCTGCCGTCTCATTAACTTATGCCACCAAATAATTTAAAAGGCGCAATATCGCCACCAAAAGTGTGTTATCCATCATAAGTGGGAAACAGATAGCAATGAAAGAGCCTTGTGAAAAGACATTAATATTCAGCACGGCATAGGAATAAAAGCACTGCAGGAAGACGTTGTTCTATAAAGCTGATTTCAATGAAGCCCTGCTAACTAATGCATCCGCCGCAGTTAGGGCTGGAGCTCGCTGAAGGAGACGTGTGTTTACAGTGCAAAGGGTAAAAAAGACAACAAGAAGAAAACAACCCTTTCTCTCTCTCTCTCTCTCTCTCTCTCTCTTAGTCACACACAAACACACGCACAAAGGGTTCATGAGAAACAGGCATGTTTGTTTACAAAGCATGTCAAGGCTTATGAAAAGGACCAACACAAACAAGAAGCCCCACGTTTTTTGTTTTTTTTTCATGAAGATTCCAGATTAACCGAGGCAGCACTCGTGTGTGTGTGTGTGTGTGTGTGTGTGTGTCGTCCGTCATTAGTTGACTTGCTTTTGCTGGGCGGAACGATGACTTGCAAAAACATGATCTCTTGGTATAGACAGTGGATAATGCAAGGCCAAAGTTTTTGTTTGTTGATGCGTTCACAGAGTTCCTTAAAATGCTGGCTGCACTGTTAAAGCGCACACTCGCACAAACTCACACAAACAGCACAAACATTGTCACATGAGGATCACATCTGAACACAGCTCAACTCCAAAAAAAGAACAAAAAAAAAAAACAATCATAAACTGTTTGACACAGAGTGAGTTTGTGTGAGAGAGAAAATAATGATAAAAAGATCGGAAAACTATCATTTACTTACTAGTAAAAAGCAGACACAAGTGCACTAATATTATTGTGTATGTGTGTGTGTATGTGTGTGTGATATACAGAAAAGAAGAAGTTTGTTATCTGAGGCATTACAGTACATTACCGCTCACCACTTGCTCTGACAGGCTCCACTCTCCTGAGCCCAATGTTTGCGCCAGACCGCGACAAAAAACACAACAATCCTAAACGCCAGATAGGACGACACAAAAGGCAAAGACAAAACTACCCGGACACCTAATGTGAATGGTTGTTCAGGTTCAGCAAAGTAAAGGTGTGTGAGAGTGTCCCCATGGTGCGTGTGCAGCTGCGTTGTGACTACCAAATAATCATCACGTCAACTAATCAGATGAAAGTTGAGGGCCTTCCACAAGGGCCGAGCAGACTGGTGGTCCTAAAGCTTAAACTATCCGTCCTTCCTGTCAGCCCTTTCCTACACACTCCATGGTGTGTTTTCTTAGAAACTCAGCCAGCAGGAATGGCAGAAATCATCTGGTTCAGCTGTTGACCGTCCATCTGCCATGAAAATATCTGAAACTCTCAGACTCAATCCAAAACACACTCTCGTGCTATTTGTACATAAAGCTTTTAAATTTGCCCTTTCTACAGATGACGTGTGTTGATATGGTTTGTGTACTGATTGTGCAAAGACACCGGGGCTGTAACAAAGCTAGAGATGAAGAGATTTTATTATCGGAACTTCGGAAACATTAATGGTCAATTGTTAATTTTTAACTGTTATTATAAACATCAGAGAAAATGTGTGTTTTCCCAGTTGAAGCATTTATTTCGAGCGGAGAACAACCATTTAAACATGACCGCTCGATCGGCTCAAACAATAGAGAAAAGCGGCTTTATGTTTAGAAACACAGATCAGTGGTCAGCCATAAAAACAGGGCCTGCTGGGGCCAGAGAGGGTCTTGCTTAGGGGCCCAACAGCAGCTTGGCAGTTGGTGGTACTTTAACCCTGTTCCTCTGATTAACATCCCAAAGCCTTAACTACCCCCTACCGCTCAACAGAAAATCATGGACAGCCGTTTCGTCCTTAGAACATTAAAAAATAAGTTTTATTAATAGCTCTCAGCGTTTTTTTAATTGTTTTTATAGAATAAATGCCCAAATAATAATTATTACTATTATGATGTTTTTTATTAAGAGTTATTTTATTACCCTTTTGTCTTATGGCTTTCAGATACACTACAGGACATGCCGTGTCTTTAGCACAATCATGCTCCATCTTATTAAAAATGTGAACAGGGAAGTAGCATCTTGCTATACCCATATCGAATGATAGCCTATAAGGCGGATCCCGCTCACGTAGAGATCCGCAACGGGCAAGCAAAACTCCTTCACAGTCTCAGCTCTTTACTATCATTTACAGAATATGGCAGACGTCCTTATCCAGAGCGACTTACATTTATCTCTTTTATACAACTGAGCAATTGGGGGTTAAAGGCCTTGCTCAGGGGCCCAGCAATCGTGGATTGGGAATCGAACCCACAATCTTCGGGTTGGTAGTCCAACACCTTAACCATGAGCCACCACTTCCCCACTATCAGTAAGATAGAGAGATAGTGTTCGTATCCCCTCTGTTTCCTCGCTGTAAAACTTCAGCTCTATAAAATGCTATGGAATGAAAGAAACTGGTAAATAAGGCACAATAAATGTAAAAACAGATTAAAACAGAATATGTGCAGTTTAGTAACCAGATAAGATTTCACTGGGTTTTACTTTTCCTTTAGTGTAACTCTTTGTCCTTTTTTTCCCCCTTTTTCTTCTCTCAAGTTCGCTTCCAAGCCTTTTAGGGCCGACGCTGGGCCACTTGCTCTGGCAAACAAAGCCAGCTATTTGTTTAATGACTGATTGCTGCCATGGTTACTGTAAACAAAGAGGAGGGGTGGAAAAAGAGCTTTTTTTCCCCTCTTGTGTTTATGAACAAACACGTCTTCTTGCAAAGAGCAATTTAACATTAACCAGGTGAAATGATCAACAGACACTGGGGGCAGGTCTAAATGCAAACAAATTTCAGAAAAGACAGAGAGAGAGAGAGAGAGATTGTTTGGAAGAATCAAGGTCGATGTAAATGTGGCCCTTGTAGAATAAACAGCTGGGGGAGAAACGGCAGGTAAACAAACAGTCGTTCTCCTGACATTTAAAGAGGCATTAACAGTGGCAAAGCCCAGCTGGTGGTGATCCGACAACCAAGCCGAGGTTATTGTTCCGTTTTAGCTGAGTTTAATGCTGTCGCCAAAATTATACATCAATTACGAGACACTGGAGTTAAAAACATATTCTCTTCTCAAAATCGGACACGTTCCAAACAACAAAACGCATTTTAAAAGAAAAGTACCTTAAAAACTGGACTGATTAAAAATTTCGGGGTTTTTTTTCCCTCTATAATAAGATGAACGAGGAAGCAGAACAGGTCTTGACAAGCCTTTAAATGATGCTAGAATAAGCCGGAACTAGCACTAACTAAAAAAACGAAAGGAAAAAATTCTCCTAATGGGTTTAGGGGAGGAAAAATGATCTTAGCCATGTGCTATATCAATACAGGGCCGAGTACTGAGTTCTGTATAGTGGCGGTCAGAAACATTTAGCCTAACTAACACAAATTTAAAACATTAAGAAACAAAAGTCGTTAAAAGTCGGAATTTAGCGACATCCAAATGAAATAAGCTGTTGGGCGTCCCAATAACAACAATCTTTACAAAATGTAATCATTAAAATCTTTTGCTGTCTGACTACAAGCTGTAGAAGAGATAATATACTGACACATATGCATTTTCAGCTGTGTGCATGTGTTTGAGACGTACCTTACAGTGTTTATGAAGATACTCAACATAAAGGGCATTTTGACTTTTTCTTTTTTCTTTTCAGACAAAATTACCAAAGGCAAACAATGCTTTGGTCCTTTATGATCAGAAATCTGTATATATATATATATATATATATATATATATATATATATATATATATATATATATATATATATATATATATATATATATATATATATATATATATATATATATATAGGTTACTTATGAAAGTTAAAGTACCCGAAAAATCCACCTAATTACTGTAGGGTTAGTAGTTGTGACTTGTTACGTTCACTGCTGGCTGTGACACAAAAAATAATCAATACTGTTCTGATTCGTGGGTCAGTCGAATCCAAGAGCTCAAAGCGTTGCCCAAAGTTAGAAGCAGACAAATGTATTGACTTCTTGTACACAATTATTCACTTCTTGTAGAATTGACATGTCCACCAAATATATCTATATGACAAGGAAACTGCGAGCAAAGCATTTTCTAAAGATGGGCTTTGCCACGTTTGGTATAAAAAAATTGGAATATTAGGCACAGAAGCCTGACCTCAAGCTTCAAGGTGAACTGGACCAGATCTCCTCACCCTTCATTAGTGACTGAATCCGTAAATCCCTACAAGCCAACGAAAAGTTTCACACATGTGGAGTTTATTTTAGGAGTACGAGTGGAACTAATTCTGAAATAGGATGTTCAAAAAAACAAATGGATGTGATGAACAAATGTCTATAAATATATATATATATATATATATATAAAAGAGAGAGTGAAAAAGAGAGAGAAATAATATTATATATATATACAAACACGCACACACACACAGACACACACACACCCATTTTCTTACCAAACCATTGTAGTTAGCTGAAAACACTATTCACCTTTCACAACGCGTCCATGAAAAATGGTAGAATAACAACGACAGACCCTGTGACAAGGCATAATCGAGTTTTAAGTTCAGGAAGTGGTTTGATTTGTGAATTTTTCACACTTTCAGTTCACCATCTGTAGAGACCCATCCTGTAGAGGAGGCATCACTCTTGCTTCTGCGTGCAGTCATCCCTCTGCCTAAACCCCCCACCCCCACCCCCCCCCACCCCCACCCGACCCCCCCCTCATTTCATTTAGCCCTTTAAATCCATTTATGTGCATTTTGAGGAGGCAAGAAACAAATGACTGAGGGGCTGCGCACATATTTATTGCACATTGAGGGCTGCGAAATAGGATCCTCGTGCGTGAAATGTAGACTCAAATGTATTAACGGCGCATCTACACAAAACAGCGCAGCAACATCCTGTAACGTTGTGCGCCGTGATTCATATAAATACAGACCTATTATCACGCCGCGAGCTGGTTGAAATAAACAGGAGAAATACTGAGTGAAAGCATGCAACTCCAGGGGAGGCTAAAGAGATGCATAATTTCAGGAGATGAGATCGCTTCCGTCTCTTTACCATAAATCTATGCCACGTACAATTCGGAGAGAGAAACCCAGAGCGACGAGACAATAATGGAACGTAGCAAAGTAAGGCAGGCCATGGTATTTTTAGCACAACAGCCAACAGAGACTGAGGTAAATAAGTGACGGACTAATGAGTTTTAATGGTGGCGCTACCAGAATGGCAAGATTAGGATGTGGGACTCAAATCGCAAGCGGGTTCCAGTGTACTCCTGAGCCTCTCTCCTTCAAGCGACTTTCAGCGCTGCTGTTCACCCTCGACTTGGGATTAATAGCACCCCAGCAAAGAGGACATGGACATTCGCTCCTGCAGCAGCAGTGCATTGTGGGGAAGAAACCAGGCCTCAGTCAACATCCCCAAAGCTTGGCAAAATTAGTGCTGTCAAACATGCATGCACAAACACACAGCCATCTCTAGCCCCCTGTGAGATTATGCAAATTGCTTATTATTTAATGTTATTTAAACTCGTGTCACATATATACACTCTTTAATCATTGCCCTATATAATTCATACAGGAACCCTCCTGTGGGCACATGCACAGCACTTTTGGGAGGGGGGGGGTGGAGAAATGTTGCTGGCGTTTGCTTTTGAAGCAAAGTTCAGCTTTTATGAACTTTGTCTAATTAATACAGCGAGACCCGCGTATCAGGGGGAGCCTATTATTAGTAACATTGTCTTGGGGAGTATACCCAGTTGCACAGCTCTGGTGTCAACTTATTTCAGAAGAAAAAAAGAAAGAAAAAAAAAATTGGGAAACATACAAGTAGTGTACTTAAGGCAGAGGAGTCATTTGTTGTTTAACACCTAGCTTGTCTTCAGGTCACACATTTATCTCCAACATAGGGAAGCCATGTGACTAACAGGTGATGGAGAAAAAGCCGAAAGTTAAAGGAAGTTTCACGGAGAGCCGTGGGGCTGTTTGCTCTGCCCTATGACCTACATGATGATCTGAACAGTGGGTTGTTTGTGAAAAGTGCTGCTGAATGTGGTAGCTCACCACGGGCCGGTGCAGGTGCCCGTCTCACAGCTGTTTGTTAGGAATTGCTCACACAGCGAGATAAAGAGGCCTATTGATTGTCTGACACAATCATTAACCTTCATAAACAAATAATGACGCGGAAATGCGACTCCGGGTTTGTTAGTATGGTTATCTGGTGTTGAATGATATTCTTAATCTTTAACCCGAACCTGATTGTTCAGCTTGCGAAGTTTATGTGTGTAAACCCGCTGCTCTGTTAAAAACACGCTGTGAGAGTGTGTAAGAGTGAATGTAAATCAGAACAATAGAGGTCATAGGTAGAAACGAGTGTTCAGGAAATTTTAATACATTTAAAGTGTCATCTGGCTACAGAAACTCATCCGCATAAAAATACGAAAGAAATAAGCTAAAATTCGATTGTAAGAACTGATAAAAAAAGGTGTTCATTTTCAAGCCACAACCTACCCCAATATCTATTTTACCCCTTTTAAACTGGCCAAACACAGCATGTATTGGATAAAAAAACTGAAAAAGAAACTGACTCTATGTATGAGTATATGTGCAACTGTGCAATGGGGTGGCACCCCATCCAAAGTGTCCCACCATTGTGTCCCAGGGGCTGTGGATATAGAACCCACGCGCTCTCTGTGTAGGATCAGTTGAACTAAAAATAAGTATATTGAGTCTAAATATTGCGCAACCAGAATCATTAAAAAAGCAAATCTTGGTGGTGTTACTTATCACAGCAAGAAGGTCCCGGGTTCGTATCCCCCTACAGGGGTCTTTCTGTGTGGAGTTTTGCATGTTCTCCCTGTGCTTGTGTGGGTTTACCCATAGAAGTGTGTGTGGCGTGTGTGTGTGGCGGTGTTGTTTGTCTGTATGTGGCCCCGTGATAGACTGGCGACCTGTCCAGGGTGACCCCTGGCTTTCGCCCAATGACAGCTGGGATAGACTCCAGAAGATCCCATGACCCTGATTAGACATAGGCAGGTATAGACAATGGATGGATGAATGGATAATAGAGATGGAAACAATTAAAGGATTCTGCATTACATGTCCATCTTCATCCAATCAGTAATGGACCCAGCTGATGATCTGAATATGGTGGTGTTTTAAATAAGATTGTAACCTCTGTAGCGCTGTGGTATTTCAGGAGTGACGTCTCCTGAAAACGTGGTTGTGCGCTTCATAAATTAAGCTGCACTAATGCAGTGAGGCACTGAAGGGCTAAACACTGTGATAGCTTGTATGAATCCCACACCGATTTTATTAGAAGGTGCTTTTTTTAACAGCTCTTTTTTTTTTTTTGTTGTGTTAAATACAGCCCGTGTCAGGAAGCTGCCTTGCACCCATAAAGCAAGTCCAATGACAATGTACAGTAGGCGCTAACACAAGGACATAGTTCATCATGACATTTTGTGCAATTCCCGTCTGATTAGGGTCATTATGCCGGAGCCCTGATTTATGCTGTCATTTCCTCTCGGCCCAGCCCGCATCAATGAATCTTAATGAATTGGTAAATAAGGGTGAGGATTACACTCCGAGACACCGAAACATCCCTCTTCCTCTACGCCACCAGATTTATGGAGCCAATTAGAGCCGAACAGAGAAAATTGGTTGGCGGGGGGAAATAATATTCTTGATGGGCCGAAATGGAAGGAAAGCCTTCGCTCTGAAGGGCAAGCGTGTTGTCGGCGTGGAGTCTATAAAGCACACGCTTTGCTTCTGTAAAATACAAAAGCGTTCCGGAGACGTGCTGGAATAAAAAGGCCGTATGTGAGCTCACTTTCAGTCATTATTAAGGAGAATGCCACTTGCTGAAGGTAATGTGTGCCTGTTGACGGCTATCTCAGAAATAAAACTATTAAACAGTCATTAGATATAACATGGTGTTTCCTCAAGGAAAAGGACCTTCTTAAGGTTTAGATTCTCAATCCACTTTCTGCAAAAAGAACACCGGACAGCTGATGGGGGTATTTAAGATGCAGGGTTCGTTGCAGGCACATTACGGCTCTGGCAACATAATCATGCTCAAGTAAAAGGGAATCTGATAAATATATTGTATCCCTGCAGCTCGTCCTGCCGGTGTAATTCATGTCACACCGTATGACACATCTCGCTCACCATCATTAAAATAATGGTCAGCAAGACCAGACTAACTGATGTTTTACACAACAGGGCAACAAAGACAAAGAGGGAAAAAACAACTTGGAGGGAAAAAAAAAGGTGGTTTTAAAAGGGCAGAAAAGAAGGTGAAATGTATGATAAAATACAGAATGTGATTCAAGAGTCTGAAAGACGCAGTCAGGACTGTTAACGAGGGCGCTTGATACGATACATGCTGCGAGTGTAGCTTCAGCTCTCGACATCAAACAAGAAGACACAAAGCTGGAAGAGAAAGAGAGAGCGAGAGAGCGAGAGAGGGAGAGAGGGAGAGAGAGTGTGTGAAGAGGAGTGGAAAATTAGAGCTGAAACAGAGCAGCGAAAAGACCTCTAATTTACTGGCATGTACAGTATGCAAATGAGATTACTCTCCGCTTAACAGCATCGTTTATGTCCATATTAATGGCATCATCATTACGGGGCCTCAAATTAAATTATGCTGTAATTAGCATATGAAAGTGATTGGTGAAAGTTTAAAAAACAAATAGCCAATTTTCGTTAATGAAGAGCTGTAATCAGTGTGTGTAGATGCGGAATGAAAACGGGCAAAACAAATATGGGGCAATGACGGGCGGGCGGCTCTGTTTGAATTCACCACCCAGACGACAATTCCTGACACAGCTGCCTGACGTGTGTGTGACTACGAGTGAGTGTGTGTATCTGAGAGAAAGAGGAGAGAGACAGAGAGAGAAAGGAAACAGAGAGCGAGACAGAAAGAGAAAAACAGAGGGAGAAAGAGAGAGAGAGAGAGAGAGAGAGAGAGAGAGAGAGAAAGGAAGGCCTTCACACCTTCAGCGTTCATTTCCCATGCATGCTTTGACCAAAGTTGCAATTTCCCACTTTGGAAACTAATTGATGAAACACTAATCACTTCCTGCCTGTAAATGTGAGAGAGCGACAGATAAACTACAGTTTAATGAAAAATAATAATTCAATGTTCCTCCTTATCAATGATATTATATTCGGACTGACAAAGAGGTCCACAAAAATGTTTACATCTCAGTTCATTTATAAACTTCATAACTTAAAGTAGATTCGATTGGGCTGTAAAAACTCTTAGCATTCATTAGCTAGTGTGCTGCTGCAAACCTAAAACCGCTGATTATTTCAGTATTGCGTTACATTTCTTGTTCTGGATGCACAAAGTCAGGCTGGACATTTCCCTCTACTAAAACTCGTTCCTCTCCCCCCTGTATCTGTTGTGTAGGTCTCCATTTCGCTCCTTTTGTTTTGTGTTGGTTTTATCGCGAGCGATCTCTTGGCCGTGCACTTTATTAGCCTCTTCAAAACTCGACCAAGTGACATTATATTCATTGAGGAATCCATTAAAGAGCCTGTTCCTGAAGAAGTATTTAAATGACAAGCTTTTGAAGGGCGACGCGGGGCAGATTCTCCTTCATCAACTAATGACGGCGCTCATTACATGCAGGTGAGCGAGCGAAATAAAAGCAGTGCGGTGCCGCTCTCTGTAAATCTTATGAATTGCTGATATCTCAATTCTAATTAGAGAGTACTAAGTCCAAATGCACCTTTAGGCCTACTAGCAGGCGACATAAATTTTTCTAGCTTCCCTGATTCGCCCCATCATGGCACCGCTGCCGTCTGACTACAATCTGTTAATCTAGACTTCATTCTATTGTATTTAATGTCTGTCTGCTGTTCTGCACTAAAACTCTTATTTTTAAAACATTTAAAAATGTGCCAAATATTTGAGGCACATTTTCCCACACACACACAATCAGTTTTTGTGCAAACACCAGTGTAAAGGATAAACCGGTCCCGCCTCACTCCACCTTTACACCCTTGTCATGTTTACACGTCCCTAGTCATAAACATGTTTACGAGAAAAAGGCTGCTGCCATTCTTAGAAACCGACCTTGAAAAATCAGCAAACAACCAGCAGGGCGAGTTCATTAAGGCCAAACACAGGCCAATGACAAACAAGTTGTTTACGCAGTGTGTAAAAACGTATTAACTTTGGTATAGCAGCTGAATTAAAAGGCCTCGGCTAATGGATGGTGTGAAATAGAGCGTAATTAGGGCGACGGTTTTATAGCCACTGTTATCCTGGTTATTGCTTACAATTTTGTAATGTCAAAATCAATACGGGTTACTTATGTCTCCTCCGTCTGTGTGCTGGGTAATGACCAAAATTTATCGAATGTGCACTTACTGAGGAGCAACAGTACTGGAGAGTGAGAAGAATACAAGGCCAACGCTTCTATTATATCAATATCTATAATGCTTTCCTCACGATAGATAGATAGATAGATGGGTGGATGGATGGATGGATGGATGGATGGATGGATAAATGGATGGACGGACCGCCAGACAGACAGAGGATCGACAGAGAGAGACAGGCAGGCGGACGGACAGACAGGCAGAAAGACAAATAAATGAACGGATCAACACAGACAAATAATTGGATGAATGGATCGACAGGGACAGACAAACAGACAGTTAGATGAATGAATTGTAGGGCTAAACAATTAATCGAAAATCAAATTGCAACAATCTATTTGGTGGAAAGGCACTGCATGTGCTAGACTACAAGGAAATAAGGAATCTTTAAGGTGTGCGCTGGACATCTGTCAAAAAATCTCAATCAGATATAATGTCAGATATATCCCTAAATCGCACAGCTCTAATGGATCATTAGACGCACAGACAGACGGACAGGCTGGCAGGCAGATAAATAGAAATCTAACCGCCTGTGAGTATAAGATCCACCTGTTTAAATATTAGGCTCATTAGGCTAATGTACAAGTCAATATTTTTACATTTATTTATAAATGACATCTATTCAGATGAACCCTGGAGCTTTTCATTCCTATCCTTGCTACATGGAACCTTATTATGGAACTTGCTACATGGAACTTATTTCATATAACTGAACTGACCAAATAGTTTTTTTAAATTGAATTTACAAGATATTTATGTCAATGTATAAGAAATCAATAAGAAACTATTGTAGAAGAACTTAAAAATACACTGTATGTAACCTCTGCACTTTGCTGAAAGATTCTGCATAAGAGAAGAAATCCTTTAAACCTGTTCAATCCATCTGGAAGTGAAGAAAGGGATATGTTAACAACCATAAAAGCCGGAACATAAATCTCCATTTGAACCGCCTTTATTAAATCATCCAGAAAGATAAGGTTATATAGGATGACGTATCTGATCTGAATCTCAGGTTATGGAGATTGACATTCGACATTCCAGCCTGTCCCAGAATGCCATTTAGCTGCTGCTGTTGCAGATAGCTCTGGGTAAATACCAGAGACATGAGGATTTTGGAGCAGAGGTGAGGCCACTTTTTTTTTACGCCACAAAGAGGAGAAGAAAAAGTTCATGCTTTACAACACTGGCGATGTGATCAGACATTTGTAATAATTCCTTGAGAGAAAAAAATAAAATAGCTTCTCTGAACTCTTCATCAAGGAAAGGCTAAACATCCACAAGATCAAGTGTCAACCATATGACTTAAGACCATATCTTTAGAAGGACACTGCTTAAAGGGGGAAGAAATAAGAAGAATAACACACGTGGCCAAGGAAGAAGAGACTAAATACGAGCTGTGTCTGTGTGCCGTTACACAATACCCACTAATACACAAGCACAGTATGAATGAAAAGATGTGACATTGGGGTTTTTATTGTCTTAGCGGCAGCTTAAGTGTTGTGTTACCCTGCTCTGGGCCCCGGACTCTCCTCTCCTCGCTTTTCAACAGTCAGATGACCATATTAGGACACGTTCGACAGAGTAAACAATAACACTGTGGCAATGCCATGGAAATTTCTTTTTCACCTAATGGTGTTTGTCATTGCTTGACTTCTACTTGAAACTCTCAGCTCAGGAGGCTTGTGTTTACGAAAAAAAACAATGAGAGTCGAGACGACGGCCTTGACGTAAAAACCTGTTGAGGACAGAGATTTTTAGGGAGACGTCCCTACACACAGAATTAGATACTAAATGTGTGTATACGAATGCAGACTGTGTTAGTGCATGTTTGGAAACAGAAACTTGTCTAACATGTCTGCAGAATTAGCATTTCACTTCACTGTAACTACATGGTCCAAACACTGCTCCAGCATGATAATGCTTGCGTGCATAAACCTCCTTAAGCTGGATAAGGACATGGTTTGGCAAGACCAGAGTAGGGAAAACTCTGTAGATGAAGCGTTCTTCACAAAGCCTAGACCTCAACCTCACTGAACACCACTGGGATATACTGGAACACTGACAGGCTTTAGGACTTCATCTAACACCGGCGCCTGACCTCACTAATGCTCCTGCGACTAAACGGATACCAAATCGCCACAGCCAACAAATCTAGCTGAAAACCTTAGCAGAAGAAAGGAGGTTATTATAACAGAAAATCTGACATTGTAAATATAGGATTCCACAAACATGAGTATAATTATAATAAGGCTTTCTTTTTAAGAGAATTGCCTCTCTTTGTTGTTATTACTGATATTATTATTATTATTATTATTGACAAACATTACAGCACAGCTGAATTCCGTTCTTTGCGTATCCGAGCTTTGGAAGCCGAAGGTCAAAGGGCAGGGTCAGACATGGTTCAGCACTCCTGAATCAGAAAGGGTTAACAGGATAAGCTTGGCTTGAAGCCTAATTAGCCCAGAGCCTTTTAACCGCTTAAGCAGTTTCTAACATTTCTAACTGTATGACATTCTGTAATAAATAAAGAACTGTTATTGCTTAAAATGTCTGTAGTTAAAAAAAAAAAAAACACTTTTCCCCACACACACACACACACACACACACACACACAGACTCGCATGCTCAAATGCAAGTTGTTTATTTACATAACATTCATTCTATTCCATTAAGCAGCTGCTCCAGGTGCTTTATCCCCAAAAGGGATTCTGCTTCCCCAACTACGTGCGGAGGCGCCTGCGTGCTGAAATGTTATTTGTTGAAAGTACGCAGTGCCTAATATAAACCACAGAACAACAAATGCCAAATTTAATAAGTTTTCATGGATTACAAACCGAAATTTGGCTAAAGACAAAGTTTTTGTCATAATTTTTGGCAGCATGTTGAATTTTACTCTATTACATAATAAACAGGAAAGGGAAACGAACGAATTAAAGAGAAGAAAAGAAAAGATATGAACAGAGAGAAGACGAGAAGATATGAGAAAAGAAGATATAAACAGAGAAAAGAGGAGACGAGAAGATATGAACAGAGAAGATATGAGAAAAGAAAATATAAACAGAGAAGAGAAGAAACAAAAAGATATGAAGAGAGTAGAAGAGTAGAGACGAGAAGATATAAACAAAAAAATGCGAAAATATGAACAGAAAAGGGAAGAGAGGAAAAGATATGAACAGAGAAGAGAAGGGAGGAGAAGATATAAACAGAGAAGAGAAAAGATAAGATGATATGAACAGAAAATAGAGGAGACAAGAAGATATAAACAGAGAGAAGAGAAGAGAGGAAAAGATATGAACAGAAAAGGCGGGAAGATGTGAACAGAAAAGAGACGAGAAGATATGAAGAGAGAGGAGAAAAAACGAGAAGATATGGACAGAAAAGAGAAGAGACAAGAGATTTGAACAGAGAAAAGAAGAGAAGATTTAAACAGAGAAGAGAAGAGAGGAGACGAAAAGATATGAGAAAATACAAACAGAGGAGAGAGGAGGAGAGAAAAGAAGATGATAAACAACGACGAGAAAGGAAAGAGAAGAGCAGAGATTTCCTTTATTATGTGCTCAAAAACAATCATGGCCACGAAATGGAACGGAATGCATCTGTAACTTAAGTTGCTCTTTGCGCAAACTGTGAATTAAATCTGCTACAAACAGTTCCAGAAACTTCAGCTCCACTGCTGAGCCCAATAAAAATAATAAATGTAGGGTTAGAAACAAACGCTGTGTGTTCCTATATAAATATGTGTAATATTTAACAGCCTCCAGAGTCAGTAAATAGTTTGTGTTTGTAAGCCGGGTGAGATGATCAGGGGTGCCAGACCGACACCGACTGAGACATGCAGTATCAAATGATGTCATTTCCCAGACACTCAGCTCCTAAAATAGAGTTTGGTTAGAGGAAGAGATGAAAAATAAACAGTCACATGAAGAAGTTTAGATGTAGTGCAATTTTTTTTCAGGAGCTGGCAGCGTTATCCATATATCAGATTCATTAACTACCGTACAACAAGCCAATCAGCTGCTCTTCTCCTTTCTCTGGCTTTCCTGGCCAGAACTATTTGTCCTTTTATACACGTGTGTATGGGGAACTTCAGGCTAAATTGCATGTTTAAGCCTGTATGCTGGTTTTAAGTAGAACATGTTTCCAAAACACAGGTAACATTAAAACACAGGCTCAAGCAACTCGGCACATCTGCTCCAGAAATCCCCAGGAGTTATTCAGGCTATGGGCTTCACTTGTATGTTTCTGAAGACAACTAGCCCATTAAAATAAAATAAAAAAAAAAAACCCTGACTGGGAATGTGGCATTGAATTATATGCATCGTTGCTGGTGTACGGCGACGAAGCCTGTTTTTTACAAGCGCAGAATGAAATTAATTAATGCGTGTGTTGGAATATAAACTAATAAGTCTGTGATGGAGGTTTGTTTATGCCTTTGGAAGTTAGAGAAAGGCGTTTCATGACTGACGGCTCATTTCTGCAGTGCTGCCAAGTGGATATGATTCGAGTTGAAGGAATGTGTCAAAGGAGTAAACTGTGCAGTCATTCAGGCCTGAATTTTTGTTGCCCCTAAAGAGGAAATCGAAACAAGAAGTGTTGAGTCAGGAGGTAAATGAGTGGTGTAACACCCACCACCGCTGGACCCCTGAGCGAGGCCCTTAACCCTCAAATTCTCAGTTGGATTAAAGATAAATAGATAAAGATAAGTCGCTCTGGATGAGGGCATGTGGTAGGTGCAGTAGTGGCTCAAATGGTTAAGGTGCTGCGTTTTTGACTGGAAGACCTGGGTTCAAGCTCCACCACCGCCAATCAGCCACCGCTGGGTCCCTGTATAACAGCTGAGTAGGAGTTCTTTTTAGTCCACCTTATTGTTTATAGCGTCAAATTGTGCTATTTGTATTGTATCCCTTTTTAGCAGTCATTAAATATATTTGGTCCAAGGAAAGTTCACTCCTAAGCAGCGCCACTGTTTTTCAAAAGCAGCGTCACCCTAAACACGATAAATAAAGGGGCGCAGACTAGGGCTGCACAATATATCATCTCGAACAACATCGCAATGTGTGTACCTGTGATAGGGTGTGTAAAGTCTGGTTCGAATTATATTTGACTGCACCACAGTTCAGAACACATGTGATTTGTGGATTAACTGCAAAGCTTAATCACCGAGTGAAAGTTGACCATTTAGACATTTTTTAGTATCTGTTACTAAATATTTCAACCAAGTTTAAAGCATTCAGGTGCAAAAACAATCAATTTTCAAGCTTTAACGGAGATTAATTGTATTTTATGTATACAGTGAGGACTCTGCAGTGTGAGTTTACACTTCATTATTCAACTTCTGTATCTGAATCTCCACAAATACACAAATCACTGTTTATTTTATTTACATCTTTGTTCTATTGTGTTTATCTATGATTATATTTTACATAGATTCTTCTCTAATGAAGCTATTCATAGATATGACATCATCTGGTAATTTTTTTTGCATATTGCAATACATATTATAGAAAAATAAAACATGATCTGATTTTATCTGCATCCATGGGACATGTTTTAAAAGGTTTGACTAGGTGACAGCTCTTATGCATAGGAGTCAGTCTAAAACACCAACACAAAAAGAACCAAAAACTCAAAAACAACAAACTATTACAGGCTGGGTTTTATTTTTATTATAGACTTTATATTTTGGAAGGTGCAAAGAAATGGTTTTTTTAAAAGAGGAGGAAAAAAACAGGGAGGGGGTGTGTTTTTAAAAGAACAAACAACCTACAGACACACACAAGCTGCTGTTTACACTGTGTTTCATTATCACACTGCCTTTTTTATCCATCTGATATAATTGATAAGGCCAAAGTAAACAGTTATACTTCACACAGCAGACAGTTTTCTTAAGAACTGACACCAGAGACTCTGATGATTAGTGTTCCTATTTAATTAGGGTTTTTTTCCCTTTATAAAATAATAAATCAACACATTTTAAGATTAGAATTGAACAGTTACATTTAATTAAAGTTAATACTAATAATTCTGCCATATTACAGATGCGGGTTGTCTGATTCAAATATTGTCAATTACTGTTAATGTTAATGTTTTAGAGAGTGACAGTGTGTGTGTGTGTGACACCGGGTGAAAAGAGGCTGGTTGTGAAGAAACATGGTGGTTAGTAAAGTCTCATTTCTTTTAATTCTGCTGCTTTTTCAAAGCAAGACGGCATAAGAAAGCACACAAACGTGCATTTGATCATTTACCGAACACAAATGCACGCACACACACACACACACACACACACACACACCTACAGACAGCGCTCGGTTTATCATGTTTCCTTTGTACTTCCATTCTCATTCCTGGAAGCTGTTCCACTAAACCCTCACACATGTTGATGGGAGAAGAATATTCTGGAGTTATGAAAGGCAGAGTTAAGTCCCTGACGCTGGTCCCTGAAAATTAACCCACGCCACAACCCAAGTGCACTTAAAGTGAAGGAAGAGTGGAATATAACAGTGTCTGAAGGTACAGTTTCCTGATTTCCTGCGCCTCGACCGTTGCCTTGAGTAAAAAAGGCAGGGGAAAAAAAAGCAGTGATTTATGGCTGCGCGTCCGAGTCGAACAAAGGCGAGTTTCCCGCCGACAGCTGATCTCGACGCCCTTCCGAAAGGGTTCAGTCCGTTTGTTTGTATAGGGAAGCTGGAAAGTCAGGTGGAGTGAATTACAATTAAGACAACCTACTGGTGAGAAATGACGCGATGAGAAAGAGAGAAGAGGAAGGGTACGGGCAAGTGTGTGAGTAGCACGTGTGGAGTATTTCAGTGTGAGGCTGAAAGCAGGAAAGGAATGGGAGGCGGAGAGAGTGCGACTGAGCGATATACAGAAAGAAAGCAGACTGCAGGAGGACGTTAGGGATGAGTGTTTGAGAATGAGCTCATGGGAAAGCCGGCGATGGCTGGTTTTTACCCACTAGGCCGTACGCAAGACAGAAGACAGATACACAGACACTCTGTGCCCCTGATGTGTCAACACCGCCACCTCATTCGTTTGGTTTATTCCAGTTTGTCAGTTACTTGCTTGGGACTGTTCCATTCGGAGACATGTGTGGGAGGTTAGACAGGAGATAACCTGGATTGCACATTAAAATGTGCCTTTTTTTTTTTAAATCCAGCGTTATTATTAAACAACATGATGCAGAAATGGTTTACTGTCCCCATTATTATCACCATGATTAAGAATAACATCTAGTTTTGTCTTTATTGGGTAATAAAATGTAATAAAAGAAAATAAGATGATTAAAATGTTATTCACTCTAAATTTATTCACTAGATTTTCCTATTTATAATCCTGGTGTGCAGCCTTGACACAACAAAACAAAATCTACTATTTTTTTCCTGTTCTAAGACAGAAAAAATCCACACTGACCATCCCATCAGCTAATCACCAGTACTCCCTGAGCTCAAGGGGGTGCTGCATCTTAAACCGGTTGGATCTTTGACTTGCTCACTAATAAATAATCTTTTGTTTACCTTCTTCCAAGGACCCGCTCGCTTGAAGCCGTCTTCGGTTACAACTCTCGGAGTTTAGCCGTCTCGTTCTGTGGGCAGACCAAACACAAGCGAGTGTTTATGAATGAATAATTAGCAGTACATAAGTCTTGAAAACACCTGCCAGCTCTGAAGCCCATCAGGCATTCTGACAGAACTGTGCTGGTCGAGATGCATTAAATCATGAGCAGGAGTGTAGTGATGATCAATAAGAAGCCATTCTTTTTAAATCTGGATTCATCTCTCAGTCAGAGGAGCTCAGTGAGCAACTCTGCTTGTGTTTAGTAAAGATTTGCCTTCAGTGTCAACAGGTATTCTGGAACTCCTGGACAGAGAAACGTAAAAAAGCTACAACCTAAAAAAAAAAAAAAAAAAAAAAAAAACAGAAAAAAACACAACACATCAAAACAAAACAAGGCCCCTGAACTGGAGCTTTGCTACTTTTTATATTGCTGTCTTTCTGTGAGAAACAAATCAATAAAAATCAGAACAAAAGCATGTTAAAACTTTTAAACTGTTTTAAGAAAACAGACTTTTTTTAGGCACGCAGAATGGACTTTAATAATAAAAGTGGGTTTCGTTTGTAGTTTTTATTGCTTTGGTGCTATACTATGACTTCCCTTGCATATCTATCCATCCATCTATGTGTATCTATCTATCTATCTATCTAGTTATATGGATTTGTATGTCGGTCCATCCATATGTCTGTCTATCTGTTTATTTATCTTTCTATCTGTATATATGTACATCTCCCTATCTCCCTGTCTCCCTGTCTGTCTATCTATCTATCTATCTATCTATCTATCTATCTATCTATCTATCTATCTATCTATCTATCTATCGTTCTATCTGTCCATCCATCCAACCATCTATAACTGGTATATATATCTGTCTGTCTGTCTCTTTCATGTGAATGTGATAGCATACAGGTAAAGGTTTAGTCTTTTGTTAAGTACAATGAACACCAGAGCAATTATCTCCCCGTACAGCAGGTTATCCAATAACAGTATGAAAATAAGGCCCTTTTCTACTCTGACATCATACATAGTTCATTTGCAGGTAATTTCCATGCACTCACTGGTAATACAACTAATAAAAACCAACAAACAAACAAACAAACAAACAAACGGGTAAAACAGCTGATCTGAATATGAAGGCAGACTGGGATGTGTTGTGTTTTGTGTTCCACAGAGGTCCATGCACACTCGCACCAAATCGATATGCTAAAACACAGGATGCTTATAGGCGCAGTGTCTGGGGGACATTTGAATAGAAGCATCAAAGCATATCAGAGTATGAAAAAGAACTTGATCAGGTCTTTTGGCAGGCAAAGCAGTGGCCGGGCACTTGGCTTGGCCAATCGGGTTTGTCGTAGGTAAAAAAGAAGTAGATGCATCATTCCAGTGCAGAACAGGACAAACCTATCCACAAACATATGCATGTTTTTTATCTTTTTTTGTGCCACCTACAGCAGCGATGTTTTTTCTGTTCTTCCTATTTGTTGAGCTCCAATTAACATGCCAATGCAGCTGTTGTAAATCAACAGGCCACCGTGACACATGACAAATCTTTTCAGCTTGAAAAGCTAAACATCATTAATTTAAATCACCTGCTATGGCCTCTGGTGCTAAATGAGTTTACAGACAAGGCTCGTCATTCAATTTATACAAATGTTGTCTTCTTATCGTAAGATTATGGCAGCTGAGGTAAAAGGAGATGAAGGAGGCGGAGTGTGTATGCGTAGCGGGGGGGGGTGACGGAGAGCAGGAAGCCTGACAGAGTTTTAGATGGCACCTGTGCACACTGCTGCATTTTCACTTTGTAGTTAAAGTGCACGGCTCGTAATAACTAAACAGATAATTGCCAGAATTGAAAATGTTGGGGGTGTTTGCTAATGGCAGGTTTAAAGCAGCAGGGTGACCGGCAGAGAGGAGCGGGAATTTAGGCTCCTGTATGGTGCTGGCTGATGGAGTACAAGCAGTGTACATTCTCCAGTGTGGCCAGGAAGTGAGAGATTAAAAAAAAAAGAAGAAACAAGAGAGCCAGATGAGAGGATCAGGTCCTCTGGGTGTGTAATCGAGAGGGCAAAGTGAGAGGGCTAGCTAAATGAAGAGTGGGAAGATCTAAGTGGGGAAATGAAGAACAGGGAGGAGAGAGTGAACAAGCCCGACTATGTGTGTGTGCCTTGATACCTGTGTGTGTGTGTGTGTGTGTGTGAACAAGACAGAGAATATGATGCATCTTGTGAGTCAGTTCTGATATAATAAAATTACAACACACTTTTACTTGCTCTTTACCCGTAAGAAAATCAGCCGCAGATAAACATGCGCCTTTATGAGTCAAAACTATACGAAACTGACGAAAACTGCTGACTGTAATGTTTTATGTGCCATGGCTTTTATAACACACACCAAATTACTCAGTCAAACACACACAACTGATTCATACTTCTGTCTAGTACTTCATGAACAATAATCATGTATGTATGTATGTATGTATGTATGTATGTATGTATGTATGTATATGGTCTATTTATATAGATGAACGGTAATATAAATATATTTATATATAGATAAACTATGCAGCGATCGCCAAGAAGCCAAGAATGTAACTGATCCTGTTCTCGTGTGTAGGAATAGGATTTGTTTTAATAGGCAATAGTCTAATACAGGAAATAAGTACTCTGACATGTAGAGCACACCTAAAAGAACAAAGGCGGCTTAATGGTGCTTGTGTAAAGTTTTGAATACCTCAAATAATTATCAAAAAATTAGTAAACAGCAAACACTTTAAACTAGAAATCCATATGGTATAAATCTTAATCCATAAAATTAGTCACACAGAAGAAGATCTTCCATACACAAGAAAAAAAAAAAAACATATCCTAACTTTATTTAAGCACAGCGTTAATCCCAGATCATAAAATAAAAACAACAACAGTTCTTCTCCTTCGGTCTCTTTTTGAAAGTGGGTGCATGGTGTACATGCATGAATATTAACCATCTCCCTTTAAAAAAAAAACCCAAATCCTGAAGAGGTCCATCAGTAAAGGCTGCTCTTCAGCATCCACATCTCATCATCACAGCAGCCAAAAAAAACACACTTCATAGATGGACTGGCACTCAGCAGGAAAAACCCAAGCTGATCGTAGCAGAAAGGCCTCTGCGGTCATTCTGAACGCCTCTTCAGTCGATCTAATGGACGTTCTCCTCCCTCACTTCACCAGCAACATAAGAGCACATGAATATTTAGTGTCGAGTTAGGCCATTAATTGCTAACGCACGCTTTGAGGGCCGATCGCCGGCTACTTCTGTACCGGGATGCTTGTGAACTGTCTGGTCTCATTAGCATATTCATTTATGTGAAACTCCATCGGAGCCAATAGACAGACTTGAGCTGTTCTTCCTTTCTTATGCTCAGGATGGCAGCGTGACTACAACATGAAGCTATTCAGAAGCACTATTTCATCAATAATCCACCAGCAACACAAAACGTGGATAAAAAAAAGATTCATTCACTAAAAGATGAGTCTGAATATTATGTTAAATACAGTAAGAAATAATGATGATATCGTATGCAATTAAAAAAAAAAAAATAACGGCTGCATAAATGCGTAAAAAAAGTTCCGGTTCATGGTGACGGAACTGATTTAAGTAGTTTAGTAAATCAAACTGGTGCACACAAAAAGAGGTTTGAGTGACTTCACTTTAAACCAGCTTGGCGTCTATAACAGCCCTGTAAGGGAAAAAACACTGGAGCATGAAGGTAAAACTGTACACATCCGGGCATACGTTTTTTCCTTTTTTCTGTTTTATGACTCAAACCGATGACATGGTTTGGTTTAAAACAAAACTGAATGTTTAAATGTGAATGGCGAGATCAGTAAGAATTAATTCTCATTTCCAACTTCAAAGCAGACGTGTCTCATCTGACAAGTCTGGGGCGCTAGTCAAAATGGTAACGTGAAAGCATCACTACGCAAACAAAAAACTAAACCGGTTTGCATTATTTACAGGGATAAGACGAGTGTTAATGATTAAGCTGCATTTCGGTCCCGGATAGTGGAAAAGGTACTAAGGAAGAGAGAGAGAAAGAAAGAGAGAAGCAAAGAATAAGTGTAATAGACTGAAAGTGACTCAAGGTGTGTGTGTGTGTGTATGTTGTATGTAAGACTGATCTGTATTTACAAGATTTCTGTGTGTGCCTAAGGTGTGTGCACACAATACTTTCCAAGCCACTGTCTCTGGTGTGAGTCACTTTGAAACAAACACAAACACTGTTTACAAAAGACTGTTGAAATGGCTGAACTCACACACACACACACACACACACACACACCAAAAAAGACACAGACACTCATTCTCCTAACTGGCTCTTCTACATTCTACCTTTGCACTTTAGAAACTTCATTTGGCGAGTAGGAATGAAGGCAAGCAGCTTGAGCTGGTAAACAAAAAGACACCCGTCAATAAATCATATTTTCCCCTTCGAACTGTATTCTCAGCGTTCCGGCATAGTGTCTCCCGCCCACGTTTACAGTAAACAGGAGGGCCTACTGACATGCAAACAGACACAAATACCAATTAAACCCGTGCACCGGTCAAGCCTCAGAGAGGCAGGAGTGCAATCTGCTGAATGTCAGCCTGTCTGAGACGGGAGCCGAGCCTTTGTCCTAAGCTCAGCAGCAAGAAAAAAGAAAAAAAAAAGTACACAAAAAGTCCACACACACACATACACACACACACACACCGTTGCCTTGATACCAAGAAAAAGGAATTTCACTTCTGTCCCAAAACAAACAAAGCTGTTGCATTTCTTTACACTAACTGCAAAGAAGTTAAAGCAAAAGCCATCCTTGGTTTTGTGAGCGATTTCGTTTCTCCAGTGTGGGTAAGGCGAGAGTAGAGCGCGGTGCTTGGTGGCATGCAGTCATTCAAACTTCAGAGGCTTTCACAGAGAAATGGAATAGACAAACTGAAAGTCAGACAGAGAAAAATAGTGAAAAGAGAGAGAGAGCGAGAGAGAGAGTGGGTGGAGTGGAGTGGCGGGGTTTAGAGGATGGAGTTTGGTGTCTGTTGTATCTAAAGCCAAGACATCATTTGACTAGAAAAAGAAGACGGACACACTTAAGTAAGGTCAGATTGATGAAGTGGTGCAGGAAAACGCTTCACACTTAGAGCCGTGATAGCTCTGACCTTTTACTATGCTCACTATTTTAACTTCACACACACACACACACACACACACACACACACACATACACACTCAATATATCAGTGCTGGCCAAATCTGAATGGCTAAGCGACAGGAAGAAGCAGTAAAAGAGACCAGAAAGAAACCTCGGCAACTCACCCATGTACGTGGCAGAACCCTTACGCCTGAAAAACTCCAGCGCTTTCCTGTAACTCAACCTGATCTTTTTGTATTTCCAGTAAAGAAAAGCTCTCCTGGTGGCAGTCTGGAACTCTGTAGCAGAGATGACAAGAGTGTGTGAACAGCAGGCTTTCCCATACACACTCTCGGGTCTCTTATGCACACATACTCTGTGTGTTGTTTTTTTTTTTTCCTCTTTCCCCTTCTCTTGCGCTCTCTTCACAGAGACTGGAGGTATGTGGTCTAAACACAACAAAAGCCAGAGCCAGAGCCTGAGATTAAATATGCAGGAAGAGGGCCCCCCTTTGCATAAACACAAACACTCAGCAAATGAAATGCTGGCACTAGTCACGCTGCTGCTTGCTGGGCTGCTTCCTACCTGGGCCACTCTGCGTTGTGTCATCCCAAACTTGTAGCACTCGTATTAGCTCTATCTAAACATAATGTCTCACACCATAATGTCTTGTGATATCAACAACACCGCTTAAGCATCTCGTCATGTGCTCTGTATTTGCTTATAATGAGATCAATTTTCATTAATACTTTATTTTAAATATATGTCCCATCATTGAAATATAGCTGGTAGCTGTTTTGGTACAGTTGATATCATCCAAAATGTCACATCCGCCTCCTAGTGGACAATTCAGGAACACAGTTAGCAGAGGTAAAATTAGGGGCGTTTCCTGAAATAAGAGGGTCATAAAAGAATACAGTCTTTGCCCTATATTTCCCTCTTCCTCTCTCTGGGAGGTGCCAGTCTTGCTGTCTAAAATGCAGACAGGGGCTCAGCCCACAGAAGTAAAAGTCATGTGGAGACCAGAGTCTAGCCTTACGCTCTCAAACACACCTATGGATACACTTAGCCAGATGTCAACTGCAAAGCTCCTTCCACTGGAGCACAAAGAAACCGAAGCAGGAACAAGGAAGCTGGGGAGGAAGCTGGGAAAGAGGAAAGAGGATGGAATTATTGAGAACACAGAAAAAAAAAGTGTTGGGGGAGAGAGTTAGAGAGTTATGAGACAGATAAAACAGGCACATGAGACGGAGTGAGACAGAGAGAGGGAGGGAGACAGACAGAAAGAGAGAGAAAGAGAGAGAAAGAAAAAGAGAAAAAGAGAGAGAGAGAAAAAGAGAAAAAGAGGGAGACAGAGCGAGAGAGAGAGAAAAAGAGGGAGACAGAGGGAGAGAGAGAAAGGCTCTCCAATAAATAAACAAGGCATCACGTTTCAAAGGCAAGGGGGGACACAGACATTCCGTTGTTCAGGCCAATTATCAGAAGAAAATAATAACAACAGATGGTCTTAGAAAAGAGTTCAAGAAGGAATGAGTGAAAAAGAGAAAGAGAGGAAAAGCGAGAGTCAAACACAAGGACAGATTGAGTGAGAGAGAGAGAGAGAAAGAGAGGGTTGGAGAACAGATGATGAAATGTGAGAGTAAAGGAGTACAAATAGGGGTGGGTTAAGCCTGAATGGTTGTAGGGCTCCATGCACCAGATGTGCGCTCCTGTATGGGACAGGACAGTTAAACAAGTCTACACTCCTCTGTCCCACTCTACTGCTCGCCAACACCAAACTACCATGTGATCAGTCCAACTACAAATATTTTAATCATAGCATAACTGTACACTTAGCTCGGTGATGATGTGGACAATGGTGTCATAAATTGCAACATGAAGTGCTGAACTATTTTCTTTCTACTGAGCAACGAAATAGCAAAAATTTTAATTTGTTAGGAAAGCAAATACATGGTAGAGAATGCAGCTGCTCCTGCTTGGCAGAATAAAAAGGACGTGCACGTTTTTTTTCTTTTTATAAAAGCGTCAGCGCTTGAAATTTGCACTAAAAGTACAAACAGTGCTGGTGTTTTTATTTCCCTTGCTTTCTTAGTGTGGGGGAGCTGCGGGTTGTTTATTCTCTTGGGATTTTCTATGTCGCAAAGGCCAAATAGTCTGGAGCATTATTGAACATGTGTTGCACTTCGGTCAGGACACAGAAATGGCTTCGGATAATTTTGCAAAATCTGCCTGTCCTCTTTAGATGAGAGACAGCAAAAGTCTATTGACACAAAGCGGACTTATCTCCCAAAGTGCATTAATTACTAACACTGGGCTAGTGGCACTAAAAGGTCTTGCCTCCCCACACTAAGCATCTCTACTCTCTAATCTCAATTCATCTCCAGACTCCCCTTTAAATCAGTTCTGCTGAGTTAAAGAGTTTTTAACGCCTCTTTGTTATCCAAACCTATCCCCTCGTTTGGACCATGCCTTTTCTTCCACTCCCGCACTACACGTCAGAGTTTAACTTGACTGGCGGTAAATTGTAATTTAGGTCTGTTCAAAACCAAAAGAATCAGGCACCAACCGGTTATCAGCTCGAATGCAAAATAGAGACGTCTAAAGGTTCTTGCCATTCAATCACACCAAACATTCACGGTGTATGGATTCTATTTGACATGATGAGACTGGGATATAGCCAGAAGGTTTTCCATGTCTAATTGTTAAAACAGCTAACAAGTGTGTAAAGGCACTTTTGCCGCTAACGACACCTCCTCAGATGACAAACTCCCTCAGGGGGTTTGGTTTATAGCAATAAGGAAGCCCTTGATTTAATTAGATTATAAAAATAACTGCCATTAGGACTATCTTGCAGGAGGGGATGTGGTTTGGGGCACTAGAAATGAAAAAAAAGAGCGAGGACACAATGTCTGACTTCTGGAAGTGGAAAGACAAACTACAGCTCTGGGAAGAGAAGATCATGGGCCAAACGTCAAAACTGGGGTCGAGTTAATTAGACTATTGTCATTTTAATCAGGCTAGTTTCTCGGGCCAGCAAACGCTTTGGAAGCCATGCTTAACGCTCTTTTAAGGGGCTTCGACTGTGTTTCCGGAGCATCGCTCGACTAATGAGCTGCAGCACAGAAACAAAAACCAGCAGAAAATCCTGCTCATTTCTCCGCTTAACTGAAAAACATTTGAATGTCACATTTTTAACATAGTTTGTCAGTATCGACTGCTATATCGACTGCTGAACCCTAGCATATGATGATGGTTTAAAACCATGGTTGCTTAGCAGGTATAAGAATCGAGGAATATTTAAGTGTGTAGAATAAGCAGTGGGGTTTAGTGGGAATGAGAGCTGGCAGAGCCGAATCTGCATTAGAGCTGAAACATTCGAAATGGAATGAGTGTTTATTATTATTAAATTAATTATTATTAAAGAATCAAAAAGCAATGATGAAATAAACACCATACAATAAAAAGCTGTTAAATCAGCTGTAACCCTGATAGAAAATAGACCTCCTGATATTTTCTAAAGATAGAGGTTTGATTCCCCTGGGGCCTTGAGCAGGGCCCTTAACCCCCATCTGCTCATATAAAAAAAAGATATAAATATAATTCGCTCTGGATAAGGGCACCTGACAATTGCCATAAATGTAAGTGTTATTGCTGATAAAAACAATTTTTGAGAAAAATGCTACAATCAAAAGGTTTCTAAAATCTCAAACAATATAACTAAATAAGTGAACTGCTGAGCACTTCCCGCAGACGGGTTCCAAATCCAGAAAGATCCTTCTTCATCACTGCATCGCGTCATTCCCGAAATAGAGATGAAAGACTGATGGCTTCAGACAAGTCTATTAATCAGACTGTTACCAGTTTGGGTGGGTATGAACTGCTCCGTATCCCATCAATATTTTAGAGAGCGCTAATATTAATTTGAACAGAAATTAACACCGTTCGAATTATTCAAGACACACAAATCAATTATTCACTAAAACGAATGATCGGGTAATGAGGGAAAGTGGCACACCTCTGAGTAGAAGAACGTCAAGTAGTATGTTCTGTCAAGTACTCGGATGAGACGTTGTTTTGTTCAGAGGAGTGAAACTACTGTCCTCGTTATCAGCTCATTTTATAAACAAATTAAAAAGCTGATAGAAAACAGAGAAACTTGGAAAATATCGAAAGGAAAAATGTTTCTAAAAGGACATAATATATCTCATGAAAAATTATACCTTGGAAAAAAAACAAACAAAAAAAAAAAACCCAAAAGGGTTTTTCCCTTTCACTACTGATAGCTGATCTGTGCATCGTCATTTCCTGCACTCTTAATGCAGCAGTCAAGCAACCAACCCACAATACTTCATTACTATTGCTCTTAATAAGAAATGTAGATCTGATTTTTATCTTTACATACTTCCTCTGCATCCATGGCAGGGGTTACCTCAAGGTCAGTTTTTAGAATCTCTGTTGGACAACGTGTTTTTTTTTTTTTTTTAATCACATGATTAGAAATAAAACCATTTTTTTGTGTGCAGCCTGTGCTGGGAAGAAAAAAAAAATGAATATAGCTTTTTCATTCCGGTGTAAAGGTGAGACAGATAACCAATTAATCAGGTGAGTGGACAATGAAACAAGCTAAGTGTCCTGAACCAGTTCCTGCCTTTGAATGAATCATTGTGCAGCATATAGAACAGAGTTAAAATAGAAAAGAGAGATCACTTAATTACGTTTCTACATGCTCACATTCCCGTGACTGTTTGAACGATCTCTCCTTATTGAAGCTTGCTAAACATGACGTTTTGCTCTGCTACGTGCAATAATGTGACTCGTCTTGCCACTGTACACTTTTCCACAAAAAATCAACTCATGGTCTCTAATTTTCTCACAACCCTTCGTGTCCCGTCAAACACACACCATCGCAAGCGGTTTGTTTTCTTTGGGTGCGACATGGGTTATTGCGTGTGAGAGGAGACTTTGAATAAATATCGGCCCAGAATCTTCATAATACAGCTCATTGTTTTTTTTTTCAACAGCAGGAGGAAATGATGAGGTTCATAGACAAACAAGCACTTGCATGCGGGTATTTTAGAAAACATTCACACCTGTGCAACAAAAACAATTATGTTTTTACAGTGGAAAAATGATATTTTTCATGTTCGCATGAGCTAGAGTGAAATTTTTACAGTATCATCAGTCAGTGGAATCAAATGAACAGCTAACAACCTTTCTTCATGAAAACAACTCACCTAGATGCTCAATCAGGCTCAGCAGGCTTTTCGTCGTGTCTACTGCTGCCTATCGTTCCGCAGAAACTTATCGGTTTCCAGTCCTGCTGTACACCAACAAATAAAACTGCATGCAAAGCAGTTCTTGCAAATTGTTTTCAGTACAGATTTGAATATTTAAATAGCATACTTTAAATCAAGATATTTGCTAGCAATTTCCATATATGGACCAGCTGCATTGCCTGATAGCGGTTTGCAATAGGCACTAGAGACAGATTCTCTCACACACAATACAGGATGCACAATAAAGCAACGATTATCTAGTACTTGCTAAAACAGATAGTTAGTTGTATGGTCCTATTCCTGTACAAGTATATACTACTACCCACACATGTAGCATTCCACCACCACTAACTGTAAAGTATGTTCAACATTTACATAAACTGTAGTTTTTGTACTAATTGGTATAAAATAACATGTTCCTCCCCAAATGGAAATGCAAACAAATTCTGGAGCAAGAATATAACTTCAAAATGGCTCAAATGTCTGTTTTCTTTCTAGCGCTTCTCAGACATTTTACATGTACATGATTAAAGAAGAGGTGAGATTAAACATGGTGAGATATACCAAACAAATTCTGCTCAGGAAAAAGGTAAGGAGAGCCAAGCTGTCGGATTGAAAATTGGGGGTTGAGCCCCACCAACGCCACAATACCACTGTTGGCCCCTTAGCACAGCCATTATTTTTCCCCATGCTCTAGAGGTGAAGTATCAAGGTTAACCTTGCACTCTGACCCCGACTATCTAGGGTTGGATGTGTGAAAAAAGAAATTAAACAGACAGACAGACAGACAGACAGACAGACAGATAGATAATATACATAGACCCACACTTGGGGTTTTTTTTCTGTGTGTGTGTGTGTAGACCTGGGTATGATGTCATTCAACTTTCACACTAATGCACTACAAGGTGGGTGAATATATGCACTTATATACGTTTAAAGTTTTCTTAATATACGCACTGAAAGCTTGCTAACCTGCGATGCCTTGCTAATGGAATTATTTAAAACACAATAGCTTTCTCTGGTATCTTTTCTGGCTTCCATAAGGACTAAACAAGAAATATAATTTGATTCCATCAACATATTTTAAACATTTTTTCTTATACAGCGCCATGAATAAAGCTTTATCGTTCCTCTTACTGTTACATCACCAAGCTGTGATGAACAATTATGAGTTCTGCAAGAGCTTTTAAAGTGAGTGGTAAGATATAAGCAAGACGTTAAATATAGCGCATTAGTCTGGACACAGGCCTTGAAAACCACTTCTAATTAAGGAAGGTGGATATGCCTGGGAAAAAAAAAACAATGACCTTATCATTTTAACAGGCTGAAAGCCAGAGAGCAGGTAAAACAATTCACATACGTTCACAAGCCTGTTTTTAAATGCAGGGAAATGCAACCCTTTTTGTTTTTTGGCTCGATCAATTTGTAGTTTACTATAAACTTAGTCTAGGATTATTTTGCCGCTGCCATCTGATAGTTCAGACGTTCAGTCTAACCCATGTTCAATTTATAAGGTTTGCATTCCCGAAAGGGATTTGAGTCAAACTTCACCACATTGGCTTTCACACCAGTGAACAATATCGTATCTCTTAAGTCATGTGAAACTGTGTAGAGTGGAATAAAAAAATTAACAAGAGATCGATTTCCATAAGTTTCAGGAGCAAGAACTGACTATGTAAACACAACAAATTTCTTATGGGGGTGGGGGTATGGGAGGAGCCAAGCAGCTTATTTGCATGATGAAATAACATCATTTACATTCATGTTTTCCATTTACTACCAATCTCTAGGGTACACGGCTTGGCAAGCATGAGTCGTTTCTATCAATGAAAATTATACTGGTGTCTGTAGTGAGAAACACATGCAAGGCAAGCCTTGAATCAGTTCAGCAACACATATAAAAAGTGTATAAAAAAGAGAAACCTTTCTGTTAAACATTATGCTTACATTAAGACAGTAACAGATTAAACCGCAATAGGAGAATGATCATCTTTGAGCAAGTTTTCTTTCCATTTTTGCTGCGATGTCTAGAACAACAAATGTTAAAATGAGTCACAAGTCAAACCTTGCTGATTTCTGGACTGGAATGTGGTGTCGATGATGTTGCTCAGAGACGGGCTTGACTCAGTAGGGGATAAGAAGGATACAGGTCTTCTTTGTATGAACTGCATTCAAATTCCAACCTCCCCACCCTCACGCTGATTAGTACACTGTATACTTTAGTCGGAATGGCACGGCTTAAGGTAAAAAAAAAAAAAAAAAAAAGGGAAATAGCCCTGAGGAAGCCAATGAGCCTCAAATGTCCAGAAAAAATATAATCAACTATCTATTCAAGAAATTTCTACATTTTCTCAATCGCGTGCTGAATTGAGTACTACAATCGAGACTAGGCAGTCTCAAATCTTGGAATAAACCATGGAGCCATGTTCCATTACAGCATTATTCAAACCACATTACTGGGGGTATATTTATGTAACAAGTCCATCCCTTAAAACATTGGAATATGGAAATGTAATAAAACAATTACATGACACTGACAATCAGGTTTACAAATCATTAGTAAAAACAAAACTCCGGTATTAACAACATGGGTAGTTGACAAATATGCAGTAAAAAGGTTTGCTTGTAAAACACTCCAGCAGTTTGTCAGTTATTTTACTATTATTGTTGAACTGTACCGTAAATGTGTCCTATCGCAAAAAAAAAGAAAAAAGAACTATAAAAAAACACCTCAGTAATATACAAATTATGAAACATTATTTAATTTTAAACTTATGATGAATCCTCTATACTGCAATACTTAAAAGTTCTTTAAAGGCAAAAACAAAAATGTGGTACTTTTTTTGTGTCACATTCTAGGATATTATGTCAAAGGACGAAATGGTAGTTCTTGCTGAGAAGCATTATTTTTTATAAACTTTAAATATATCAACCCCCACGAAATAACACTATATAACTACCAATGGCAGCGATGGCAGGTTGCATACGGGTTGTAAAATTGGACATTTTGTACATATGTTCGGCAGTGGCACTCCCAGAGCCAAAGCCCTAGAGGCCGCCACACCGGTAGTTAAGTGTGCCCTAAACTCATGGACGGGATGCCTAAGACCATCCACCTCCTCATTGTCCGTTTCATGGCTGCTGTTCCTCTATTGCAGGGATGTTCATGGAGAGGGCCAAAGCCCTGCAGAGTTTAGTTTAACTATTTTTCCAAATCACAACACATGAAGTGTTTTTAAACAAGACTAAAGACATGATTAGCTGGATCAGGTGCAATTAATAAAAGTTAAAGCTAAACTCTGCAGGCCTTACAGGAGCTAAGTGCTACCACAGGAGCTATACCTGTGCTCTATTGGGTATAATGTTGGATGCCATGAGGCCCAATAACCTCTGAAACTGTCTGACAATTACAAAACATTACAAAACATTTTTGTGTTTTTGTCACATTGTTTTGTCGATTGTTGATTAATACTGCCATTTTAACACAGACCCACCCTGAGCAGTGTTGCCAGATTGCCAATTAAACTACTTTTGATCACGTCGGACCAAAAAAAAACCATCAGTTTTTTCCCCATCAGGCAACCCCCGCCGAGAGCGAGATGTAACTGTCCATGATTGTCCCCAAACCAGGACACTTACAGAAAAAAAACTCATACCAACTATGAAACATGAAGATGGAATTCTGTATTTGGTTTATACCAAACATGTCCTCTGCTGCAGTGTCCAAATAATTCAATTTTAGACTCTTTTAGATTTTACTTATTTCCTGGTCTTTGTCTATGTTTTCTTTGGCAAACTTCATGAAGAGCAAAGGTTTCCTCCACCTTCTATAAAAGTTAAACTTCTTCAGTCTTTTTCTGATTGTAGAGTTTCACATCAACAGTAGCAGGAGCCTGCTGTAGGTCCCGTGATGACACTTCAGGGTTTTTGGTGACCTCTTTTAGCATCTTGCAGTCTGCTCTTGGGGTGAACTTGTTTAAACGGCCAGACCTGGGCATGTTGGCAGTTGTTTTGTATGTCCTTTACTTGTAGACCATTTTATATCTTTTTAAATCCCTTTCCAAATTCATACGACGTAACAATCTTCTTTCTTTCACTCTTACCATGGTTTAAATAGGCCCAGCCTCCTTAAAAAAAGCTGAGTAACGATGTTCTAATTATGTGTACCTGATGTGTCACACCTGTGTGTGATTTTAGCTATTTTAAGTGGGAATAAATGTTGGGATGTCCTAATTTATTCCTTACCAGATTTTTTTTTTTTTTTTTAAGTCGATTTTACAGAAAGTTTGAAAGTCTGCTCTTCAGTTTTAATTGTTTGGTTATATTAATTTCAGTATCTCTCAGTATCGCTTTTAATTGATATTAAATATCCATATGTCCAAATATGTTACAAAACATAGGGTGTCCTAATTTCTTTGCATGCATATATATATATATATATATATATATATATATATATATATATATATATATATATATATATATATATATATATATATATATATATATATATATATGTCGCTGTTGGTGGCCACCTGTGTTGAGGTTATGCACCACTGGTAACAGAGTTAGACTACAAGGATTAGGCTGGCAACTGGGTTTGTGAAGCAGAATATGTGAAATACATGTAAGATTTAATTTTGGAACATCTAATAATTTTTTTCCATAATGTAGCAACTTTGTTGAGAGTGAAAAATATTGTAATAAAACCGACTGCTATTTCTTGTAACCTAGGTGTGTGCCGCTAGATTAATTGACTGACCCACAAGAATGGGTCACATTCAATACGACAATTTAAAATGAGAAAACAATGACTAATTTGTCAATGACAATTACAATGTACAGGCCAGGGAAGATCAACAACAATAGATGGCGACAGAAATATTGTGAGGGCTAAAGAAACGTGACAGAAGAGGAGATTTACAAACGTTCTGGAACAAAGGTCAAAAAGTGAAAAATGGTGGTGGTGGTTGTGTATTAGTTTGGGTTTGCATAGTTTCTTCTGGAACAGACATATTAATCTTTAATGATAATGAATTTTATTATGATAGCAACCAAATGAATTCACAACATTCGGTCAACCAGAACACAAAGCAATGTATATAATCCCATTGGGAGGATCATATTATTATGCAGCAAGATAAAAGATCCAAAACTTACTGCAATTTCAACAAATTTCGACATTATTAGTGGCATTTCAGTGGTTGAAGAAAAGACAAAGGGGGAAGCATTTTTGCCTGTTCCAATCCACAAGTTGTTCAAACTATTTTATGACAATGAACACACTTGAAAAAAAAAAACTTGAAATCAGTCTGTATGGCACCTAAACCTAAACTCAAACATACCGCAATGTCAGTACATTATTATAATGTATTTATACATACATACTCACACTCACTAAGCACTTTACTAAGAGGACTCTAATAATGTTGGCTACAACCTCACTTTGCTCTCAAAACAACCTCAACTGTTCGTGGCATGGATTCCACAAGATAAAAGAAACAGTTTCATGAGACTGTCCATGTTATGGTGCACTAACATACTGTGAATCTACCAAATCCCAAAGATGTTTCACTGAATTACAACCTTTAAACATCTGCACCAGCCTGGACTGTTGAAATAAGATTCATGCTAAACTCCCCCACTGACCCCACTCTCAGCAGAAATTTGGCATGTTAAGCATAAGGTGTCTGTCCATAAAACTGATGCTCACTAGACTTTTGTTTTGTTGCACAAATCTGAGCAGTTTTAGGGCGTGCTGTGTGAAAATCCAAGATATATCCCTTTTATGAAAATACTTAAACCATCATGTCTGCCGCATTTTGATACTGATTGGTGGACAGTGTAGGAATTACAGCAGTTTTAAGAAGTAAACCTCCTCTCCATCTAAGCATACCAGCGGGTATAAAAAAAGGCAATAATCAAACAAATTGCCACTTGGAATACTTGGTTGCATGGCTCAACTGAATTCTGGTCAGGTGACTAACTTAGCCGTTGCAGAGCGTCCTGCTCCTTTTTAAGGAGTTTAAAGTTGCTTTTAAAGTCTGATGCTTGTCACAGTCTATCGGGAGAATTTGAGCAGATAATATGGATCAAAATACTGAAATGTATGTATCATTTTATTAGCAATTACCCAATCACCAATAATAGTGTGTATATATATATATATATATGATGGGCAGTGGTGGCTCAAATGGTTAAGGTGCTGAGTTGTTAATCTGAAGACCAGAAACACCTGGGTTCAAGCCCCACCTCCGGCAAGTCAACCACCGTTGGGTCCTTGAGAAAGATCTTTAACCCTTCCTGCTCCAGGGGCACTGTATCATAGCTGACCCTGCGCTCTGACCCCAACTTACTAAGATGGGATATGCGAAAAAAGCATTTCATTGGCTCTGTACACGTACCTTGCACAATGACAATGAATTGAATATAATAATAATAATAATAATAATAATAATATTGTTATTCCAGAACTGTACAACTTGTTTTATCATTGGGTTACATCGTTCTGTACAAATTTCTGCAATTTACTTTTGATTGCGGAGTTTTGACTATTGAGTTCGGCCATAGAGCAGCTCAGCAAACAGTCTAATTGCCTATGTTTTCCAAACTAAAAGCTATCTTTCACTGATTGTGACAGCAGCAACCCTTGTGTGTTTGAAGGTCATCTACTGTATTTACAGTGTTTACAGTACACAGAAAGCAGCTTTAAGCAGCCTTTGGTGGTAACGTAGAGTATTCTCAGCACCACTGTTTGTTTATTGCTTGTTTACACACCAGACAGGACACAAGCCAGTATGACAAGGGTCAAGAACATAGCTCATGAGCTCAAGAACAAAAAAACAAAAACTAAATTCTGATGGTAGCCTGAAGGGGACAGGCATGTATGAGAAGGTGAAGAGGTTGTGCTATTTTTTTTTTTTTGCAAATGAAGCCGATAGTAAAACTAGTAAAAGCATACACATAGAAAACAGGCAAGCACATTTCGAGTTTATACATATGATTGTCTATACATAACATGTGCTTTTTCATGTATTAGACACTTACTTTTCTCTGATTTCAGCATCCAAAAAGACAGTAACACTGGGATCTTTTCCCTAAAGCAGACAGAAAAAATAGGGTAAGACAAGAGAAAAATAAAGATTTTGCAACACTGTTAACACGCCTGCATTAACACATTTATTCTAATTAAGCAAATATTCTGATAGCTTTCTCCTCACACGATCAAATCGACTCCACTTGCCGAAGGATTGGAGGAGAGGGCTGGAGAGAGTTCGAGCGAGAGAGGTCACTTTGAACCAGTTGTTCATTAACGCTACATTAACCCGGTTCCTTGAGCGTCTCTTTGGCTTCTTGTTTAAAATATCTGGCAGTACATATTTAGCATCTCGGAGATGGCCAAAATTCCCTTGATTAAACAAATAGTAGCACATTCAAGAAAACTGTAATTGAGTTCAAATTGATTCGTGCCAGTGCTCTAATTGCATTTAAACACTTTTTGTCCCTAACCCTAGATTCTTGGCTTCTTAATTACTGGGCCCTCTGAACACCAATCCCTGTGGTGCTGAAATGGGAAAATAAAAATAGTGTAAGCTTTATGGTACGCTGTTAAAATGACCTATAAACTTTTTTTGTATTCACTATAATGAAACCCCAGCAGACAAGTAGGAGACCGGAGGGTGGGGATTGGCTCTGGCTCATGCTCTAAATGGTACATATTAGCCCTATCCCCGAAGGACAATGTGCTGTCACTCAATCTCTTGACTCTGCTTTCTCACTCCTTATGATTGGGGAAAAAGCATGAGGAAAGACAGAAATGTGTTTCCTGAACAAGAGGTGAAAGAGGTGGAGGGTAAAAAAGCACATCCTGGCTGGGAAAATGAACGTTGTTAGTCTCTTTCTTGCCGATGCAGCAAAATCTTCAAGCGAGTATGGCGTCTGCCGATTTAAACAGCGTACTTTGTATGTGTGAGCGTTTGTGTGTGTGTGTGTGTGTGTGTGTGTGTGTGATGGCCTTCCTGAGGGCTTTTTGCAGCTGGAGCTCCCTGAATAAAGGTAATGAGGGAACGACAGCGCTACTGTAAACTGTGGGGTTTCCCCCTCACTGGCCATCTTTCACTCGGACATTCTGAACCAAACAGCAGAATCGACTCCACCTAAAAAAAAAATGCCCAGCATTGTTTTTCCATCCAATGTTCCACTGCAATAGAGAAGATGCAAAAACGTATTTGACAAAGGGCAGCTCTTCTTTTTTTTCGGAGGGTTTGTGACGGTGCCAAAGCAAATGTCAGGAGAACGGCGATGACATTCAGCAGCGGCTTGAAAGTACGGGCCATTCAAACGCGATTAAACTCTTTACGTTTTTGTTGAGAGTCTGACACTGAAGAGGAAACCAGAACAATCAATTCAACTACGTCCCCCCCCCTCTTCCTTCCTCCACCCATCTCTCTTGCTGAATTTAGAAACACTAATTAGTTTTGCTCTCATAAACCCAACCTGAAAATGGCCAATTAGCTAGTGTGAAGTGGGAAACGTGCTAAAGAAACACACATATGCGAGGGAAAGAGGAAGAAAAAGGGAAAAGACATCATCCCTCAATTACAGTCTCAAAAGATATCTTCAAAGAAAGTTGGTAAAAAGTCATTTTACACTTTCCAAAGTGAACATATGTTGTGAACGCATTCAGAGGCAAAGCATAAAATGAGAAGCACATGGATGTTGAAATGGCAGGGTGTAAATGAACTGAGATCATAAAACTACATCTGTACTTGATGGCATTTAATCCTCTCGGGTGTTTTGGGGGTCAGTCGTGCTAATACAGCCACCTGGCTAACCATGGCTGCACCTGGGTCATAGCAGGACTTCCTGTTGTCCAGTTGGGCAAGTCTATCATCAGACTAATTTTAAAATTTCCAAAATATTAAAATCGTAGTTGCTATTTATATACAACAACCAAAGTTTCCTCTTTATATGAAGATTTATTTTGTTGCCAAGACTTCAGGCCAACACACTGTGAAGTGTCATATGAAATTAATGACAAACTTGTGTAAAATTGTCTTCCGGAATTTTTTCCTCCCTTGGAGCTGCTTTGGTCCAGTCTTTCATCAGTGTCAATGTGAAGACTGATGGTCTGTCAGAATCATGTTACCCCCTGCACCTTTTCCAGCTCTGGCCAGCGTCTGGACTGGCCAAAGTGGCTAAAATAAAAAAAAAAAATTACAGGCAGCATTTACTGGACATAAATTCTCAGATGTCGGGGGTCGGTGCCAACGTCCTTGCAGCCGATGGTAGAAAGGCCAGCAGAGTTCATGCTGACTGCAGCTTGCACCAGCGCTGAACATCTGCTCATGAATGAGAGCACTACCCGCTCAGGAGGGAAGGCAGCGGAAAAAAAAAAAAAAAAAAAAAAAAACTACAGTGCTACAGAGTGCCGATAATAAAAAAATTCAACGTTCTCTATCGCATGTCGAGCTTGTTTTGCCGTCATTCTCCTGAGTCCTACCCTGTAGAATTGCATTAGGAAAAGTTTCAAGTGTTGATCTGACGGAACAGCTGGCAGCAAACAAGAAGCTGGTGCCCATGGTGAGCTCCGGGGACTTGCACGTGGAGATCCGTACAATCATTCTCATGCATTTGTTTTGTCCTTGAAGGAGATTTGGAAGGAGAAGGAAGCAGTTAAAATACTATAAAGGTAAGAAGATCAAAAGGGGCAACTACAATGCATAAGGCAATTAAATGCAACGGCCCACATATACCGTTTAAAATGACGGACGGACAAAAAAAAAAAAAGAAAAATGTATAGAACAGTATAATTTATTATAGTTTTGCTATTGCTGTTGTGTGGTTGGTTTTTTTTAACCAGTTTTGCCCCTACTGATTACCACTATTTGTTTTTAACCTGCCAATGACATTCCCAAATGTACTTTGCTGCTTCGGGGAAAAAAAAACAAATGTCATCAATTCACTGTGTTCACTTAAAAGGATGATGCATCAAACTGCATCATGCATGCAACCTGCCGCAGCCAACACACTCCGATGTTAAATGAACAAGGCCAGCGCGCTTTATACGGGACTATCTGTCCCTGCCCCAACATGTAAAAACATCTACGTTCATTCGGGCATCACAGTATCTCAGTCTCAGTGTACATCTCTTAAATTTATACTTCAAACAAAAATCCACCCATGAAAGATTTATGGTCATTTATGGTCATTTGATCCAACTGTGACTTTCTCAACTTGAAAATCTCAATCAGTTCATTTTCTGATCATTCAATATAAGTCCTGAAAACAATCCGCTGGATTTTCTGCCATCAAGATATACAGGCAGATGCATAAACAGACAGAATCAATGAAAATATTGCCTCTACCATGGACAAAAATTAGAAGCCACTTAAAGTTTAATGCGAGACTAAAATGACAGTCACCTGATCATTAACAACTCATCTGCCCATTTTAACAAGGAGCTGATGACCCCTATTTGGAGTGCCCATTGGCATTGGGAATTTTTCTTCACTGTCATTCAGCCAGTGATGTAAGGGAAGACCTGGGGCAACATTAGCAGTCCAGTTCATGCCAAAGGTGATATGTGAGTTTAGGTTCTTGAGGTTCTTCTACTCTTATTTTGCCAAACTATGACTTCATGGGCAGTTACTGTCATGCTAGAACATAGCCGGGTTTGTTAGTCCCAGGCAATCCAAGCAATGCTTTAAATTTGTGGCGACGGGTTGGTTAAAAAACACAAATTTGCAGAAAAGTTTTGGACATTTAGCATATTTTAAAAATCAAAAAAATTATAAATTGGAATTCAAGCTATCATCACTTACATAGCATTCAATAGTGCAAAAGCTAATTCTAACACAAGCATACTCTCTCTCTGCTTCTGCAGTATTCACAAAGTAAAAACAAAGTGAAAAATGTGACATTTGTGGAGAGTCTACTGCTGAAATATCTTTTTTTAAGATTCTTTAAAAAAATGTTCTTCCTTATAGCGTCATTTAGACCACATTCAAACTGCACACATCCAATGACCCAATTCTATTTTTTTTCTCCAATGTGGCACAGATATAAATGACTCATGACCCTGTGTAAGTGTAAGCAGGAAAAAAAAACCCACATGGATTCCAAATTTTTTTTTTTCATTTGTATGTAATAAAAAATCGGATACGTGTGTTAGCGTCTGCAATGTAAGCAGACAGATCAGATTTTTACCTGTCAGTGCGAGTTAAACGTAACTGAATAAGCGCTGATGGAGCATGACGTCGACTCCGGTAGTAACCGAATGGAGATATACAGAATATATAACTAAATTTTGTTCAAAATCTCATGTCTGTAAACATTTAAAACTATTTAAGACACCATCAAAAAAAAAAAAAAAAGATATTTATAACTGTAAATTTGCGGCTAAAGCTACAAAAGCTCTCCTCTTTTTTTTTCTCCGCCTAAAGAGATCATTGTTTTGCCGACCTTTAAATATGATGCAGAAGCAAAATACTGAATCATCATTTTATTTTAGTCCATTGTATAAATTGACTATCGCACCGGTTAAGTACGTCTAACTTGGGTTGTTTTGCTGTGTGTTGTTCAGTCATGTGAAAAATTAAAACACCCAATTAAATATTCAATCCTTTATTAAAAAATGTTAACACATTGATGGCTAATCTTATGTTTTTTTCTCTGGAAAAGAAAGTGACTTAACTGCAGGTAATAAAACCAAAAAATAACATTGTTTTACTCATTAAACTAAAGATTTCAACAAAAGTGTGTATTCTAACTGAGGAAAAAGTTAGGACAACCTACCCCTTAATAGCTAGTGCCACCCCCATTAGTCATTGTCATGTTGCAGGGTCCAGTTCCGCTTCAGCTTTTACTTTTTTTTTTACAGAGGGTCCCAAATGATCCTCAAGCAGCCTTTAATACAGGGTAGAATTTATGGTGGATTCTATGATGGTGAGCTGGCCAGATGAGGTTCTTTTCCTGGAATGCTGAATTTGGTTTATGCTAAACATGTCCTCTGTTACAGTGTCCAAATAATTCAGTTTTAGACTCATCTGTCCAAAGAACATTATTCCAGAAGTCCTGGACTTTGTCTACATTTTTTCTTTGGCAAACTCCAGTCTGGCCTTTGTGTTTTTCTTAGAGTGAAAAGATTTCCTCCTTAAACACCTTCCATTAAAGTTAAACGTGTGTAGTCTCTTTCCGATTGTAGAGTCATGAACTTTCCCATCAACAGTAGCAGGAGCCTGCTGTAGGTCCCGTGATGACTCTTCAGGATTTTTGGTGACTTTTTTTAGCATCTTGCAGCCTGCTCTCGGGGTGAACTTGCTTGGACGGCCAGACCTGGGCATGTTGGCAGTTGTTTTGAATGTCCTCCACTTGTAGACTATTTTGTGGACAGTGGAGAGGCTAATTTCATAATGTCTTGCGATCTTTTTAAATCCCTTTTCAGACTCACAAGCTGCTCCAATCTTCTTTCTGAAGGCCTCAGACAGCTCTTTCAATCTCACCATGGAGTCACTATCACTTCAACAGTCAAGAGCACACAAAACTAAATGTCTGAGGTTGAAATAGGACCAGTCTTTCTTAAAAAGCTGAGCAACAATTTTCTAATCATGGGTACCTGATGTGATACACCTGTGTGATTTTAAGTGGGAATAAAATGTTGGGATGTCCTAATGTATTTCTTACCAGAAAATATTCTTTTTTTTTAAAGTAGATTATACAGACAGTTTTTTTCTTCAGTTTTAATTGTTTGGTTATATTACTTTAATATTGATTTAAATTAATATGACATATCTATATGTCCAAATATGTAAAAAAAAAAAATACACAGGATTTTCACGTGACTGTAAATGCAGATTTTGGATATAGGACCGTTTTTAGAAAACGGTGTCTGGAGTAGGTGTGGATCCCAAAATAGAAAATGAAGTTGATGATGTTTGTGTACCTCTTAGTCTTTCACTATGACGCATCACATTCTCTGTGGAGTCTGTGAGATGAGCTGTCTTCTCATGTAAGCATGTTTCATATCTGTACAATCAGGCGGATAAAAAGTACAATAAACCTAAAAAAGTAGAATTACAACCATCATCATACCATCTATTGCTGATGCAGAAGAATTCAGAAAGTAAACATTTTGTAACAAAAAAAAATCATCTGTCGTTGAGCAAGTTAGAAAGCAGAACATAGGTGTGTCATTTAATATTCTTAACAGCTACGCTTATAAAGCTACTTAAGGAGTCTAACTAGCGTCAGCGGGAACAACATCGAGTTTCCGCCTGATCATAACAAGCTCTGCTTTCCTTTGTTGTCTGAACTGAATATTTACATAAATTCAGTGTACCATTTATAGCAGTGTGGCCTGTTTCTTTGGAGTGCGGCAGTGTTATGACTAATAGCACACATTTAGGGAAGTGGTGACTTAGAAATAAACGATTACCTCATATTCAGCAATTTCACTTCTGTCTTGGGCCAAAATAAGATCTTTTCATCAAACCATCAACATTTGGGCTTGGTACAGTAAACTGCGGCAAAATGAGGAACAGGAGCTAGAAGTCTAGTCTGAAGATGTGCAGATAACTCCACGCTTTTATAAACATGCTTGCAGACATTATGATTGACTCCAGTCCTGTTCCAGAATGTTCTCCTAACTTGTGATTGTTTTGAGATCTGAACCGAGTAAAGATTTTAAAGATAAATAAAACTGCAAGTGTTGTAGACAATAGCAAAAGCCGGTGTATAATTCTTGACCTTGACTTAAGAGTTTAATTCGTTCGTAACTCAAATTACTCGTATGTCAAATCAATTTTCTCCATTGAAATGAACTGAAATGCCATTTATCAGTTTTATTAAGTATAATATACAGCATTTACCTTAAAGATCAGACGAGTCCACTTGCTAACGCACTTGCTAACGTTTGCACGTCTGACTAGCTATTGAGTGAGACATGGCATGCTGGGGGGATGCTACAGCGTTTACTGTGGCGTTCGCTAGCGTTCGGTGTGGTGTCTGAAGCTAGCTCGTAACTCGAATTTTAGCTTCGATAATAATTGTGCCTTCAATAATAATACATTTTGATCGGCCTTGAGACGGGCCTCGAAAAACTTGTTAGTTGGGACACTCAAAAGTCAAGATACCACGGAATATAAAAAATAATGTGACCTTCAGCCAAATGTGGAGATGCTTCGATGCTATTAAACAGATGAGATTAATCCTCATTCCTTATAGTGTCATTTACAGTTATTCTGTTAAAACTGACTGAACCTGCTTGTAAATCTCAAAACACCCCCAAATACATAACCAGAGAAACAAACAAAAAAAAAAAACAACACAACAAACATTTTAACTAGCAGCTTCAGTCCTGGAAAACACCTTGATATAAAAGTATATGGCAGCCATTAACCCAGGTTAATTAAAAGTTTAATAAGCCCATTTTCCCTTACAGAGCTGAACCCTATCTTATTAATACATCCAAGTTTGTTAACGGACTGTTAAAAAAATGTAGCTGAACTAAAGCAATAGCCTTGGTAAATATAACTGCTTACTTTAAGCACAAGCATTGTTGACACCTAACGTCGTTTCACTGAGGGCACAGAAATGAAAGCACGGCAGGGGTAATAATAAACTCCTAATGAAAATTTTCTCTTCCTGTAGACCTTGTTGAGATATAATGGCCAGCGCCTCGTTTTATTTATTTTTTTAATCAAATACTTGTTACAGTTTAAAATTAAAAATTGAATCTCATCAGAGTCTAGATGACAAAATAATTAATTACCACATACAAGGTTTTTAATAGCCCCGAATTAATAAAAAAAAGATTTAAGATTAAGCACATTGGCGTTTTAAATTAATATTGGGTTTCTGTGTGGCCTTGAAAGACAAAAAAAAAAGTCCTTTTTTTCTATTAAATCACTACTAAATAAAAAGAAAGAATATATCTTGGTGTAACATTTTGCACAGCATTTATCATTTAAACTTGGCTCCCACACAGGCATATGCTTAATAGTTTCCTGTTTAGATAAAGGAAGCAAAGAACAAAACTGTGTACGAGCTTTGATGTGTTTGCTGCATTGTTTTTGCGTTAGCTGGAACCCCTGAAAGAGGCCTCTTTCACATTACACATACCTTTTGTGTCTTTTTTACCAGTGGTGTGGAAATTTGCACACCTGTTTGCTCTGTGTCTGTCAGTCTTGTCAGTGTGCCCACATACAGGCGCACACACACACACACACACACACACACGCACGGATGGTGAAAAGGAAATGCTTTATTAAGATCCTTCAGCCATAAAGAACACGGGGTTGACTAATCGGCTGCATTATCGTCTGAGAGCCCGAGTTATTTAGACTCAATAATGTGCTAACACGTTGTTGAGAGTGGAGGGCGCAGCGAAGTTATCTCTGCTGTAATAACATCACCGCAAGGCCTGATGTTGTTTAGATCAATAAGGGCCCATTACAAGAACAGGCCTCAACACAGATAAGCGGGCTGTGCTGCAATGATCTAACACTCCAGCCTCGGAGAAGCATCCTCTATTAAATAAAGAGGTCGAGAAGACGGCTCTAGCGACTTTAGTTAAAATGGGCAAAAGTGCATGTGTTGGTTTTCCCCCCCCCCACATGCAAGCCATTTTAAATTGCGCTGGTTATTGTGGTTAGCGTCAGTGCTTAAGCAGGGTAAAAACTGGGATGGCTTGACCCAGATACCACGGACGCACTGGGGTTCTGAGAGTGAAAGTGTTCGTCTGTGTCTCGCCTATGAGGGTGTTGCTGGATGTACAAATGTACCACCTGCAGTGACATAGCACATTTTCTTTCTTTATCTGCGGACATTTTTTTTATTTTTCATATATACAAATGGCCTTTCTGACTTCCATAATTATTTGTCTCCTCCTTAGATCATTTAATCTAATATGCCCCTTATTTTAGAACCATGACAACACAAACAAACATACACAGTTACATACACACCCTTCCTCTAATCACACACAATTATTGCGAAAGACAAGATATACTCTCACTCGCCAAACTGAATTCCAACATGTATCAGGTTGTGATGTGGGGCGAGGCATTCGTAGACAACAATTCTGCCTTAAGGGGAAAAACACTTAAGGGTTTAAATTGTACAAATAGTTCTGTAGTAGAGTAAATGTCTGCTGGTGTCGTAAAGCTCTCCATGTGAGGTATTTTTTTAGTACTAATGAACCTATTTAGTCTGGTCAAGGGACAGGAAGTGGTATAAAGAGCTTGAGCGTGTGTACACGTCTGTGCGCTGTAACATTATGTACTTTCTCTGGTGAACACACGCTTTAGTGATGCAAATGCGGCCCCGCGACTGCAGCACTCGCAGGCACTACTTCACGAAACCACAGGAAAGACTGCTCTGATGTTACCTCCGACACCTCGTGCTCTAAGATAAAGAGAACAAAAGAGAGAAAAGTCCCTTCTTGGGGGTTTCGCTGCTGAGCACTTCAGAACGGCCGCAGGTGACGGTCACCAGGGAGACACAGTCTTTGTGCAGGCTTCGGTGATAACTCAAAATTTCCTACTCAATAGCTCTCTGATGCGCCATCATATATTCTCAATATCGTGCGTCTGACATACAGGGCTCATTTGTGTGTACTCTAATATCAAGACTCACATGTAGAAATGGTCATGTCTGCTTACGTAATGTGGCAAACACTTTCAGCTTGAAAGAAATCGAAATTTATTAGATTATTTTGCGAACTTATCTCACAAGCTAAATTATTGATAAAACACAAAATCACAGGGCACTTTCAGATATTGGCAGTCTCTGCAGAGTATGGTATCACCGACCTACCCACATATCGATCCAGGCAACCAAAATTAGCTTTTTTGATGCCCTCGGGGAGCCGCCGGAAACTCCTCTGAATTTGTTTCGAGCCTGATGCTGCTACATATCTTAATGCTTGGCAGCGCAGACAGAGAGCGGCAGTAACCCGAGAGCTACAGGCACCAAATGAAAGCTGCATGAAGGTGATGATAGTGAATAATATCTCCGCAAAAGATGATCACACAGTGACAGTTTTACCGGACGATAAATAAATGGAGCTAAAAGGGGAAAAGCAGCAGACAGAGTGTCGGCAGGCGTGGGGGAGACGGGCAGAAGAGCTGCCGCAAGCTGAAAGTGAAAGCATAAATAAAGGCAGGCACGTCTTTTTACCTTCCTCAATTATCCGTCTTTTGACACGCAAGCTGAGCACATTGTAATTAACATGGAGGGAGATAATGGGGTCTCGAGCCAATGATCAATCTGGCACATATATTATCTGCCTCTTTTACCCAGCCTTTTTTCACATTATTTTTAAAAGGAAAGAAGGAGAGAAATTCAGTTGCAGACTGTCATTTGTATAATCTGAGCATGAACATCTTTTACCACTACAACGACAAGAACCTGCTCTTTTTAAGGATAAAAAAAAAAAACACACACAAAATATAATGAGTGTCCTATAAAAGAGATATACACTAGAGAAAAGTGTACAGTAAAAAGTGTACAGTAGTGAAACAAGGTCAGAGTACCATCTACTCAACAAATAAGTGACCTTTATTAAAGCCAGGTCTGCATAATTTCTTTAAGCAAAGGTCTTCTTTTAGGATTCAAAACTGGATGATCTGTGTATGTGTGTGTGTGTGTGTGTGTGTGACTGTTTGCTAGAATCTTCTCTACAAAGAATTAAATGTCCAGGATCACAGATCTGTGAGGAATTCCTTCAGCTAAATAAAATTTTCCACAGACTTTTGGGTGGGTGATATGCTGTGAAAAAAATACCACCAAATGATTACCAAAGAAATTTCCTTGGAACACATCACACATTTCATCACTGTACCATAAACTGCCAAAAAGGGTATATTTTATATAAAAAACAAAAAATTGCAAATAGAAATGATCATCAATTAAAAATGGACTATTTTTTACAGCTCAGTCGCCATATTTTATTTTTTAATTATTAAAAAAAACGAGTGAGTCTTTTATTAATGCAGTTCTTTACTGTTAAATGTTCAAGTTTTGAACATTGTGAAACCAGCTAGAAAACAGGAATATATATTCAAACGCTTTAACATTAAATATCTGCACATTTTAGGTCACTATAAAATGCACACCATTGTATTATATTGCCCATGTTTTATTATTTGTGCACACTCATTAAAAGGGTCTGTATTAAATACTACAAAACTGTAACATTTATGTTTATATATGTTTTTTTCAACTTCCCTGAAATTATTGCTGATAAAATAACTTTGAACAAATAAAATGCCAGACAAAAGATTTTTTCTAGTGGTCAAAAAACTTTTAAACCCTGTTGCAAAATTTTCAATGCAAATATTTCATACTACCTTGACAGTAGTTTAAATTCCTATATAAAACATTATACATTTACTGTATTATCTAACAAATATAATATTACTTGGAAACTTTAATAACTTAAAACTATGCAATTAAAAAGTTTTTAAATATCACCAACGACCCATAGCACATTTCACCCAAGGCAAAAACTAGGTACCTACAAGACATTTTGCATCTTTATCCAAAACAGCTTAGATTTTTTGCTCTGACCAACTTATACTTAAGCTACTACTTGGCTCTTAAAATATGAAATAATATAAAAAGTATTAATATATCCTGAACTACAGTGTTGTACTTTTTAATGAACTCAAACGTCAAGCATTAAATCTAGCCGTCAGTACAGACCTGAACAATCAGAAAAGAATCCCTTTTCTTTCAGACACAAATTGATCACATGATCACAACTATTTCAACTAGGCGGCCATTAATAAAGGGTAGAATCTACTACTCCCTTCCTTCCTCGGCGTTATTACAGCCATGAACTTTACTTATACACACGGACAGCAGATTTCATAATCACTAGAAAAGAAGCTGTCTGTCTTTAGAGCTCAAAATAGTTGCTGTGGACAAAGCAGGTTCAGAAACATTTATGCATCTTGTATATCTTATCCAATGCCCATCATGTGAGGAATGATGGTTGGAGATGTTTACACACTACAGAAACTGTATGTTCTACCTATTCACATGCTGCGCAGCACTTATTATTATTATTACTATAATCTCAAATCCTGAATAGTAGATTTACAACATTGACTCTTTCTTTATTGTACACCATCTTTTTTTTACACTCTGTAGTTCTTCTTTTATAAAATTTACTTCACAACCTTTTTTTTTTAATTAAATCAATTTTGATTCATGCACTTGTATACCACAGAGCAGCATTATTTCTTTTTCTTCGCTCCGACTAGTGATGTTAGTGACTACAGTGCAGCAGGTCTACAGATGTATAATTAGCAGAATTGATGCTGAAAAGCTGAACCCGTGGCCCTGGTGCTTTGGGTAAAAATAAGACAAATTTGTCATAACCAAATGTTTAACATTATGTCATTACAGAGTGTTAATCAGAAACACTTTTTACCCACAATGCTTTTCTGTTAGCAAAAAGAAGTGCCGACCAATTATTTCACCAACCGTTAATATTGCTGGTTCCCTTTATTTTTCTGGAAATTAGTATAATTAAAGTTTTTAATCAAATAGCAGATATTTTTGCCCAGGAGCTAAAATCATGGTTCAGATCAGCTGAACAGCAACATGGTTTCCATATGGAATCAGGATATACACGTCCACCCACAAAACAAGATGCGCCTGCGCACCCAACCGCAAGCCACTTCTGTCTCTCTCCCCTGTTTCCACTCTCCGCCCAGTCTCAGTGACCTGCACTAACCTGGCACCCTCCTCCCTGTTGTTCGGGCAGGAAGCACCGTTGAGTGACCGTTGGCAGGTCCAACCCAGACCCAGACCTGCACCACAATACAGGCCAGCGCCCTGAACTCCAACACACACACATTAAAACCTGCAGCAAAGGAAAAAGGGGGGGGTGTGATCTGACATCCTGTGTAAAATTTCGCTGTAAATAAATACCTGATTTTTTTTTCTCTCTTTTTCTAACTACTCTCTCCATTTCCGTCATCTGCCACTTCCACGTCCCCACAATCACCTTTGAGTCTAAACAGGAAAGTGTGCATGTGTGTGTGTGTGTGTGTATGTATGCATGGAAACACCAGTATTAAGTTGCTGTTCACTGCAAGTTTCTTTGTTGTTTCCTCTACACAATCACACACACACACACACACACAGCCAGCTGTCCAGGACTGTTTTTATGACTAGAAATGTTTCACGGACATCAGCGAGCAATTCAAACTAGCAGCATTTCTTTAAGACAGTCATATCTTTCATTCAAAGCACATTTTTTCATGATTCAGACGTTCTTTAGCGTGAAGGCGCCATTAAAAATAACAATAAACTCCTCTTGTTCTGTCCTATTCTTTAACCCTATTTCATTTCAATTTGATTTTACAGATGCGTAAAATAGTAAACTAAATAGATCATGTGCCTGCTGATTATTCTAAATAAAACTAGAAACACAGGAGTCGCGGCTTCGTACACCAGAACTAATTAGTGCGCTGTAGTAATTCATTACTCAGGCGTTGGGGATGTACGAATGAAAAAAATTACACAAATGACAGATTAAGGCAGGAGCCCTGGGTGTTGAAGTAGAGCCAGCTGCCGGGCTACTACTCTGTGGGTACGTGGAGTGGCGCAGTTCTATTAACTGTGGCTAAGTAGGTATTATATTTCTATTTTAAAAGAGCCACGAACCTGCATAGCAAACTGTGTACCAAACAGCACCTGAGCTGGCACTAAGAAAAGGGCAAAACATATATACGTTTCAATCCCAAGGCTAATTAGATGTCAATTGCAGACCTCCAGCCAAACCGTGCTATACACGAGCAACTAAAGGCGCAATATAACGCAATATTATTATTGGAGTTTACACCAAATTACATTTGTTTTTGTGATGGAAGTTCTGCGCAGGTTAACATTTAGCTTTTTTTTTTTTTCTTTTTTTCATTTTTAAGAAAATTTAAACTCTATTTAATATTTTTTAACCCCCCGTTAAAAAAGCCCTACAGTCCCAAACCTTTTACAAACAGATTTATAAATGTATAGTTTCCAGACATAATATTGGCATGCAACAGAACTATGACAACGAAAACATTTTTCCACCGGTTAATCGTCATGTGGCACCAGTGGGAAAAACTGTAAGAATAATATAATAACTATTAGTTGCTGTTTTCCTCCTTTTTTTTCTTTCCTGGGCTTTTTACTGTGACTCAGCAGCAATTTAACGTGAATTGTTTAAACATTCAAACAGGAACAAAAGACACTCATATTAAACCACAGAACTTTTATTAACATATTGAATATCTCACGTGATAAAGGAAATTTGACTAGTGCTGCTGATCTGTGATGTGATGTGATGTGATAGTCACTCGGTGCTGCATTGTGCAGCTTTGTTTTTTGTCTGATGCCTTCTCACCTGATTTTTTTTTTTTTTTTTAAATTTAAATAAATTTGTAATAAACAAATAAAACTTAAAAAAAAAAAATCAAAACATCCAGAGAATGGGGTTAAGAGACAATGGCAAGTAAAAGCGTGTTCTTCCCAGCTCAAACCGTAACCTAGGGTTGTCCGGGGCTGCAGACCAGGCTTACTCAGGCCAGTTTCGAAATGTCGCTAGAGACCATAACGGAATTCAGAGAGGGGCAGTCATTGACTGTCAGGCAGTTTCAGAGGCTATCGGGCCTCATGTCAGCAGCTTCCACCGTGATCATTTTTGGCCCACTGCATATGAAGCCACTACAGTGGTGGCTCAAAACCAAGGGTCCCCCCCCCCGAGAGGCAATCCACTCAAGGTTTCGCAGCCATGCTTTCCTAGTGCAAGGTCTGGAACTGGGGCAGTCTGCCATCACTTACAACAGATGTCTATTTCACAGGGTGAGGATCGGTCAGGAGTGGCAGCTACACTCAAAGGCTGTGGGACGATATTTATCTCTCATGGCAAATAAACTGCCTGGAGATGCTAGTGGTGTTCAACGCACTTAAACACTTTCTGCTAAACTAAAGCAGCAGACATGTATTAGTGCCTACACACAGCATATCAGTGGTCGTTTATCAATCACCAGGGAGGTCTTTGCTCATACCCACTCTAGAAGCTAAAACACTACATCCGTCAGTGGACTCATGGAAAACTGCTCACTGAGAGTGATGTATATCTGAAGGGGACATGCAGGTGAATGTCTCCAGGTTACGCATGTAACCATGATTCCCAGAGTGTCCCTGTCGCGAATGCAAGCTTACTGAGGCGCGCTGCCGCTCGTGGTTATATAGCATTACTTTTTGGTTGATGACATCACTCGCCCATGAAGTAATGCTTTCTGATTGGTCAGATTACACACATGCTTTAGGGCAAAGGTTTTAAAAGGGCATTTCAACACAGTGTCTTGTACTATACAGCGTATAGTTCGAACTATACATAATTTCTACTGTGTGCAAAGATCGTCCAAGCAAAATATGAATTTGTGAGATCCAGAAGCCTGGAGCATAAGCACATGGAATCATAAGCACTTGAAATTAGGAGCGTGTGTGGGAGAGACAGAAAGGGATAGAGCTCTAGGCTAAAGCTCCTCCTCGTTGGCACAGATCAATGATTAACACTACTTCCCATTAGAAGCCTGCAAATGAGGCGTTACGTGTAGTGGCCTCAAATATACGATTCCTCTCTTCTCTCCCTTTATCCTCTTTCCTCCTTCAGCTGTACAAGTGAGCATCCATGCATTTATTAAAGCAACACAAATGCAACCTAGTACTTCCAAATTTATCATAGTTGAAAATTGTTTTTCCTATATAGCATATAAAGGTATTATTTATGTATTATCAACTGAAAAATATGGCAAAAAAAAACACAGCACCACCCAAGTTATATTTATTTTCAAGATAGCACCAGATACCAACAAAAATCATTTAAGGTTTCCCATAGAACCGGCCTATACCATGCTTTTGAAAAAAAAACAAAAAAAAAACAACTTTGTAGCCTTGACAGCATATCACCTCTGGTAAGCACACTCCCACCAGCGGACAACTGAAAAGCATCAAACAACTGAAAAGCAGACAAAAATATCTGAAACAAACGAAATACCTGAAACATGAACACCGCCATTCGGTTAAGCGTTTTTGTCAGTGTCTATCTGCCGCTCAATCTGTAAAACTAGGGTAAACACTGTAAACCAATTTTATAGAGCTCACTAGCAAGAGATGGAGGAATTAGCGTAAAGACGGTGCAAAGTCAGACACAAGGAATTCAAGGGCTAGAATTTAATTGGCCATGGATTTCATTACCTCGGTGCAAATGTCACCGTCATTGTCTCTATAAGACGTGTGTGTGTGTGTGTGTGTGGGTGTGTGTGTGTGTGTGTGGGTGTTTGTAAGAATGTATTTATCGGCACTGTATTGGCAGCTTTCCTAGTATCATGCCAAAATATTGTTATTAATCATTTTTAAATTGCACACAAATTTTCCCCTTTTTCCCCCTTTGTCTCTCGCTCTCTTTTTATTCTTCTTTCTCTCTCTCTCTCACACACACACACACACACACACACCAGTGATATATGAGGTAAGCACTTCAAACAATGGAAGAAAATTCTTAATGTTGAAATACCTTCATCGGATGTTTTTAAAAAGACTGACATTCTTCCAGTCAAAATTCATCACAGGACTGAGAGATGGACAAACATCAAAGAGCTGAAATACAAAGAGAGAGAGAAAGAGAGAGAATGTAAGAGAAAGAAAGTAAGAGAGATACAGAGTATGAGAGAGAGGGGGTTGAGAGAGGTATAGCGTAAGACAGAGAGAGAGAGAGAGAGAGTGTTCGAGAGAGAGAGTGAAAGAGAGAAAGATCGAAAGAGTAAGAGAGTGAAAGAGAGCGAAAGCAAGAGAGAGAGAGAGAGAGAGAGAGACAGTGATGCAAATTAACATCAGCAAATTACAAACAGGAACAGATACCATGTTATAAAGGTGGGGGGCGTCCCTTTAATTTACACAACCCACATTAACATACTTGACTCAAACAGTGAGGGGAAAAAAAAAAACACAAACGTGATGAAATATAACCACAAACATTGATCTGAACTGTGACAAACTAATTCCAGAAGTTTTAACGACGACCTAAATGCATCTTTACACTTGTCAACATTCTCTATGTCTGGCTTCAGAAGTACCCAGCCACCTAATAATCATACAAAACACACACAGACCACGGTTCCCACTAGAAATGTCAGGAGTTGCAGGAACACTCATAACTATAATTCTTCTGAATGCCATTCGGGTGAGTTGAGAAAGTGACGCGCACCCTTGACAGATCTGCATAGTCCATTTACTTGGGCAGATTTGCATTATAAAAAGGCCTGTCTGCGGTCAGCATTTTGTCTATTAAAGACAGGAGGAAGGAGGAGCTGAAGAAACGACCATTGCAGTGATGTCCTGCAACAGATTCTAGCTTTCTTCCATCAAATTAACACTCTACAAACTATAAAATAATCTGTAGCAAACCAGATACAAAAAAAAAAAAAAAAANAAAAAAAAAAAAAAAAAAAAAACACACCTAGATGCAATTTACACTGGTGGACTCTCGGACAAAAAAATAATAAATAAATAAAAACGGAGAAAAGATCCCAGCTATGTCCATTAAAATATTCAGATAACAGCTGTCTGATTAGCTGTGTTCCTGTTATCAAAGCAGGGAATAAAATTCTGATATTTATGACTTCAACGTTTCAGGCATTATGTGGTGGACAGAGCGCAAAGGGGACATAAATGGAGGGGATGGGATAGGGAGATGGAGGGAAAGTAAGATTTGAAAAGCAAAAAGATGACCTGAACAAGTACACAGTGAAAAGACACCCACATTCCTAACAACTGCCTTACTACAAATGTAGGGAGCTTCCATTCACAAAATTGTGTGTGTGTGTGTGTGTGTGTGTGTGTGTGTGTAAAACCTGTGTGTGTAAATTGTGTTAAGGTTCAATACAATGCTATACATTACTAACATTTCGTGCACGGAAATTAACGTGTTATGTTCATAAACATAATTAATAAATATTTATATACACATAGTCATGTAAAAAAATTAGGACACCCCATTAAAAAATTAGTTGTTTATTAAGAAATGTGTGAAATGGTGGCTAAGGTGTCGGACTGGTACCAGAAAGACCAGTAAGCCACCACTGTGGGACTCTTAGCAAGGCCTTCAACCCCCAATTGCTCAGTTGTATGAAAGAGATAGATGTAAGTTGCTCTGGATAAGGACGGCTAGCAAATGCTGTAAATGTAAAATGTTAACATATCGTTGGCTAACTAAAGTGACTTAATTGCAGGTAAACAACAAAAAAAAGTTTATTTTACTTAAACAAAAGATTTCAACAAGATTTCCCCTTAATAGCTAGTGTGAACCTGTTTGGCTGAAATAACTTCAATGAGAAGCTACTTGTAGCATTCTACCAGTCTCTGACATTGGTTTGAGGAAGGTTTGCCCCAGTCCTCAATGTAGAATTCTTTCAGCTGTAAGACGTTTGAGGGGGTTTTTGCATGTACAGCCCATTTTAAGTCGTGCCACAGCATCTCAATAGGCTTCATATCTGGGCATTTCTTAGTTTTCAGCCAGTCCTGGGTGGATTTACTGGTATGTTTTGGGTCATTGTCATGTTGCAGGGTCCAATTCCGCTTTAACTTTTTTACAGATGGTCTCAAATGTTCCTTAAGCACCCTCTGATACACGTAGAATTTATGATGGATTCTATGATGGTGAGCTGGCCAGATCCTGCTGCAGCAAAGCATCTCCAAACCAGGACACTTCCATGTTTCCAAGTTTGTTTTTTTTCTGGAATGCTGTATTTGGTTAAAGCCAAACATGTCCTGTGTTGGAGTGTCCAAATGATTCAATTTTAGACTCTTCTGTCCAAAGAACATTATTCCAGAAGTCCTGGTTTTCGCTTACGTTCTTTTCGGCAAACTTCAGTCTGGCCTTTGTGTTTTTCTTAGAGAGAAAAGATTTCCTCCTTAAACACCTTCCATTAAAGTTAAACGTGTGTAGTCTCTTTCCGATTGTAGAGTCATGAACTTTCCCATCAACAGTAGCAGGAGCCTGCTGTAGGTCCCGTGATGACACTTCAGGGTTTTTGGTGACTTTTTTTAGCATCTTGCAGTCTGCTCTCGGGGTGAACTTGCTTGGACGGCCAGACCTGGGCATGTTGGCAGTTGCTTTAAACGTCCTCCACTTGTAGACTATTTTGTGGACAGTGGAGAGTCTGATTTCATAATGTCTTGCGATCTTTTTAAATCCCTTTTCAGACTCACAAGCTGCTCCAATCTTCTTTCTGAAGGCCTCAGACAGCTCTTTCAATCTCACCATGGAGTCACTATCACTTCAACAGTCAAGAGCACACCAAACTAAATGTCTGAGGTTGAAATAGGACCAGCCTTTCTTAAAAAGCTGAGCAACAATGTTCTAATCATGGGTACCTGATGTGATACACCTGTGTGTGATTTTAAGTGGGAATAAAATGTTGGGATGTCCTAATGTATTTCTTACCAGAAAATATTCTTTTTTTAAAGTAGATTATACAGAAAGTAATTGAAAGTCTTTTCTTCAGTTTTAATTGTTTGGTTATATTAATTTAATCTCTCAGTATCGCTTTTAATTGATATTAAATACCCATATGTCCAAATATGTTTAAAAATACTAATACAGAATAGCAAATAAATGACAAACCTTGTTAAACTCAAATCCTAAAGTAAATCTGGAGTATGAAAGGCAGGGACAGCTCAAGGATAAGCTGTCCCAGCATATAGAAGGACAACACAGCAAGCATTGTTACTACTGAAGAAATTTCCAAAATTGATCTACACTAAGTGTCAATTAAAAATGGTAAAAGAATAGCGACCTTTAACACTTAATGACACAAACAAATGTTGTTGTAGTGATAAAGTTTCAGCATATTTGCGCCCACACAATAATGATATCTGTAAAAATAAACAAAGTAATTCCATATGTAAAGTTACACATTATAAAACTGTTTACTCCATTTTCTATTACAAATAGCACTAACATCAGCAGTAGTTTTGTGTCTCTGAGGTAATTATGCCGTAACTGGTACACTAGTGTCAAGGTTTTGTTAAAATCGAACCATTTTTAAACTAAAATATAAACCAAACTGCACAAAGGTCGAGAGAACTGATGAAAATGATGTAATACTAAAAATGCTTATCAAACAAATAAGAAGGGCTTTCTACAAGTGTTTGGAGTGTTTCCAGAAATTCCAGCTATTTCAGTTACTGATCAACATTTCCCAATTAACTTCCTAGTCTGGCTATGAAAAGCCTGGTGAAAATGCAGGAAAATGCAAATTTAACTTTTCTATTTTCATATCACTTTAATTATTATTAACTGCATCACGTAATAGCTGGTGTTAGAAATAAAATGACTAAGGCGGACCAAATAAAACACTGAATCTGGAATACAGTTCAGAAAATAATAGCTTAAATGATCTCCTCTGTACCGTCCTATAAGAAGAGCGGTGTTGCCAGTGTGTGCACACACAAATACACTTTCTCCTGATCTACAGACACAAGTGGACAAGAGGCTGGAAAGGAGCGGTGTGATTTAGAGGCCTTTCCAAAGTCCTGCAGACAAGGTTACAGGGTCAGCATAGACATTAAAAGGTCAGTGTGTGGCCCATTCAGGGACAATTACTCATGGTCGCGGCTAAGTGGACGCTTGATTGAATATGACGGTGCTGGGAATGCCGCAGCCTCAACGATACCAATTCCCAAAGCCATTTAGAATAAAAGACCCTTGTGATAGGGTGCCTTTATGGCCCAAATTCATCTTCCTTTGCACTTTGGCAAGGTAAAAAACATGATAGAGGGTTATTCTCCAGATGAGGCGGTGACGAACATTAGTGTCAATCGCTAGCGTTGAGTAGCAAACACAAGGTGAGCAGGAGGAATGTTTTGTGGAATTAACACTGCAGTAAATCTCAACGCGAGCTTGTTTTGTTCTCATGCTGTGCATGTTAACAAGTGAATCTTACCCTACACGTTTCATGGCTGGTTACAAGCTGTGACACAATTAAATGTGAGACAGAGATATAAAAAGGCATATTTCAGGGACACAATCCGTGTGTTTCCAATTAACATATTGTAGGTAGACTACTGTTTTTAGTCGAAACCAAACAGACAACTACGACACCACACCCACTAATTTACTAGACTTTCGAATTTTCTGTGTATTTAATTACACGGGCATACAGTATTTTCTAAACAGGGAGACTGAATCCCATGCTGGTGGACCTCTGGAAACAAGAAAGTCTTGCAGGGGGTGCCAATCCGTGAAGCCTGCTAAATAAATACGTTTGAGCCACTGAGGTCCCACCGAACAACTTACAAGATTTAATGAATCTACTGCTAACATCTTGGTGCCACAACACACTCACAGTTGTCATGGGTATATGAAAATAACCACTCTGCACTGCTATAGTTAAAACAAAAAACGAGTACTGTTTTTGTACAATGGTTGCATTCAACCTTATTAATAAAAAAATACAGTCACTGCCGTGAAAACAATTTTTTAAATCTTACTCCACATAAACATACAACTGAGCAATTAAGGGTTAAGGGACTTGCTGAGGGGCCCAACAGTGGCAGCTCGGTGGTGCTGAGAATTAAACCTTAATCTTACAAATAGCAGCACCTGCACTACCACTTCCCCCACTACCACCTTGGAAACATCTACTACAACTCCTAACAAATAAAACCACATTCTACCAAAAATAAAGAAAGCGTAATTGCTGGAGTAACTATTTAACACAGATCTATAAAAAGGTGTTTAATGTTGAGAAACATTTTAAACCACACAAATTCTCTTACACTGTATACACAAATACAAAACGCGCGCAAGAGCACTCAATCATATCATGACCTGTTTTGTAAAAACTTAAGAATGCATGTGTACACACAAACCTTACAATACTACAGGTCAAATCTGACTGTGTGCCGTTTCTCCGAATTTCTTTGCAACAGTACTACTCAACCAATCAGAATGATAGATTATGAAAAGAACACTGACAGAACTACAGATAACCTACCACACATTTAGCATGTTGATAGAGCAGAACTTCTAAGTGGGGGGGTGTTTAGCGCAGTGGTTAGAATGTTGGACTGCAAATCAGATCAGGGTTTGATTTCCAGCACCACCAAACTGCCACTGCTGGGCCCCTAAGCAGGACTCTTAACCCCCAATTGTTTAGTCGTATAAAAGAGATAACCTTAAGTCGCTTTGGATAAGGGCATCTGCCAGAAATTAATTAAATAATGGTTTAGCACGAAACCGTGTTGTAACATCATTTGTTTAATTGCCACATTAGATATGATCTTGAAACTCTCCCTTTTAATAACATGGTGTCCTTTAGTTGCAAAGCTGCAAATGTTTTTAGTAGTCAACTGGATACCAAAACATATCAACTTAACACTTCTTAAAGATATGGAATTATTAAACCAGGAATAATATATATAGTATATTAATAAATCTTACCCAGATGAAATTTTTTGCCTCAAGGTTTCTCTTTGCTATCTCAGGAGATTTGAAGGGAATTAATGTTTATGGTAATATATTATTGCAGGATAGGAATCTGTTTGCACAAAAACATTTAAATGTGAAATTAACAGTATATAATATTATAATTTAATTGGCAAGTGCCTTATGATACGATACATATGTTGATACATGGGTCACAATAAAAAAAAAAAAAAAAAAAAAAAAAAAAAAAAAAATAGTAGCTAAAAATACAACAAATACAAAGCCGGAGACATCCTAATCTTTCTGCTATGCTTGCTTTTGAGACAATGGCTATATGTGTCAGCGCCATCTATAGGAGCGGAGGAGGCCGTTTGGCACACACTGAGGGTTTTAATTAAACATGAGCGTAAATCAGTTTAAAACAATATTGATACAGTTATCTTATATATGATCTATAATGTGTATATATATATATATATATATATATATATATATATATATATATATATATATATATATATATATAGTTATTCAAATGAATCTAAGAACAGTGAGATGTTGTCAAAACTCAATAGGAAACATGACATTACTTGGGTGTTTTGTGTCAGCAGAAAAAAAAAGTTGAGAGACAGGAAAAAACGTCTCATCTCAATGCAGCCTGGGAGAAACTATTAAAACAACAAGGATTTTTTAATACTTTTAAGGCATCTGCAACATAGCATTTCTGCTTATGAAATGATGACGTCTAAGTGCATGTTGTCAGCGGTGAGCTCGCCATCATCACATCTGTTAGAACAAAATGGCTTATATTAAAAAAATTAGGTCTAGCGAATATTTTGGCAGTAACCGTTTAATGGCATTTAAATGTAATTACTGAGTAGCTAACAGCCTCAGCATTTATATAACACAGGCGGTAACATTAGTCATTTAATCTTTAAAAGGTAGGTCACTGGTGTGACGATTGGATAGCTATGCTATCTAGCGCACATGCAATAGCTGTGAAACCTTTTCTTATTTTGGCTAATGCTCACTTATTTATCTTTAAGAACTGCTTTATACTGATGAGGGTTGGATTTAAGCAGGTTTACAGGGAACATACGCTGACAGAGACATGAGCTCGGGGTCATTGAACTGTAAAGCTGTCTGGCCTCTCCAAGTAAAGAAATAAATAACGCCTTGTTTATAAGCTACCGTTTAAATTTACACTATCTTAGTCTAACTTATGTTTCCTGTCCCAATAAACACGCAGGTCTATTTTAAATGTGTGCATTTTTATTTCTAAACAAGAAAAGAATAAATGTGCGCAGCAGCGATGTCATTTTAATTATATACACAATTTTATGCCTGACTGAATCAAATTTGCACGAAAAAAAAAAAAATGCACGATTGCCGGTTCACATGTAGCTCAACTTTAGAGCAAACGGAGGCTGTGTAAAAGCAGAATAAAAACATTTGTAGTTGTTATTTTTATTTTCCTATAAGGCATGGTATAGTTTGCTTTGTGTACACTCACCAGAGACTGAGCAAGAGGCAATCAGTTGCCCTGTCACTTGTTGTTGGTGGAGTTATTCCCAAGGAAGTACTCTTTAACCGAGTGGGTATCAGACGAGTGCCATCTGGGTGCACTTATTTAATGCTGGCACAAGTCCTACGGCAGCCCCGCCATGAAGCAAGGTGGCGGGTGTGGATGGAGAATAAATTGCATCATTTACTTAACACCCATTCACCAATGTGGCCATTAAAAAGCCATGACTATATAATTTGGTTACTTCAGCTGCCAAATTGTTCAACGTGTGTGTGTGTGTGTGTTACAGGACCGATAAGATGGAGCGCCAAGGCTCAAAACGCATGTTTTCCAAGCGTGTTTTAACAAGCCATGATTTATTTACACCCAAACCACACAGACAGCTAACATGACTAAACTACTTCACAATTGAGCAAAGAATATTGTAATTACAATGCTGCGCCCTTTTTAATTGATGTGTGGCATTCGAAAAAAGGTGCATTTGCTCGTTGATAACGTAGCAGTTCGTTTAGAAATGCGGAAGTCAAGGTGTGGGCAGGGCAATTAAACAGGCACCAGACGAACACACCCTAAATATTGTGTGAAATTAAAAGTCCAAGCCAATTTCTGTACGATGCTAATTCTCCAGGTTCTGTGACAGGTTTGAAAACCGTTTTTAGATATATATCCTTCAACATTTACAGCATTTAGCAGCCGCCCTTATCTAGAGTGACTTGCATTTATCTCTTTGATACAACTGAGCAATTGGAGTCTGAGGGCCTTGCTCAGGGGCCCAACAGTGGTAAATTGGTGGTGCTGGGAATCGAACCAATTAACAAGTCCAACACCTTAACCCCCGCGCTACCACTTTCACACACGTGTATATATAGACATATACACACACACACACACACACACATATATGAATCTCCACTTTTGATTCTATGCAAAGCTGGCAGAGCTTGTGTAAGTTTTAAGACATTTCCGCTGTAACGTAGCACCAGAATAAGGAAGAATGGCACCAGTGAAATATCGAGCCCATGCTATGAACTAACTTATCAAAATAAAAACTGGGTGGTATTGCCAGCAGAGATGATGCACAACCTGCTTACCTGTTATGAAAGAAGCCTCTGGGCAAGCGCTGAGAAGATCAAGATGGGCCACTTCCTCAAAAGCCTCTGCCAGCAGACTCTAAAAGAGGCAATATATTTGTGTTACAATAGAACAAAGATTGAATCACTTTCTAATGGCACTTCTTCAGCTTGAGGAACACCTCCTGAATGCAATTAAGCCTGACTGAATTCCAGTTTCATTGTCTGATGAGAGCTAATTGTGAAACTCGAGCATCTGATATTAAGTCAAGTTTTGATTCGTACCAAAGGCCTAAACCACGTAGAAGACGTGAGGAAAACACATTTTAAATATGCTAAAATGATAAACATATTTCCGTTACACAAATGCGCGATTTGTGTAGCAGCAATGTGTTAATCAGGGTTGAAATGATCATTTCAGCCTTCTTTTTAAATAAGGGTCAATGCAGTATTAAACCAAACAATTACTTACTCCTTTTAATCCTGACTGTAGTTGATCAAATGATTACCTCATAACTAAACACCATGTTTCTGCCCTTAACATGAGAACACTTAGGTTATTGTAGTACATATTTCAGCAATCAATAAGAGCATTTATCATGTTGTCTTGTTACTTAATGTCAATCAACACTCAGAACCAAAGACATACATCGGTCAAACAATGAATCTATCCAAGTAACTTTACTACAACTAACAGGGTCAAAAATGTCTTAAACAGGTTGTCAAAAGGTCTATTGTTGTACTGATAAAGGAAGACAAATATAATACCATTTTTAGTAATAGAAAAATATTAAAACATCTAACTGGCAAACCTGGAAGAGCGTCTAAAAAAAGAATGCACCTGTTTAGGGGGTTCTAATATCTGATCTGGCTCTCTTAATAATTGGGAAGTTTTCCGCAGAAAAATATTCTAAGCCACGTTTAGACCGGCCATCTAAACAATACCAGAGACATATCTTTAAATTTTGATTTTAAATATATGTTTTATTAATATCATACCTGTATTTAACTCTAAATGTAGAACTTTGGAACTGAAATTCCATTAGTTAAGGTAGCCTAATTATTTGTTAGATTCACCTGCCAACATTACATTCGACATAACGTTCCATCATGATGGCGCAGGTGCTTCTGCACGCCAGCCAGCAAAGAAAATTCTATGCAGGAAATTAAACCAGAATTGGGCAAGTAAATCTTTTGGTTCAAGGCAAAAAATCTCATCTGTTATTAGTCTAAATGAGAAATTTTGCTTATTTGTCTGTACAGTCATAAACTTATAAACTAATCTAGCATTAGGGAACGAAATAAATGCATTTAAAATCTTAACTCCAGCTAATTTCTGTTACAGTCTGACCCGGACCCAATTAAAGAGAGGAAAAGTCATGTGGCCCTCACAGAAAAAGATTTGGGGACCCCCAACTATATGTACATGCAAATTAACATATCCCTCATGGTTCTTTTTTAATCCTAAACTAAAATATATCTTTGTTTAATTGCAAAAACTGGGACTTCACAGCAAACATCTCCGAGATATAAGCTGTATAAATGGATCCTTTGCTTCAGTTTTAATAAATTAGAAAGACATCAACACCTAGAAGAGCAAGTAAACCTACAGCACTGAAACATGTAAACAATTATGCAATCCCCAATCGGCTTTTTTTGACTGGATATGGAGTTGTCATGGCATCACAACAAACAGTCTGAACTGTGCTGGGTCAGCTGGTGTGTGCTAAAGAACCCGAACCAGCTGGACGACAGCCCTTGTGCTGTAACAGCCAGCAGAGAAACAAAAGCGTTTCCGCACTCTCCGTTCAATGCCCTGCGCAGGTCCCTGAAGACCCTGTAAGCACCGTGTGGGCTGTGGCCCAATTCTGCACTAAGCAGCCTTCATTTGATCCCTTCCCTCAAAAGCTTGGTGCCAAAGCCAATTAGTTTTGTGATTAATTCAGCCATTTGCTTACTTTCAGCTGAGGGGATGTAGCAAAAAAGGGGAACGTGCTAAACCTGCTGGAGAAGCATGTCTAGACTAATTACAGCTTGTTTATTACGATGCAACAGCTAGTTAATTAAATATCTCCCAATTTCATCAGGGGTCAAAACACAGAGCAGACCTGTTTTATGTAACGACATTTAAGATCATAGAAAGATGAAAGAAAAATCGCTTTCGGATTAGAATCCAGTCAAGATTAATTCGCAGATTTAAAAAATATATATATATAATTATCTTGTGTGCACAACACTAATTAACATGAGGTCATACATACAAACTGGTTTACTAATTACACATGCTGTAATTGGTGACACATTATTACTGAGGGTGTGAAAAAAACCTCTACTTGCGTAGAAGGTACTTAACACACATTAACTGCAGCAAACACTAAGCAAAAAGAGCTTAAATCACCTGGTCAACATTAACATATTTGCTATTGTGTGTCTAACACTCTCACAGAGAGCTAAAGAAGCTCAAGAGCTCAGATCATCAGTGTAACGTTATATTACACCCACTGCCAGGGTGCTATTTCAAGCGTGAATCACAGAAAATTTCATGATCAAAGCCGAGCCAGTGTTTCAGCGCCATGGGATGACGAAGCAGCAGCCAAGTCTTGCCTTGTTAAACCTCATGTCTGGATGGGGCTCTGACTCCACCTCACATACGAGGAAAACTGTGAGACTGTCATTGCTGTTAAAGATGTAATAAAGGTGTAACGCGGTTAATTTGTGCTTTAAACTGTCAAACTACCGTGTGCTGAAGTGTCTCGACGTTTTCCGGTTTTATTGGCCAGTTAAAATCGCACCACTGCGAAAATAATCAACAGCATTTTCTAATAAAACTATTAGTGTTTAGAAACCCGGACCAGTCTTACTCGCATTAAAGTAACAGTAAAGGCAGCCAAGGTACCTGGAAAGGAAGGCAGGTTTCTTGTAAGAACCTGGTGACCCCCAAAGGGCAAAGATCAGGAGGAAACTGATCCAGCACTCTGATCCCGACTCAGCTGTCAGCTCTGCAGCTGGCACAAAGGCACCTGAAATAATCACACCATTCTAACCTCTAATCCAATCAGTCAGGCTCTTCACTTCGATAGTGAGACGCTGAGGTTGAGCCACAGCTCACAGACCAGAATATCGGACAGAGCAGAGGAGAAGAGCTGGCAAAGAATCGCCAAGCAGAGGAAAAATATAATTTCTCTGGCTTCGTTTAAGGAAATTATATAATATATATATATATATATATATATATATATATATATATATATATATATATATTATATATATATAATATATATAAAACATATTGATGGCTTGTTTTAAAAGTGACTTAATTGCAGGTAAACAACAAAAATAACATATTACATTCAACAAGAGATTTTAACAAAAATCGAGAACCCCTTTGGCTTAAATAACTAAATAACTTCAGTGAGACACTTCTTGTAGCCATCTACCAGGCTCTGGCATCGAAGTTTGCCCCACTCCTCGATGTAGAATCCATCCAGCTGTAGGATGTTCGAGGGGTTTCTTGCTTGTACAGCATGTTTCAAGTCGCCCCACAGCATCTCAATAGTGTCCAGGTCCACTTCAGCTTTAACTTTTGTACAGATGGTCTTAAATGATCCTCAAGCACCCTTTGATACACGGTAGATTTTATGGTGGATTCTATGATGGTGAGCTGGCCAGATCCTGCTGCAGTAAAGCATCTCCACACTTCCACCTCCATGTTTCACAGTGGGTATGAGGTTCTTTTTCTGGAATGCTGTATTTGGTTTACGCCAAACATGTTCAAATAATTCAACTTTAGACTCATCTGTCCAAAGAACATTATTCCAGAAGTCCTGGACTTTGTCTACATTTTTTCTTTGGCAAACTTCAGTCTGGCCTTTGTGTTTTTCTTAGAGTGAAAAGATTTCCTCCTTAAACACCTTCCATTAAAGTTAAACGTGTGTAGTCTCTTTCTGATTGTAGAGTCATGAACTTTCCCATCAACAGTAGCAGGAGCCTGCTGTAGGTCCCGTGATGACACTTTAGGGTTTTTGGTGACTTTTTTTAGCATCTTGCAGTCTGCTCTCGGGGTGAACTTGCTTGGACGTCCAGACCTGGGCATGTTGGCAGTTGCTTTAAACGTCCTCCACTTGTAGACTATTTTGTGGACAGTGGAGAGGGCTGATTTCATAATGTCTTGCGATCTTTTTTAAATCCCTTTTCAGACCTCAGAAGCTGCTCCAATCTTCTTTCTGAAGGCCTCAGACAGCTCTTTCAATCTCACCATGGAGTCACTATCACTTCAACAGTCAAGAGCACACCAAACTAAATGTCTGAGGTTGAAATAGGACCAGCCTTTCTTAAAAAGCTGAGCAACAATGTTCTAATCATGGGTACCTGATGTGATACACCTGAGTGTGATTTTAAGTGGGAATGAATGTTGGGATGTCCTAATTTATTTCTCACCAGAAAACGTTACTTTTAAAGGTTGATTTCTTCAGTTTTAATTGTTTGGTTATATTAATTTAATCTCTCCGTATTGCTTTAAATTGATATTAAATATCCATATGTCCAAATACGTTAAAAAACAGGCTTTCATAGGGTGTCCTAATTTTTTCACACTGTATGTATGTATGTATGTATATTTTTTCTGTATGTATTAAATACTTTCTCTGCTAGGGAAATAATATAATATAATATAATATAATATAATATATAATATAATATAATATAATATAATATAATATAAATATAATATAATATAATATAAATAATTTCTCTGTTTCAATAAGGGAAGCAAAAACATTAAAAATGCTTTTTGAACAGATTCTGTAGATCAGTAGTTACTACAAACTAAATATTTAAGCATTCACATACACACAGTTGACAAAACAGTATTTTTTTTTTTATTTAAAGAGATTGTTTTTTTTATTACTTATTATTATTTTTTTAGACTGAAGTTAAATTCTTTTTTGACTAGTCATTTGAGTTAAATCGAGTTGATTTAAACCCCCAAAATCAATAAAAATAAAAAAATAAAAAAATGGCCCGAGGTGTTGGTGAAACATTCAGGAAACTAAAGCTTTGTGCTTAAAAAAATATTTCTGCAGACTTTTATCTACTGAACAAATCTGTACGGATAAATACCGTGTATAAATTGTCCCCTTATTCAGTATGACTTTAAAACAGCACGGGGACACCGGCGTCCAGGCTTGATGATGCCCAGTGTCTGTCCAATACGGCAGAGCTTGACGGTGTACATTAGCTCGATGTAGCACAAACACTCACTGGAGAAGAGCCTTACACTCATCTCTTCAAATGTACAGTCACTTACACAGTCGGTCTCTAACCTACAGCTCTGGATTTAGATGATTAAAGTCTCTAATACTGAAGTAAATACATTATCAGTATGTCTCGCTGGCTGTGGTGAAACATTTAACATGGTGCAAAGAATTCTGAACTTCAGGACTGGCATCGCTACAAGGAAAAGCATTGTGCAGCTATTTACAAAGCTATGGCTGGAAGCAGTAAAGAAAAAGTACAGGCCGACACTTTTAACCTGGGTCAGGCTGCGTTTGCCAAGGTTGGTTTCTGCATAAGTGAGCACACAAACGCCGGGGCCTGTTCAAACACTCTTTTTCTCGCCATCGCCTCTCCATTCTTACTCTGGAACCTCATGACAACGGCTGCAGAGGCGATGTTTGATCTGCTGTGTTTTCTTTAATCTGGGTTGTCAAGGTTCGCCTGCTGAAGCCTGTTTACTTCACCAAACGAAAAAAAAAAACCAAGAATAGAAAGGGCTCATTTTTTCCCCCCTTCATCTTTCTTCCTCACTTTTCTTCCCTTTCTTTAAGACAGCGACTGAGAAAAATGACCAACACACCAAGGAGATAGTTTTGCTTTGACTGTAATTAGGACTGAATTAATTGTTTAATCGAAAAATAAATTCATTTTATTTGATCGGATGAGAAGGAATATATTCTAGAATAAAGTTTTATAATTATGGATTATGTATAATACATATGTTTTGGCATGGAATTAAAATATATTAAAATATAGGGATGTATAATCAATTAAATAGAAAAAAATGTAACGTATTTTTTTATATATAATATATATTATATATATAATATTTTTCTAAAATAGTACTAAATATATATTTTTATTATTTTTATTCTTACCGCCGCGTCTATAAAAGGTTGCAAACAGGTCTATAATAAATAACACACCCCTGATGCGTGTAATAAAGGCAGTAAATCGCGATTAACCCGTTATAAATGCAGGGTTTAATCTCGGATCGCTTTAAATCGCTTTAACTTTTAGTGAAGCGGATTAAACTGCGGCTCCGTCCGACAGCTCAGGTGCTCGACTATTCGCTTCAGTCGGCTAGACGTCAGTGAACTTTCTCAGCACAGTCATGTCGAAAAGCTGACGACTCACACACACTTTCAGGCTGCCAGAAGAAGTTTCGGGACTTCAGGAAATCCGCACTTTCTCCACACAAACCGGCTGATCTGCACAGGTCGGACTAAACTCAGGCACCAGAACTGAAATCAATGCGGACAGAAAGATGGAGTGAGATCATTTCTACACTCCGGTCCAAGTGAACACGTGGGGGAGAAAAGACTGAATGCTGCTGAAGAGAATCTCCTGGAACTCATCCAGGGGGGAAATCAGCGCGGGTACTACGCAAAATTTACAGCAAAAAATAACCCCAAAACCGTTAAAGTGTTAGAAGCGCCATAAGCGATAACGCGCTGCTCAGCCGAGCGCAACAACTCGCTAGCTTTCACGGCTAACTTCGGGAAAAGTCACGGTGTGTGTGTGTGTGTGTGTGTATTAGATTCGAAATATATCGCTTTTTAATTAAAATAAAACAGCGCGATTTTTAACGTGACATCTTACGAACATTCGCTATCTTTGCGGACACCGTACACGCTGTTTGTTTGTGTTTGTTTGTTTGTTTGTGGGTTTGTTTACTTACCGCAACAAACAACAACCAAAAAAAAAAAAAAAACATCTACACACAAAGCTAAACTTCAGGTGCGCGGCCCGGTAGACAAAAAAAGTAAAATAATATTAAGAAAAAAACCCACAGTAAATATTTTTGCGTAACTTACCGTAATTTTGGCGTCACGGCGGTTTGAACTCTTCGCGTAATCTTGTGTTTGGGGCAGAGCGCGTGCGATAAATCGCACTGTAAACACTAATAATATTACTCCGCTCTAGGGAACAACTCTCTAGTCCCTAGAATCCCTTCTGTGTGTCTCTGACCGAAACGCGCCGTGTCGAAGCAGGGAATCAGCACACTTACAGACTTTTTTTTTTTTTTTTTTTTTTTTTTACAATTAAACGTGCGTTGAGAGATAAAAAAGATAAAAGATTAAAAATGTCGCGGATTTAGATTTAGTTATTGTTTTTTGATGTTCCCAGTCCGTGACGTCATATCCACCTGCTAAACACCGCTCGGCTCGGTACACAAATAAGTCGATGTACTGTCGAATTCAGAAAAAAATGGGAAAAGTTTGCAGGATGCCTCTGGAGCTGAAGTAGTAAATAAGAAAATACATTTAAAAAGAAATAATAATAAAACCCCAGGTGAAGAACTGGAACTGACGCGGGTGTAGCCGTTCTCTGGCGCTTTTCCTTACTTTATGCCATGCGAGTTCAGCCGATAGTCAGTTCAGAAAGAGTACAAGCCCATGTCCTAGAAGCAAAATCAGCTTTCATACCTATTTATTTACTTATTCATCTATTCATTCATCTGTGTATTATTTATACGTCTTCTTAGATAATAAACTTTATAATTCACCTCATAAAAATCAAGCCCAGTTTATGATAGTTTTAATGCACAAACTCAAACAGAAAAACACATATCAAACCCATCTATTCAATTCTTTTACACTTTCTGGTTTGAATAAATGTTCATAATCTATGGACTGCTGATCAAAAGATCGTGGGTTCAAGCTGCTACTGCTGGGGCGCCTGAGTAAGGCCCTTAACTCACCTCCCAACTTCAGTTCAAGAGAAATTTAGAAATAAATCCAATAATAAGTCAGTTATATGAGCATCAGTAATAAATAAACAGCGTGTTATGGTGTAATATTTGTGTAATTGATAAGTGATTAGATGTGATAGATCAACATTTAACGGCATGCACACTAATTAAAACATTTTCACACACATATGGCTTTAGTTCAGTCGAACAGTATATAGCTGATCTACTGCACTAGTGTCATGACATGACTTGTACGAGTACAGAGCGCCACCGTGTGGCTGAATACAAGCACGGCACCTCATCCGATGTAGACGATGATGGTATTTCCTTGGAGTTCCAGGTTCCTACATGCGCGGGTTCTTCGTATTTTACTGCCATGTAATAATGAATAGATGTGTGAGGAAGGGCGACCTGTCCATGCTGTCCCCATGCAGGATTGGCTCCAGGTTACATAGTAGCTTTTATTAGCCAAAAGGACATATGCTATATTGGCAAAAGTTTGTAGTCACCTGAGCATCACAAACAAGTGTCATTTTTTTTAAAACATCTTATTCCAGATTTATTCCCATTTTGCTCCGTCTTTCTAGTAAGACTTTCCACTACAATTTGGAGTTTGAATGTAAGATATGTGTTCATTCAGCTTCAATAGTAGTAGTGAGATCAGACACTAACATCAGATAAAGATGTCTTGAGTGCAATCGGCATTCCAGTTCATCCAAAAGGTGTTCAGTGGTGTTAAGTTCATGGGATTTGTGCTGAACCTCATGTTTTATTCTCTCCAATAATAACACATCATGTCTTAATGAAGCTCAGCGATTTTGTGCACAGGGGTATTGTCATGCTGGAACAGTGTTTGAGTCTCCTAGCTCCAGTAAAGGAAAAATGTAATGCAACAACATACAAAAGTATTCTAGACAACTGTCTGTGGTCAAATTTGGAGTGGAACCACTTATGGATTCAACAGTCAGGTGACCACAAACTTTTGGCAATGTAGTGTATGTACTGTAACTAATCTTAAACCCTTTGATTCCCAGTTCCACCAAGCTGCCACTGTTGGGTCCCTGAGCAAGGCCCTTAACCCCTAATTGCTCAGTTGTATAAATGAGATAAATGTTGCTCTGGATAAGATCGTCTGCCAGATGCTGTAAATGTAAATCATTAAGCCAACAATTTATTGTCAAGGCATCTAAGACTAAGATGAATCTATACAAAAACAGTGCTTTCTTAGAAAATTATTATTATTTTTTATGTTGGTTTTTTTTTGTTTTAAGCAATTATTATAATGTATTTTTTCCTATATGCTTTCTTTATATCTATTTACCAAACCATTTCCCCAGACTTTTACTGTAGGAATAATTCAGTTTAATTCTACATTGCGTCCTTGTCTATTTTAAATTACATTTCTTACAGAGCGACTGGATAAGGAGGACAGATTAGAGTTTAAGGGCCTTGTTAAGGGGCCCAGCATTATCAATTTAGTGGTGCTGGGAATCAATCCCTGATCTTTCAATTAGCAGTCCAACACTGTGATAAGTGACTAGTCGACTAAGTGATTAAAAAACATAGTTAGATGTTTGGAAGAAGTGGACACTCGTTTTTGTTTGTTCCTGCTTTCATTTTTACTATTGATAGTGTTTAAAAAATATTTTGTCGTAGCTTACTCATTCACAATATTTCAACATTCAATGATACGATCCGAAACTCAAAGAAATCTGCTTAAACACTGTGCGAAAATGTCAGAGTTATTGCTTATTAATAATAATTATTGCTTATTAAGAATAAGTTAAAACCTATTATTAATAAGCAATAATTGTGCTAAATGTTTTTAAATACAAATGAACAAAATAAATCCTCATCATGCTAAAATTCCATTACTACAAAATAAATCTTATGAACCTTTTAAACTTTTTTTTTTTTTTAATAAAGTTTATTTAAGTGACATTTTTGCCTCAATAATGTTAGTGAGTTTGGGCAAATATGTTGCATAAGAATGACTGGAATGCAGTCAGTGTTAACGTTTATCCCAAAGGTTTGCAGTGGAGTTAAGGTCAAAGCTTTTTGCAGAACACTCGAGATCTTTCACTTGACTATATAACATATTATCTCTTCATGGAGTTTAGGGGTTTTGTGCACAGGGGTATTGTCATGCTGGAACAGTGTTTGGCCCTGTTAGTTTTAGACAACTGTGTGCTTCCAGCTTTTTTTTCCATATAGTGTATAAGTAAAAGTCTTTCTAGTCCTTAGCAGGTAGGGCTGGACTGGCATTTTTGGTCTAGGCGGCCCACCACTATAATTCATTATTTCTATATTTTTCTCTCTCTTGAAAATAATTGGAATTAAATTAAAATTAAATTAAAAAATATAAGGTTCTTAAATGTATGACTAAAGTTTGTAAAAATAAAGAAATTCTGGCTTATTATTGGCAGAGGGATACAATGAGAATAAGATTGATTTTATCCTTGAAACTTTAAAGCGAGCTGTTTATAAGAACAGAATCAGTCTGTAGACATTGTGGACAACAAATATTGAGGGAAAACACCCACTTTCTGGAAAGGGACCACCGAGTGACCCATAAAAAGAATAGCAAACTGCATCTGGGGGTGAAGCGCATGGCAAGGACGGCTTAGAGAAGGCTCCTGGGGGGCAGAGCTAAAGTTGTGCAAAGCTAGAAAAAAAAACCCTTCACCAATAAAAAGGAAAGAAGTGCCAAGCGAAGGTTTCAGATTTGCCCAACAACTGGTCGTATAATGGTTAGACTATGACCTAGAAATGCCAACAAGCCACAGTGTCTTCAAGCACTGTGAAATTTTGTGGAGAATTTTAATGATTAAGGCCCACCAGACCAACACCTTGTTATAGTCGGGGCAGGGGTTTCGGAATTTAAATCAGTAATGAATTGCTTTAAATATAGGAACATTTGTTTAATTTGCATTATTTAAGGTTGGAAAACACTGTACTTATATTACTTTACATTTTTTATTCATAATATAAACACTGCATTTATATCATTGAGGACTATATGTGACTGTAAGTCGTAGGTGGTTAAGTTTTAAGGGTTTAAGACAATATGGAATTTGTTCGTTATTGACTGTATGCCTGAAACCATGTTTCCTTTGCTGCTGTAACAGCCTTTATTCTCCAGGAAAACTTTTCAATAGATTTTGGAGTCAACCATAAGAGCTTTACTGGGATCAGGCACTAATGTCAGATGAGGAAGCCATGGGATGCAGCTATTATTCCAGTTTATTTCAACGGCAGTGGTGTGAAGTCAAGGCCTTCTCTGCTGGCCTAAACAATATCAGAAGCTGACCTACATGTAAAACCTAAATTCTAATATTCGTTCCATAAAACTGTATTAATTTATTCCCAACAGTTCATTCTCTTCATTTCGTAGCGTTTCTCTTGCTGCACTGCTTCCAGTACGTGTATGTGGATGTTAGATTTTTTTTTTTTGTCCAATCAGATTTCAGTTTCAATGTGCTGCCATGTTAATCTAATCGTCCCAAAGCCTTCAGAATCAGTAGTGCTTCCCATGGAACATCAACTATATTAGCAGTGGAAGATTGCTAATTGGTTCAAGATTGTTTCTTTAACCACTCATATATCAAATTTGCCTCTCTAGGGCGATCAGAGTAAAACTCTTACAGCCCGATTTGACTAGCGAAATGCGTCTATACAGTTGAATTAGAATTTTTACGCCCACAATGGCTGACGGATGAGGAGAAATTGACTCTGTCTCAGACATATTTAAAAATCCATTTTTTAAGTGAAGTTTTCCATTAAAGTAAACATCGTTAAGAGAGTTTGGCTAACCTCGATGCTAACTAGCTTGTCGCAGGCCAGGAAAGCCACTTTGTTTGCCACTTCCAGATCAGTGCGATGACCGGTAACACTGGCTTACAGCCTTTAAATGTATTATATATTTTATTTAATTTTTAATGTTTTTGTTATGTTATATTAATATTTAGATAAATATTGATTTAGAACTGCTCCAGATGATGTATGTGGTAAAGTTGCGGTTGTACTGTAAAAGTTTGGAGTCTTAACAGGGTTTCTCACTTTAATAAAAATGACATTCATCGATCAATACGTGAAATGTCTCTCTCTCTCTCTCTCTCTCTCTCTCTCTCTCTCTCTCTCTTTTTCTCTCTGTAAATCCACACCCTGTTATATTGTGTTTTTGTATAGTATTGATGGTTTTCTGTAATTGCAATGTGATAGTGGTGGTATTAAGAAGTGGGTCACTTCAGTAAGTCCCCACTGAAGGCCCAGGTACCAAATGCACTAACTGCCACTGCCCAGTGGTGAGCATTGGGCTTAAGATCCCCATCCTGAAACATGTTTAGACCTCTATTTTATATAAAAATGAAATTGTAGCGCTCGAGGAATACTGGAAATCAGTATTTTAGACAATTTATGTCTTTGTGTGCTTTAGAGCAACAATTATAGGAAGACCCTCTTATGTATGTGGTGTCTGCTAAATAATACATTATACATGTATTGTTATTTCTTAAAGGGACATTAAATCACATTTCACATATTTTTTCCCAGAGACAGTGGAAGATTTCTTGAGGATTATAAATAGCCACTAGATGGGGACAAACTATAATTGCTAAAATTGACAAAAAAAACCCCATTTCAGATACTTTATTTTTAATGCTTTCCTGCAGATTGATTAGAGTCAGATAACAGAAAATTAATGATTAAGTCCTCCACCTCTATATATACATATATATATATATATAATATAGATATATAATTTATATATTATATATATATCTATATATATTATATAGAATTTCCCACAAAATCTATTGTACATATCATTTAGCATTTACTAATATTTAACCAGTAACTGAAGATAATGAACAGAAAAGATATGCTATTGTTAGAAGAAGAAGGGAAGTATCTTGTTCTTAAGCAGTTTGATCCATTTAGTAAGTATCAGTGTAAATTCTAGTATTCGCATAAAAATCATTATAACAATCTTTATTATTGATATGTGATAAATACAAGGATGTAATTGGATGCAGTTTGGAAAACATGCCACACTTTCTATGTCACTGCAGTCACTTTATATATATATATACACACAGTTATATACAATGCACACATATTTTTATTTTATTCTACTTTTTCTGTATATTTTGATTTAATTCCACTTTTTAAAGTCGTAAGTCGTAAAAAGACAAATGGCATTTTACTATACGCTGTACTGTGTATAATCACGTATGTCACAAAATGTTAATTTGATTTGATATGTAACAAGCAAATCTCCAGATTACCAGAACCATAAAAATATTGTGGACCATTGATAAGATGCCAATAATTCTAAGGGGTTGATATTAAATCAACTAATCAAGGATAGGTTTTAAAAGAAACATGTTTAAATTCAATAGTACCTTGTTCATTTACATATGAAACAATTTAGATCTGTTATTGCTACAAATCACTTAATAGTAAAAACTTTCTAGCGGCACTGTACACATATAATCTCTGCAGTACAGCTTTAGACCCAGGATAAGTGCACATATGAAATAAACAAATCACCTCATATATTTTCAGCTGGTTCAATGCTACAAGCCAAACAACACAAAAGACTGTTTTATGCTCAGGTGTGTTGCATTTATTTCTCCCTAAACACCTCCCTCACTGTGCAGATGCCTGCCAAACCATGTGTCCATATGCTACCGAGAACCAACATCTAACACAGACTAGGAGTCATCCGGCCTGCAACTGACTTTCAGCCCTGACAAGTGAGACCATCTGCGCATCCAATCTGCAAGCCATAATCAACGTAATAGGCTGAAAAGCCAAATACTAATGAGTAAGCTATACTCAGCAACTCTCATGTCATAAAGCCACTACCCATCTCGGTGATTCTGATGTTGGACTCGGGTTCAGTTCCCTGCGCCAAAATTCTGCCACTGCTGGACCCCTGAGCCAGGCTTTTAACCCCCAATCGCTCATAAGAGGAATGTTAGTTTCTCTGGTTATGGGCATCTTCCAAATACAATACGTGTAAATGCCAGAAACAACAGCCTTTTTATGATGCCCCATTGACTCCTACACAAACAGCTTACAGCATCAGACAGTCCTTCCAATCCACCATCTGGAATAGAAGGACCACCAGCCCTTTAGCTACTGCATCAGTTATGGTCGAAAAGTAATCAGGAAGCCTCCACAGAAAGCTACTTCATCACTCACACAGACCTGCTGCCAGCTTTTAGACACTAGAACCACCACTGGTGCTTTCTTTTCAGTAAGAAGAGAAATAAATTACTTTTTTATGACAGGCAGATTGCAGTCGCAGTAATCTTATACATAAGACGACACACCATCCAACATTTGCTCAACATTTGATCCACTATAGAGTTTTTTCAGCTAGGTACTTTTTGGTCACTTACTCGGACGCGCATCCATATTTGACATACCTGCAAGATCTGTTTAGTTCAGTGCCATTGTTTACGGCAATGTGGAAACACTCTATACACATGAATTTGTTTACTAGAGCTGATGAAACTCGTGAATACAGAAACCTTGTTCGGAAACCATATCCGTTGACTAGGTAAAGTAGCCCATGTTACTCTATCTTCTACAAACATCATTACATAACAAAAAAAGAGTATGTTAGCCTAGCTTTTTGCTTGCATAATCCTTATGTAGCATTGTTTGCAACGGATGTAATTTGTATGATAACATAGATAATGTTGTCTGCGCAGTCATGTAAGCACAAATGTCCTTAATAGCCTGTACAGCGGACATTACCATAAGTTTATAACACTGTACAGTAACAGAGACTGTTTATATTCGAATAACCATGCAGATGCTCCCAAAACAAAATGCATATTCTGTTATTTACATCATGACTGTAGCCATTTGTTTAGAGCAAAAAAATCTACTGAACCCTCCCAATTTAAGTAATATGTCACTAGACTCATTTGCGACCAGGGGTTGTGTTTTGTGTTTTGTGTAATAGATGCAATCACTTACATTTCACTCAACTGGCTATTAGAATAGTGCCCAGCATGGTGAATTACATGTATTGAGTGCATGGACTATAAAATGTGCAACTTTTCATCATTAAACATTTATTGTGGTTTGGTGGTCATCGTTTAAAGGAATAACATTAAATTCATGAAAAGGTATGACATGCTAGCTTTAGAGACAGGCAACCCTGCCTTAGCTTTCGGCTGCCTTACAGTTATAAGTTTGAACCAGTAGTCAATAACTAACCTGAACACGGCCTAATAACAAATAAGCTTAAAAGTACAGGACAGTAAGAAAATTACATATTACATATAAGATTTACAAATCCAGTAGCAGGAAGTTTAGGTCTTCTTTAGTTTTGCAACCCCTTTGCTTATCTGATATTAATTTGGGTCCAGGCTCTAATAACTCTTTCACTTTCTTTGCTTCCTCTGACAAAACCAACTTTGGTTTCTTGGCTGGCTCTGGCTTTTTTTTTTAGGTTTTTATAATAAATTTTGTCTTATAGTTAAAACTCCACCCAGGCTACCGTTAAAATGTGTGACTTAAGGCGTGAAGCAGGTCACACTTTTCCGCTGACAGGGGATGAGCAAGGCTGTGTGCACCGACCTGAACTCGAAACTTACAGAGTATGGTTGTAGCCGTTAAGAGGCTGCTCAGATAGCAGCATGTTTTTTTTTTTTTTTTTTTTACCAGATTCGCTGTAAGGCTTGTGTTATTGTTGCCTCTGCTATGGCATGTCTTAACAATATAGTGTTATTCTATTTGAATAAGCAGTGGCATATGAACTGTGTGTCCTAGGCACCAAGACTATTAGGCATTATAAATCCAGCAGCACAAGAGAAGGACATGAAATGGATAAGCAACTTCACTTATATGCAGAAATATATCAACCCTTTTCTTTTTAGCCACATTTACAAGGGTTCTGTTAAGGTCAGTGTCTTTATTACTTTTTATATTGAATAGATTTTAAAATCTTGCTAATTACTAATGCCCTGAATGGTTTAACACCTCAGTACCTGAGATCTTAGCATGTTATAGTCCTCCACGTCTGCTGCGCTATTAAAATAAAATAACAAAATCAACTGTGGGTGACAGATCCTTTTTATTTAGCTCCTAAACTCTAGAATAATTCAACACTGTACGGAAGGCAGACACACTCTGTCAGTTTAAAATTAGATTAAAGACCCATCTCTTTAACCTGGTACACATAACACACACTTTCATTATCTAAATCTGTTAACGGAGTGTTAGGCTGAAATAGTCAGGTCAACCGGAACTGGGAACACCACCAATAACACACAATGTACTTGTATATTGTAAGTAGAATGACATCTATGCTAATACGCCTGTTTTCTTTTTTATTCCAAGCTGCCCGTCACCACCAGATCCAGTCCGGATACAGCCCAGTTGGTGGATCAGCACTTAGAGACAATAAGCACCAGAGGCAGTTTCCTAGTGATGACCTTGTCTTCTAGACAGCCATCCAGACGAGAGCGCAGAAACTTTGCTGCAGCATAGAATAACCTGCTGGTCTGTTTGGTCAGAGAAAAACTAACCCCGACTGAGCCTGAGTTTCTTCCAAGGTTTTTGTCTCCATTATGTCACCGATTGAGTTTTGGTTCCTTTTGCTGTTGTTTAGTTGGAGACTTGATACAATTTACAGATACAAGTTAAACTGAACTAAGTGTTTTTAGTAAGTATACGCTGTATAGTCTTATACGATTTCAGTTTGTAAAGCTGCCTTTAGACCACTTCTATTGTTAAAAAGTGATTTATGAATAAATGAGACTTGACATTACATCTAGAATTTGTACTCTTACAGTATATGTTTTTTTCTGCTGTCAGTTCCACTTATTAAAACAGCTTTCTTGGTTGCTCAGAGTAGCTTAACCAGCTAGTCATGTAGACAATTATCTTAAATATATTAATGCCATGACATATTCCTTTAGAGTCTTTCCTATTACATTCTGAAAGAGAAAATATTCCTTTAGAGAAAAGGAAAGCCTATTAAAAGGAGCACAGAGTAAGAGAAAGGAGGTTGACTAAATTCAGACAATAACGGAACACTTAAATACAAGAACAAAAATGTTTAAAATGTACAACAAAAATACGTTTTTAGAGTTAAAAATTATTGTATATATTGTGTACCTCATTAACTTATTAAGCAAAATAATCACTAGAAGCTAAAATAAAACCTTGGTCTGACTTACAAGATTTTTCATCATGGCATCTCATGATTAATTCAGTGTGGATGGCCCCCATGTGCCAGTTTGCACCTCTGATAATGTGTGAGCGTGACAAAAGTCCTCAGAAGAATCATTTTCTAGGCCTGGTTTATGACATCAGGGAACTACCTAGCAGCTTTAAATGATTTCATACATTATGCTCCTTGAGATTCAGAAGTGTCTACACACTTATTATTACATTGACACACACCAGGAGAAACCCAGACCCAACTGCATCTTAATGTCTAACAATAGCTTGGAAGATTTCATCCCAGTCCTAACAGCATTATGTCATTTCCTAGCAGGTTGGATATCTGTGTAACACTTTCAGAATGTATTTTTCCAGACTGTCACTAACCTACCGCCAAACCAGTCATGCTGAATAATGTTGCAAGAAATATAACGTTTCCCTCGGCACCCTTTAGATTCTGCAACATTCTGAATCTACTCTTATCAGTAATGAGAACAGAGCTCCAGTGTTGGATCTGCCAATTCTGGTATTCTCTGGCAAATACTAGTTGAGTTGAATAGCGCTGGACTGTGAGCACATGTCCCACTAGCAGATGTCGACCCTTATGCCGTCCTTATGTAGTCTGTTTCTCACAGTTCTGTCAGATACATGCACATCAATAGTTTGTAGCTATTTTTGTGGCAGTGCTCCTGTTGTTTTTTGTCACACAAAAGAGTAGATTCTGGTTTTGCTGCTGGGCCCTTTTACAGCCCTGTCTAACTCTCCTCATGTAACGGTTTATCTCCTCCATGTTGTGCTGAGAAACCTGCAAAACCATTGGTTGTCCAGTTTTTGTCTCTTCGGTGCTCCTGTTGTCGCTTGCGTTTGCACCAAAGTGGAGGAAACCTGATTAATGTGTGCAGATTCTAATCCTTGAACTTTAACTGCCTATTTTAGCACATTTGATACCGATTACACCTTTATGTTTCCTTATTAGAAACAGCTGCACACCATTTTTGCAAATGTCTAATTAACAATCGTGTGGCAGCAATAAAATTCTGGAATTAATACATTTCAGGGTCATGTTTATATCAATAGTTAAAATACGGGGGGAAAAATTAAGTTCCACTGACCATGACACCTTCTCTGTTTTGAAGAAGTAATTTACTTAATTTTACCAAAGCCAGTCGTCATTAGTGATGTGGTTGTTTCCCCACATCACCCCCCACACACCAGAAAAAAACTACGAGAAGAGAATATACTGTAATTAAAACTGCTTCAGTGAGCTTAATTACAGTAAAGAAACTATTTTTTTAGTATAGGTAACAACATTTTAATAGAGAAGTAATTTGTTCGATTACTCAATACTGAAAAAAATTACTTGACTTATCTTGTATTTCATTTTTTTTAATCACAGACCTAAAACACAGCATTTTCACAGCATGCCATATTAGGTATGATTCTATATGTGACTCATAACAGGCTTAATGCTGAAGTACGACTTCACATAGATTTACATAGAGTTTTTTTATGGGAGTAAAGTTAAATATCTTGTTTGCAATCATGTGATTCGGATAATGCAATAAATCCTAAAGGAAAACGAAATGAATGAGTTTGAGTAGTCCATAATGTATTGGTATAAACGGTTTTTAAAGGAAGGATATTACAGAAAATCACCAAAACATGTGGGACGTTATCCCTACATCATGAAGAGGAGAGAATTTTTCTGCTGATCTATAAAATTTTTCTGCCATTGAGGCGATATATATAACTACCTGTAACAATAATAGCATTTCTAGTTCGTCTCATTAATTAACCTAGCAACAAGAATTCAACACTGCTGTGCTTCTCGGTTTTAGCATTACGGTTGTTTGCTTCACTTTGTTAGCTTAACCACTCTTAAAGATCAGACAAACGCTGATCTTGTAACTTACGTGTAGTGTGGTGTTGCTTGTAGTAGCTGTTGTTTTAAATATAATAAATCCTATGTAGAAAAATTATCTGCCAGAAAGGGTTCTAAGTATCTATCACAGGATATGCCGTTGCTCCTGACATCTGATATGCTACTCCCTCCATTCTGATAGAGTCTCTGATTGGGTCTTTTTGAGGCAGTGTCATGATCTTTGGGATTTATGCACAGTCTGATTTCTTACCTAACCTTTTTGTGGATTACAACATGCTTTTCCACCCAAATATTTGATTGAATATTTAATTAGACTTTTTGACTCCTGGTTGACCAGTGGCAGTGGAATCCAGAAGATCAGAGAAGCTGTTTTGAAAGGCACTAGACAGAATCATGCAAATATTAGATAGTGCAATATCCAAGGGCTTAGTCATCGTTACTATGGACATTTTTTCAAACACCATTAGAGGGCATCCTCGCTTACATTTTTTCAATTTCTTCATTTGTTGTCTGTCCCACTTCCTGTCTTTTTTTGTGCACACCTTTGTTTGTGGTCTTCTTATTATTTACCTAAATTGAGTTTTGTCTAGAATATCCTTACTCTACCTACTCTTACTATACAGTGGATTAAAAGCGGTACACCAAAACAGTATCAACAGTATGCTCAAAGAATTCAAAGTATTTATAAAACATTAAACAAGAAATACTCGAATGACCTACTGCTTCCAACCTGATTCTCCTGTATGGAAACAATGTAAATTGTGCTATTACTTATGGCAACAGGCAAGCGGTTGATACTGAATCTAATGCAGTAGATACAGTCACAGTATGTGGTTTCCAATAAATGCTTTATTACTCGTACTTCGTTGTTGATGTTGCAATATGCTGGAAATATTTATGTTTAAATAATGTATTTATGTTGAAATTTCTTTTGTCCTCCCTTTTCCTTTTACAGACTAGTTTTTACTTTCCTATAGCACCTTTTGACAAATTTGGCATTACAAAGTAATAAAAAGGCTCAAAACATTTGTCACGATTTTGGATATATTGTAGAAAAATACATCATGAAGGCTTATTTTAATTCTTTGTAAAAAGGAACAACATGCAAACAGCTCCTTAATACAAAGTGCATCATACACCAGCATGGCCAGGACATATTAGTAAATAAAGTAACAGTGTTTTAAATTTGTAGCTACTGCCGAAATGTAGCTACTATTATATTTGTCAGTGTCTAACAGATTACGCAGCTAGCTTCTAAAATCCGATTGGCTTGCATTCAACAATTATCAGCTTTTGTATTAAAGTGTATACAAAGATACTTAGACATAATAATAATTATTTGACTTTGTATGATACGACTTGTTCAGATACTAAGCTCTGAAAGTGCTAGCAGCATTTCCTCACTGGCTCATGTTAATCGGTGGTCAAAAAAAAAAAATTCAACTTCATTGTGCAAGGTACATGTACAGAGCCAATGAAATGCATTTTTTGCATATCCCATCTTGGTAAGTTGGGGTCAGAGTGCAGGGTCAGCTATGATACAGTGCCCCTGGAGCAGGAAGGGCTAAAGATCTTGCTCAAGGACCCAACAGTGGTTGACTTGCCAGTGGTGGGGCTTGAACCCAGGTGTTTCTGGTCTTCAGATCAGCAACTTAACCATTTGAGCCACCACTGCCCCTAAAGTATGGTGGTTGAGATATAGAGCAATACTACAAAAGATTAACTAAAACTTTTATTGCGTCCCCATCAGATCAGATTATAGCAAAGTCCAATACAGTCCTGTATTAAATAATATCAGGTGGGAAGTTGATAGAACTACAGCGTATCTTCGCAGACAGATGTGCCATGCATATTTCACAATGTGCTTATAGATTAATAAAAGGACGCGAAGCAAAAAGCCAGCAGTTTGCAGAAAATATACTTTGCACAGAACTGTCAGAAGTCAGCTTGTCATGTTTGGAGCAGTGAAAATGTGATGCTGGGAGCACTGTGATATGGAGCTGCTTTGTTGCAGATGGTACTGGGGCATCAGTCAAATCATGAAAAGAGCAAAGGTACTGTGATATATTAAAAGAGAATTTTATATCATTGAGCAAAAAAAAATTTATTCTGGCGAGAAAATAGACATTTTAACATAACAAAACACGTGGGAGGTGGTGGCTTAGTGGTTAAGGTGTTGGACTAATACCATAAAAAACAGGGTTCGATTCCCAGCACTACCAAGACACCACTGTGGGTTCCTGAGCAAGGCCCTTAACCCCCAATTGTTCAGTTGTGTAAATGAGATAAGTGTAAGTCGCTCTGGATAAGGGCGTCTGCCAAATGCTGTAAATGTTGATGTAAATGTAACAATAGCTGATTGTAACCCAGACTGAGTCCCTTGTAACACTGGGAAACTGTGACGGTCTTCCAAAATAAATATTCCAAAATCAACCCCCAATGCAAATGCTTCATGCATATGTTACAAAGCCATTAGCTCAAACACTGACTTTGCAATCAAGTCAGTATCTTTATCTACACATTTACGTGCGTTTTTATTCATTGAAAGCTGATGAGTAGAAATCATTAAAGTGTGTTAGTTTAAAGTAAAGTTTTGCACTGTAACTCTACTGAGTAACAAAAACAAAAGGGTTAAAATGCATATTACCCCCAAATATATTGCTGCTTTGGAACGGGTCTCTGGTGCTGCATCCGAAAGCCTGTATTACTTAAGTACATACTTATGAGTTAGTACGTACTTCCTGACCATTAAAAAATCTGCTCTATATAATAAAGCTATACATATTATGAATAACATTTGTTTGTACCATGTCCGCCATGTTGATATTGCCATGTGACCTACGTCATCACAGAAGCATAAATTAAAAGTCGTGTAATGTTTACTTGGATAATGTAAAAAAGTTCATTTTGTGATGTATTTGAAGCTACATAAAACACTTCGGAAAAAAGTTCTGCATTGTCACTTTCAATCTATTACACATAGTGTTGTCGGAGTTGTCGCTCCTACAAGCTCATTAGATAGTAAAGTGTTATTAGTAGTTCATCCGGGAAGATTTTATATACTGATTTCCGCATACTAAGGATTTGGACAAAGTTCTTGACTTGCATACTATATATTGTGGAAGTTATGTGATTTCAGACACAGAATTAGTGAAGAATTCTTGAGGGGGGTAAAAATTTAATTTATGATTATAGTTAGTTTACCACATTATTCCATAGTTGTCGGATCCTCACTTAAAGAATGTTTTTTGCAAGTGTACTAAAGCTTTTAAAACATATTCAGAAGAAGCTGTCAAATCTTACAAATCTTTGCCAATATTTGATACTTTTGCAGTTATACTTTCGCTGTGCAAACATGAACAATGAGACAGTTTAATGATACTAATGTAAATTCTACACCTCTCTGCCTTGACACATGACATCATCATCATTATCATCATCATCAATATCAATTATATGTAAATGTTTCCCAAACCGTGTAAAAAACCGAACTACTTTATTCATTTACGTCCATTGTGATTATCATGTGTAACTAAACAATTCAGTGTGTATAAAGCTGAAACCAGATGATCACAGTGATCACAGTGATCACAGACAGCATCCAAATCCTGTGCCTTTAAATGCGCGGTGTACGTGCGGTGGACTGGAGCAGAGGACGGGTTTCCAGTCTTACAGTCTCAGTCTGAAAAGACAATTCACTCGATCGGCGTGTCTTATTTCTGTCTTTACTGAAGCTGAAAAGAGGATGTGCTCTGTTGTTACCTGAGGGTCACCCTGATTTTATTGCCGGACGCGACGCGACGAGAATAAACAAGAACCCGGGACCTTTGTGTTCGAACCCCAGTCACATCGATGGATGTTACATCGCGGTTTGAAATAAAGATAAGAACCAGGAACACAAATATCGAGAGACTGGCACAATAAGGATGGATTTCTTCTAAGAGGGAAACAGAGATGTGTTTTAAAAAGATGCGGACATTGGAATCATAACGGATGCGGTTCAAGAACGGGTACGACTTGTTTTCTAAGAAAGGAATGAATATTTTAAGGTACTGACATGGATGTGAATGCAATTTGGCTGAGCTACTTTAAAGCAGTTTGTTATTAAAATCCTCTACCAGGATTTTTTTTAACGCCCGAGTTTACTTGATGCTGCTGAATTACAGAATCGGGGCGTCTCTGTGGACAGTGCGCATGCGCAGATGGCCAACGCGAGCGATCCCGGCGAAAGCAACAAGCCCTCGCTTCAGGACTATGCTGTCACTGCCTCTGCTGTTAAACTGGCCTCTCTTGGTCTCATTTCAGGGCTAAGTATCTTAGGAAACATGTTGATCTTACAGTTGGTGATAAAGGATCGTTCTGTTAACAAAGCACCATATTATTTTTTGCTTGATCTATGTATGAGTGACCTGGCACGCTCAACATCATGCTTTCCATTTATGATGGCGTCTGTGGCACATGGTTCGTCCTGGGCTTATGGATCTATAATCTGCAAAGCTGTGGCTTTTTTATCTGCTCTGTTCTGCTTCCATGCTGCTTTTATGTTGTTTGGTGTGAGTGTCACGCGCTATATGGCCATCGCACACCATCGTTTCTATGCCAAACGTGTGACACCATGGACGTGCGCTGCCATCATTGGTGTTTCGTGGATTTTAGCCGCGGCCATGGCTCTGCCACCTGTGTTTGACCTAAACACCTACCGATTCATGCACGAGGAGGAGCAGTGCATGTTTGAGCAACGCTACACGAGAACCAACGACACACTAGGATTCACGCTGATGTTGGCTGTGGTGGTAGGAGCCACACACGCCGTGTATGTTAAGATGCTTTGCTTCGTCTATGATCACCGCAAAATGAAGCCAGCACAGTTAATCCCAGCTGTCAGCCACAATTGGACTTTTCATGGTCCTGGAGCGACAGGTCAAGCAGCTGCTAACTGGATAGCTGGATTTGGATGTGGCCCCACTCCACCCACTTTAGTGGGTATCAGGCAGGTAGCACACAGTGCCAACAGAAGGCTACTTGTCCTGGATGAGTTCAAGATGGAGAAGCGAATTGGGAAAATGTACTACATGATTACGCTGACTTACCTACTGCTCTGGGCACCGTACATTGTGTTGTCCTATGCGCAAATGTTGGTAAAAGATAGTGCCATTCCACGGGCGTACGTAAATGCTGCGGTGTGGTTTACTTTCGCTCAGGCTGCCGCCAATCCAATTATTTGCTTTGTTTTCAACAAGGAGCTTAGAACACGTTGCCGAGCCTGTTTCTCTTGCTGCTTGACAACTCCTACACAAACGCCCATGGAGCCATACTGTGTGATCTAAAAGTATTTGGACTACACCAATTTTTTATTCCATTGATCAATTGTTAAATATTATATAAGAAGAGTGCCAAACTGTTATGAACTGGTTTTTTTTTAATTAATGTTAAATAAGAAGTAAATCTTTAAGCATGGGTTATTAATCAGGATACAGGTAGTGTAATGCATTACCACACTGCATTACATCATATTTTTCTATGCTTTTTGTATACTAGCATTTTTTTACTTGTATATCCCAGCAATTTGTCAATAATTAGAATTTTTTTTTTTATTAACCAATGAATTGACATACTTTGTTGCATGAATGTTGCGTAACAACTGCGAAACTGCGGTTATTTTCTGTCTTGTATCACACGTATATAAATACATGGTAACTGGATAGTCTCAAAATTAATACAATTTTAAAAAAATGATTCACAAATCAATAAGCTTGATATTGTTACAAAAACCCCGAAAAAGCAATCCACACAGTCCTACTTACAAAATAGAATTTGCTAAAATAAAAGAAAGAAATGTATATTTATTAAACATGATTTACAAAATGGTGAAGTTGTTAACATGGCGGATGTAGTATGTCTGAATTTACATTTCTAGCATCTGGCAAAGCGTTTCCATTTACATTTACAGCATTTGGCAGACGCTCTTATCCAGAGCAACTTACATTTATCTCATGTATACAACTGAGCAATTAGGGGTTAAGGACCCTTCTTAGGGGTCATCCAATTAGCAGTCCAACACCTTAACCACTAGGCTACAACTTCATACCATACTATTTATAACATCATTTTTTAACAGTCCGGAAGTGCATACTCACATAAATGTAGTATGTACTTAAGTAGTATGCAGTTTCACAAAACAGCATTTGGTTATTATTTTAAGATGGCAGACGGACTCCATAGCAGTTTTAAACAACCAATCACATTTTGTAATGTTTAATAAAGGTTCCCAAATGCAACAGTAAATGTTAGTTTAAGGAAGGCGCACAAAATAATGTGTCTGTAATGCGAACTTCAAATCATTTGAAAAATTCTAGCTGATCCCCATAAGCAACATTAACACATGTCACTTAGAACTTTGATAAAATCCAACCAATCAGAGTAACTTTTTAAAATCCTGAAGCATTTCAAGTTTTGTGTGTCATATGCAGGAAGCCTTCATTATTGTAGAGGAAGGGCTTTGTAAAGAGGGAAGGTACTGGATGAGGAAATGTTTTCAAGATGGCAGTATACTATTGTGCATTATATACTGTACATTTTAAAATGTAGTATTGTCTTAAATAAAATACTGAAGATTATTACAGCCTGAAAGTATCAGCCATTTCTGAATTAAAGGCCAATGATTTGACAAGGATTTCATGTAACCCTGCTAGTTGAAGCAGAATACAGTGCATTTGCTGTAGTGTCCAGTGTTCCATTTGACACAAAACTACCCTCCTGAAATGTATACACAAGACTAATATTATATGTATATAAGCATATAAGCACTTATTCTGTAGTATGACATTTGGGCTGCAGCTCTTTTTGAGAATTATTTATCTATAATCTATGCATATTCATCGGGGTGTAATATTCATACAGGATCAGGGCACATTAAAGAATCACACTGAGGGAAAAAAGACAAAATCTCCATTTACACTTTGACTTTTAGTGATGGTACAATTCATTTATCCATTAAGGCCCAGCCTAAGCCTTTAAAAGACCCTAAACAGAATTTAATTTGGGGGCCCCTCCATGCTGCCAATATGACTAATTATTGTCAATTCTTGATTATATGCACACTATACATTTAACACACACTATCAGTTTTATTTGCTGTAGCTGTGTTGCTGACACCATAATGTTTTTTACTCTTCTATGCATCTTGCATAGAGCCATTAACATAATATTGTGTTGTGTTTTAAAAAAATTAATATTGCATTTTTGTATAATTACTATTGACATAGTATGTCAAAAAAACAAACAAAAAATCTGTCATTTCATGTATTTTTGGGACCCCCAGGACCACAGGGGCCCTTAGCAGTCCACCAACTTGCTTTGTGCTCTGTAACCACTAAAAGTTTTATTACACTGATTTTTTTTCTTTAGAGATTTTTTTTTAAAGAATTCTCTGTACATGATGGATGATTATAGGTGGAACTTTAATGTGTACATGCAACAGACACATTCCTAACAGAACATCTCTTGCTGTTATTTCTGTAAAACTGTTTTGTAAACTATTGTTGCTGTATAATATATTATGCAAAATTACCAATTTTACGTTTTAATTGTGTGGTGTGTCAGAAACATTTTACACGAATATCATTATGAGGACAGAACAACACCTAACTTTTGCTGTTATTTTAGATTTTTATATATATATAAAGACAACATTTTATTAACTTTTTAAAATAAATTCTGTGGACTGGTGTAACAGACTTTTGCACTGTCTGTACTGAAAATCAAATAAAGTTTCATTGTCACATCAGTGTTTAAATCTGATCAGTCACTGTACCATGAAGTATAGTAGTGTTCCTGGTAGTAATATAAGTGTAATCAGTTAGTACTATCAGGAACGCTACTATACTATATACTATACTATACTATACTATACTTTTCCTTTACCTCAATGAAAATTATACTATACATATATGTCAATATATATATATATATATATATATATATATATATATATATATATATATATATATATATATATGTCATTGTTTGAATACTAAATTAAGATTAAATACAGAAGTAATTTAGTAAATAAGTTAAAGAAAATTTGCACACTAGGTGCACAGCTCGAATATAAAACCGTGGATATACATTCATGCTCACATTATATGATTTAAACCTACCACTTAAGCAGTTGTCTTGTGCTGTGAAGGAATGAAGCATGTAATTCTAGTTTTCCACCCTGTCTTGTGGAAAAAAGTTCTGTATTTACTGTTAGTCTTAACCAGTGAAGGGAATAACAGACATACAGTGTGTATGTACACAGCACTAATAATAGTGTTATTTTTACTAAAGAGTATTTTTTGTAAACATTTATAGTTATTAAGGTTTTTTCAGTTTTGTGTGCCGTATGTATAAGATGTCCAGCCAACGGTTCTTGGGCATGATGTCTAAGGTCTAGTCTAAACTATTTGCTTGAGGTTATGCTTTCTGTATGAGTTTTTTAGGCTAACTAAAAGCCTCAGATTTTAAATTGAATTGTTTTTACTACAAAAGTTTGCATTTAGCTGTCCTTCAACTGTAGAGCCCTTATTCCTCGCTTTATTTAAAAATAAGTGTTTTTATAAAGCTGTGTCTTTTAGTTGTCACTGAAACGCTATTTGATCCATTATGCTGCCTGTCATCCGTCTACTAACACTCAGCTTTAAAATCACTGAACCCATGAGGGCATTTCTTCAAGGGGTTTTCATCTCTGTCGCAGACTATACTGGATAAATATAGTATAAAAATATTCTTTAGAATACAAAACAACAAAAACTGCAGTTGTTTGGCAGTTGTTTTTTACCAAACCTAAAGCATATTAGACTGAAAGATGTTTATTAATGCATTAGAATTGATTTTGCAGAACAGTTAAAATGATTAAGAACATGTTTATATGTAATTTTCAATTATTTTAATATGTAAAAACATGCAGGAAAAACCAAAACACAAATATTGAAATAGTCTCCAGAGAATGGCCATGAGACATTGCAGAGCATCCTTTTTTGGAAATTTCCCACTTTCACAATCCTCTGAACTGCATAGGCCAACTGACTGGCCAATTGTCACTGATATGCAAATTGCACACAAACGCTCAATAGAGTAAAAGGTGTTGTGAGAGACGGTTTTTGTTTAAAATCTGACCCGAATGCTACCCAGTCAGTATTGTAGTGTGTGGCGATGACCATAATGTCTCGTTACAATAATTGCGGAGCATCCGCTTTGGAAGCGGTGTCCAATCCTGCCACATGAGTGAGCGTCACTGTGATGGATAGGAGGCCCTGATCTGCCTATTTTGCAGCCTGATAAATGAGGTCTCTGGAGGTCACACCACTTTGGTAATTTATGTACAGTAACACTGATGGGTCTCAGGTCGAGTATTGGATGAAATCCACCGCCCCTTTTGGGACCAATAAAATAGCGGCTGTAAAACCCACTCATTAGGCTTACTTGCTTTATCAGTTTTTTTTTATCTGTCTCACCTCCTGTCTCATAATGAAATTGTTCTTAAGTGAAATCAGTGCCTGCGCTGCACATCCCACACACTTCTGCACATTTTGCTGCATTCTGCTGCTGCGTGGGGGGTGGGACTTGCACACTTCTCTCGTTGCCATCAGGAGAATGGCTTAGGCTGCAAAGGTGATGTGGTGTCACAGCGAGAAATCCTTTGCTCCTTGCAGCATCTGTTTTTCTGTGGTGGCCACTTCTCAACAGGGGCAGATGCGTATAGCCGCTGCCTTGCACTCTGTAAATGTGGGAAAATACTGCTTGGGTGGTAAATGAAACACATGCCAATTGGGGCACAGACCATTTTTTGGCCACCTCGAGAACATCAGGAAAAACAGGTATTGATGTTCTAGCCTCAATTTGGCACCAGCTGACTGCAAGGAACCAGGACTCGAGCTTCTTCTTAACTGGTTCCTAAGAAGGATCTTAGCTTATAAACTTGCATCTTCTTTTGAAAATATAAACTTTTGTCAGCCTGGATTGTGTGCCTTGTTTTTGCCTTTTGCCTCACTTTTGGATGGTGTATCTCTGCTATTTTCCTTATTAAACTTTTGCATATGGATTTGACTTAAAGTTCGACTTCGCCTTCATTACAGTATATGTGGCGCAGTTGAGGTTGTAGTGTAGAGGATCGGAGTATCAACAGGGTTTCTTGCTTTAATAAAAAAAGAATTTTTATCCTCAATATTTAAATGGTTGTCTCTCTGTAATGCCACGCCTTGTTATATTGTGTTATTGTATAGTATTGATGATTTCTATAATTGCACGTAATAGTGGTGGTATTAAGAGGTGTATCAGTTGGGTAAGTCACCACTGAAAGCCCAGGTACCAAATACTAAGTACCGCCACTGCTGTACTGTATGCTGTTGGAGAATAAGTTATAAGAATAAGAATAATGGCTCCTAACCTGGAAGTTACAGACTGTATTTGACCCGCGGGTCGCAGTTTATGGACTGTTGAAATAGACTGAATTTGCATGTGTAAAGCAAAACCACACACACAAAAAAACATTGTGCTCATTCTTCATTCACCTTTTACTAAGAAAAAGTTCAGGTGAAATGTGAAGTCTGGATGAATTTTTAAAATACCTACCCGTGTGTGTGATGTGAGAATTCAGTATATTAAGAAATATACTTAACATAATTTCAATAAATGTGCTGTTTGACAATATGCAATTATGTTTGCAACACTTACTGTCAGTTATTCTGTAAACTCTTTGAAATTGTGGAATGGAAAATCTATCTTTTATTCTTTGTGTCTGAGAAAAACGTGTTTCTGTACAGTATATCAGTCATGCTGCCATCGTGCCAGTAGCGCTCCATCACTCATTTGTAAGAATAAAGTATGCTGTCTTTCTAATAAGCAGCTTTACACAGGCATTCCAGTGATGTATCGACTGATTTGATTTAGTGGCACACTCATTGCAATTGACAATTTTTTTTTGTTTGGACTAAAATCAGCTGCGTCTGACTGATTACATGGTTTGTGGTGTGAATAATCTACATAGAGCAGATTTAGCAGGGACCATTTTACTATTGGTGTTAAAAGCTAATGGACTCCTCCATTTTCACTTTACATGAACACATAGAAAAACAGCATTACATTATTCCTCACTTGAACTCACTTGAACAATGCCCCTGTGCACAAAGCCCCTAAGCTTCATATGTGTTCTGCTCAACCCCACTGACTAATATTAGGCTAATTTGAGACAAGTTTAATTGGAAAAAGCAGCCATGCTCCAAAATCTTGTGGAAATCTTTTCAGAATTGTAACTGCAACACAAAAGTTTAATAACAATTTGATTTTTAAAATTGTTAAAAGTTTATGATATAATGTTTTTTGCTTAAAATTGTGCAACTGCAAATTATATTTATATTATACTTAACCTTTAGGCTGATTGGTTATAATGTTTTATAATGTGTTAAGAGCATACAAGAGGCAATTAATTTAGGATCAATGCTTTTGTACTAGCCTTTACTCTGATGGTAAACAAGACTTGAGACATTTTCACAGGTGAACAGAAAGAATTTGTCAAGCGGATTTTATTTGTAACTTTTATTTTCTTTTATTATAGGACTCATGTAGCTTTGCTTACAATTATTTGTATTATATCCATAACAACATATGGCCCCTACTGGAGGCTAGTGGTAGTTGTTGGACTGCTAATTAGAAGATCAGGGTTCAATTCCCAGCACCACCAAGCTGCCACCACTGGGCCCTTCGCCCCTAATCCCTTAACAATCAATTGCTCAGATGTTTAAAGGCGATAAATGTAAGTCGCCATGGATAAGGGCATCTGTCAAATGCCAGGAATAAAACAATTTTTTGCACCTGGTTTCAATGTTGATATAAATAATTAATAAATAATTGTATCAACTACAAAAAATCATAAAACAATCAGTGGAGTGCAGTGGTTTCACAAAACTTAACCAGAATATTCAAAGCCATTATAAAACAGCACTGAGCGGCAATGGCTTAAGATATTATATGTGATAAACTTCATTTAATAAATAGTATTATTTTTACAAATGAATTAGACACTATACATTTATACAGCCTTTATAGCACATCTAGGCATGCGCTTCATTTAGAGATAATAATCTTGAAACTTGGATGGTGAAAAACATCTGGAGTTGCCTTTCACTGTAGTAATACATTCTAAGTTTGGCAAACATGGGCATGTGTAATGAAGTCTTCTTCCACTGAATGGAACCTGTAGACAACAATCATGACAAAAAACAGTAAAATCATCATGATTTTTATATATATATATATATATATATATATATATATATATATATATGAAGCATCATTATCGATTTGTCAAACTCATTTTATTTATCCAGTGTATTTACATTTTAACAGCAACTAATAGCTTAAAAAAAGCTTTGTTGGTAGCCTAAATTGCATCCGTATCTCAAAAATATATTCATTGATATATATGACTGAAAGAACACTAATGAACATAGCACTGAATTGTTGAATTGTAGCAGAGGAATAGAGGAATAGAGGAACCTTATGACTCATAGGATGGCACTCCTCTCCCTCCATTCCCATTGGCATACACATCCGAAGACTTCGTATCCACAGACTGACTGCACAGCACATACCACCACCACACACTGTGAATCTTTTTCACATGACTACACACACAAACATAAAACACTGATATATATTATCTCATCTCAGCTATTGTATTAAATCATCTGATTCATTTTAAGTGTACAATTATAAGTCAGAAATTGTTAACAGAAAAAAAAAAATATTTATTAAAAATTTATGATTGCATTGTTCTGGACACAAAAGGCAATACAGTCAACAGAAACTTAATTCGAAATTAGTGACATAAAATATAAGCTTAAAAGCTGTTACTCAATTATAATGATGGATCAACTTTAGTTGCGTTTAAACGGCACATGCCTCAGTTGCCCTAAATACATATATAGCTGCTGTCCGTGTAGGCCAATAAATAAACATAAAATAATAGCAAGCCTACTAGATTTTCAAAAGTCAACTTTCAGATAACTAAGCAACAATCAACAATTTAGATCCCTGAAAGTGGTCACCTAATTCAGCTATAGTCATTTTTTCTCTCTCTAGTGAGATTCTGAACCATTGACAAAAAGATGTAAAGATTGATTGCCTATAGGTGTGTTGTGTGTGTGTGTGTGTGTGTGTGTGTGGGTGTGTGTGGTTGTTTAACTGCATTTGGCCCTGTGATGGACTGGCGACTGGTCAATGGTGTACCTCTGCCTTTCAACCAATGACAGCTCGTATAGACTCCAGCAGATGCCTGTGACCCTAATTAGGAATAAGTGGGTATAGACAATGGATAGCTGAATGGATAGCTGGATGGATGGATGGATGGATGGATGGATGGATGGATGGATGGATGGATGGATGGATGGATGGATAGATGGATGGTTGGGTAGATGGATGGATGGATGGATGGATGAATAGATAGATGGATGGATAAATAGATGGATGGATGGATGGATGGATGGATGGATGGATGGTGGATGGATGGATGGATGGATGGATGGATGGATGAATAGAGGTGGATGGAGATTGATGGATGGATGGATGAATAGATAGATGGATGGATAAATAGATGGATGGATGGATGGATGGATGGATGGAAGAAAGGTGTATGTGTACTACCAATAAATACACAATGTTAAAAATGTTCGAAGATTATTTGTCTGAATCAAAATGGCATCAGAGCCTTATTCCCCAACCCCTTTAAACAAGGTTTCTTGTTCCAACCTCTGTCCCCAGGGTGGGTAGTATCAGTGCACATTCAGCAGCTGTAAGTTTGATAAGCCAATCTTAAATAATTCCTCTCCAGGCTTCTGAAACTAAGCTAACGGCTTCTATCTGTAAGGTAGATTTGTGTCTCATGATGTCTGTAAAAAATGAAGCATTTCACAGTCACAAAAGGCTTGAGCTTGACCCACATAGAGTTCTTGATTGACTAGGAAAAAAGCTATAGGCATTGAGATTAAACTGAGATGGAGTTAGGCGGAGGATATGAGGCCATACCATTTACAATATTTTATAATTAGATTTGACTTTAATAGATCTATTTTGGGGGAAATTGGGAAAGGGGCTTAAGGGTTTGCTCTATGGTTGGGGTTTGATTTCTGCTGAACTGAGTTTGCATGTTCTCGCCAGGGCTTATTTTCTCATTCAAAAGATCTGTCACGTTTTGCTACGAATCCCACAATTTTCTATAGTGTGTGTTATTGTGCTGTGATGGATTGGCACCCTCTCCAGGGTCTCCCAGTGTTTTGGCCAGAGTACCATGTGATAGGCTCCAGGTTCCGTGCAACCTTGTGTCAAATAAGCAGCACGGGAAACGTGTGGCAGCTTGTGCAAAATAAAAAAAACATTCCCAATTTTCCTCCAATCATCATGGCTCAAGAAAAAGGCATGAAGTATATAGTACCTATGGGGCTACTTTTCTATTTCTTAAAAGTCCATTGCATCCATCTGTGACATGTCCCTTGCGTCCCTTTTCCTCATAGCAGTCCAAAAATGTAATTTTACCCATTATCACAATAGTGAAAGAACTGGCCGAAGTTTTTATAGGTTGAGGCTGAGAAAAAGCACAGTTTAGCCAACATAAAGAAACATTAATCCAGTTCCACAGGCGTCAGAGCTGGCACCCATTCATATTCACTACCGTAGCCTTCCAACCAATTCTGTTGACATTTGCTGTCCAGGAAGGAGACCTAAAAATGGTGCCAGTGCACTTGTCTTTTTTTACTCCCCAATTTCTTTTTTGCTGGCCGTTCCTACCTCCAAGACAGTTCTTTCAATTTATATCCATTCCACTCCATCTATAACATTTATATATGCTCTCTTCTGCATGCATGAGCTCACAGACACCTGTCACAGGCTTGTATCTCTGTAACTGACACAGGAGACAGATCTTGTATCTCTGTATCTCTAACACAGGTTTGCTATTCCACCTACTCAGAGAGCATGACTGCCAGCCACCTCTTCAACCTCGAAATCTAAATTTTTGTTTAACGGAGTGAAAGACAATAATCTGGTCTTTAAAAATAGTGTATATTATTTTTAAATGTAGACAGATTTCACAATGTGCATATATTAAATGCAAGACAGTGTTCTAGAGGTCAAAAAATACAATGATATATTTATATCTATGACGAGAGGTAACAAAATATTTTTAGACAAAACAAGGTTAATATTATAAACCTTAATAAATCCAAATCCAATTATAGCAGTTGGGGTTTTTTTTAGCAGGCATCATTTTAATGACACAGTGTTTACACATTAAATGAATAAATGCCATGCAATTATTCAGAACATTTAAAATACAGCTGTTGAACTAGATCTTTGGATTAAATTTAATTGCATAAATGGTGGGCAATTTAAAATATACAAACCAAATAATGCACACTTTAAATAATATTAATATTCTTAAAAGTTCTATGTTTTTGTTCTTTTTTTTTTTTTTTTTTTTAGAAAATGTTAAACCTTTTAATAAAAATATGTTTTTTTTTTGACTTTTTCTTCTTAAATGTGTATTCGGACTAATAATTAGAAATAAATTTAAAACAACAATATTATATGTGATTATATACGTCACCCCAATGTACAATATTGTTATTGCTTATTTAAAAATTAATTAGTCACAGTTATATTTTAACCCCCTGGACAAATATTTTACATCCATTAACATTTTTGAAAGTAGTAACTTTCCTTAAATTACACCAACTGTAATCATACTATGCCATAGAAGATTATTAATTTACATATATACTGTAGGTGTGACAGCTTTTTTAACATGAAATAGAAAATACACACACTGCATCTCCAGTGTAGTTAAATAACTAACGCTATTTCATATTTAAACTAACTGGGTAAAATAAATATGCCTTCATTTTTAACAAACTAATATAATTCACAAATGATACAACACTTGATTATGAATATTGCATTGCAGCCATTTTATAACCAGACTAATGAACTAGGCATGAATTACTATACCAGTTCTTGTTACACGTTCGATTAAAGTGCAAAAAAATTAATTAGTCTATTTTAAAATGTGATTTTTTTTTTTTTCTTTGTAATTTATAACACATTAAAATTCACCACGAAATAAACACAGTACACAGAAAAAAACCACACACAAAGTGTTACAAGTGTAATAGATTCTGTTGCCAGTATACAATACATCACTTAAATGATGAAGTGTAGATTTTAAGAAAAAAATCTTTTATATTCATCCTGTCAGTAATATTAAGATTGATTATTCACTCACCCCTGTGATCACTGCTCCGGAGCTGTACGACACCAGCAGCAAAGTGAACAGCAGTTTGTAGCTGGAATTCATAGCTCACACACTGGCTTTCTCCTATTAATTTTTCCAAAGTAAAAAATGATGTGATTTTGTAGCAGTATGCTATGTATATACTTACAGTACTATGATGTATTGGTTAAAAAGGACTGTCTAAAAGGCGTGTGTGGTGCCTGAAGGAGTGTGTAAACTTGTGGGACTAAGTGGAGGCCTTGAGGATTGATTTATAAAGTGCGATCTCCTTTCAGACCCACTGTGAGTCATGCGCATTTCATTTTTTTAAAAAGAAAGTCAAAGAAGGGGCAGACAGGGATAGAGTTATAGTAAAATACCAAACATGGAAAATAGGTTTGGCAATTGATTGAAAATGTATCAAGGCTAAAGTATTACTGAAAAGTTGGCAAAACAACATGGCAAAAAAACAACAAAAATCATCCTTGAATCTTACCCACCTTCAAGGTCTCTCTAAATTATTCCCATTTGGATAGAAACATAAATTAAAAACAGGCAAGAAAAATTGCAAACAAATTGAAGCAGTCATTCATCAATGAACGCGTCACATTTTTTCAGCTGTTTTACCCTTGGCCATTAAGAACTAGGTTCAAGACCGAATCTGCACATAAAACATTCTGTTATGCACTTTCATATATCATATTTTAAAGCTTTTGCTTGTAAAAACTAGGGAACAATGTTAAAAATACAGTCCTAATATTTATTTCTATTAAATATAGTACTAATTGTTTTTACTGTAATTTAAATCTATGCTCTAGATTTAGTTTTATATATTCAACCACTTAAAGTCATGTACTGGAAAGGAAAAATAAAACTATTCTGTTTTGCAATTTATACAGTATATAATTTATTTTCTTTAAAACTTTTTCATGTATCAATCTGGTTTCCCTTTAGGAACTCGAGCTGCATCAAATCCCATTGGGAATAACTTTTATAACCTAGGGTCCGAAGCACGTGTCATCCGTCCAATCTTAAAGTATTACTTTACAAGTAGGTGATGTCGTCAACTGTATAAACATGCACATCTATATACCTTTGGATGTTTGCATCCAGACAAACAGAGGCTTTTCATCCTTATTAAAGCCATCCTAACCTAACATGTACCAAACTTTTGAACTTTCCGCTCCACATTATTTACCTCTTCTTTTCTACCCTCTTATTTTCCTTCGTCTACATAAGATGTAATCTTCCTGTGTGCTCCTATAAGTCACTGAATGCTCCTCTCTTTTCTGGAAAAAGGTATTTACCACAGCCATCTCCATCCTTTAAGCAAAGTCTACTATCATCTGTTCTTCACTGTTCCTTTCTCTGACTTCAAACCTGACCAACACTTCCTCATCACCTCTGTTCCCCTCACCAACATGTCCATTAAAGTCTGTGCCTATCACTGCTCTCTCTCCTCTGGGAATACTCAGAATTACCTTATTTAACTCACGCCAGAACCTCTCTTTCTCTTCTAATTCACAACCTACTTGTGGGGCATAACCACTTACAACCATCAATTTCTAACTTCAGACTCATCACATGGAGCGTGAGCCTAGTGTTAAAAATTAAATAATGAATTATGAATAATTAAATTATCGCTCAGATATTAAGCAGTATTGACAGGACTGGAGAAAGAAAGGAAAACTGTGGCGTTTGCTACACCAACTAGCGCTTGGGTGTCTGAAGCTGGCTCCTAACACGAATTTTAGCAAAAAAATTCGACAGAGAGATGGCTAATATCTCGAAAAACGTATTAGGCGGGACACTTATAAGTCAAGGTACCGCTGTATAAGCAAAAACGCAACATAACTATATCTTTCTGGAATTTGTGGCTGAATAACAATCACATTGGGACTAATTGTTATAGTTAGCTAATGGTGAGATTGAAAACAGATCAGAGCGGCCTACTGACATGCCTACTGGATGCAATATATTCATAAAAAGTAAAAAAAATATATATATATATATTTCAATAGAATACCTTTACAGTCAATATGGATGTCATTCCCAATTCTGCTGCCTGAGATTTCCATAACATGTCTAATAAGTCAATTTCACAAGTGTACTGGTAAAACTGTCTGTAGGCATACAGTTATTACATTTATGAATAAAATCTATATCCAGAATCCACAATCCAGAAGAAATGATGCTACAAAAACTTGATTTGACTTGATCAGTGTTGCAGTACAATATCTTTGCATGCCTTGAGTGCAGTGCAGCCACTGTTTATAAGCTCATTTTCAACATTCAATCAAGCTGCTACAGATTTTCTAGCATTCTGAAAACAAGGCTTTGTGTTAATTTCCCCCTGCGGACTGTAAATGCTACATTAATTGAGAGGCAGTAAATATTTCCAGAATATAGCAAGCTTTATTATAAATTCAAGTGTGCCTTCTCTTATTCTTAAAAGAGAACTATTCGATTTAAGAGTATATATCAGGGATATGTAATACAGCATGGAGAAAACATAAAAACAGCGTTAGTTTATCACATACACTTGATTGCAGCCTTGGCTTGAAAGATGGACATAGAATGCAAACATTGCAAACGGAATGTAATCAAAAAGCAGAACAATCAAAAACCAATGCATTTAAAACATCAGTAACAAATGGAACTATAAAAATAGGTGATTTAACTGTAACGTTCAGGGTTTTTGGTGTTCATGTTTTGTTATTGTTCATGTTTGATGTTTATTCATGTTTATTGTTTTATGCCTAGGCTAAGCTATGCTAGGTAGCTAAGCTATGCTAAGCTAGCCTAGGCAGTTTGTCCTTTCCTCTGATTTCCCCTGTCCTTGTGTCTTGTTTTCATTGGTTGTTTAGTCATGTGTTTGTGATTGTGTTCTGGTGTGCCTTGTTTAGTTTATGAGTTCCTTGTCTTTTTATAGTCCTATGTTACCCTGTCTTCTTGTGGGTTATTGTTTTGTGTTTGTTTATGCACTAGTGTAAAGAGATCCTGTTCATGCACCACTGTGGAAAGAGCCTGTTCATGCACCAGTGTGAAGAGATCCTGTTCATGCGCTACTGTGGAGAGATCCTGTTCATGCACCACTAAGAAGAGATCCTGTTCATGCACCACTGTTGAAAGATCCTGTTTATGCACCAGTGTGGAGAGATCCTGTTCATGCACCATTGTAAAGAGATCCTGTTCATGCACCAGTGTGGGGAGATCCTGTTTATGCAGCACTGTGAAGAGATCTTCTTCATGCGCTACTGTGGAGAGATCCTGTTCATGCACCACTATGAAGAGATCCTGTTCATGCACCACTGTTGAAAGATCCTGTTTATGCACCAGTGTGGAGAGATCCTGTTTATGCACCACTAAGGAGAGATCCTGTTCATGCACCACTGTGGAGAGATCATGTTAATGCACCACTATGAAGAGATCCTGTTCATGCACCACTGTTGAAAGATCCTGTTTATGCACCAGTGTGGAGAGATCCTGTTTATGCACCACTAAGGAGAGATCCTGTTCATGCACCACTGTGGAGAGATCATGTTAATGCACCACTGTGGAGAGATCCTGTTCATGCACCAGTGTGTAGAAATTCTGTTTGGTTCATGTTCGTTGTTTGTTTAGTGTTTCTGTACATAGTTCAAATAAACTGCAAATAAACTGCCTGCTGGGTTCAATTAGTCTTGTCACAGTGGAGTTCTGTTACATAACTGGTGCTGTAAAAAAATAAAGGCACTTTATTTAAGTTTGCTTAAGTTTGTATAACATCTAAAGCAAAACTGATTGATAATGCAAAAAAAAAAAAAAAAAAATCTGCTCTAATTTTGAAAATGTTTGCAGGTAAGGATTTCCCAGTCATGAAACTGGGTGATGATCATTTGTCAAATAATTTATTGCAGCTATGATGATTTATTTCCGGTTTATAATTATTTGTTTTAGGGCTTGGACTATTAATTGTTTGCACTATACAATTAAATAAAGGTATTTAGTCAGTAAATAATTATTTATACTAAACACGCGTAAAGCCTAACGTAATGCGTGCTAAGGAACCATATTGGAAGCAGAGTATGTGAGCGGAGTGGAGCAGCAAGAATTTCCACTCCTCTCATTTTATAATCGCAAACTGATGCTAACAGTGCAACACAGACAGTGCAAATAGACAATAGAAACATTACTCTGGACATTGGAAACAGACAATACAAAAACAAAACACACTGTACAGTGCATTAGCTCCGACCAGATCATAAAGATATGCAGATAAAGAGGAGTGCAAGTAAACAGCAACATTATTGTGCAAACAGCATTTAAAGTGTCCGTGCTTAACAGAATGTATTTTCCTGTTTACGCAGTGCCATAAATGTCGATTTATATTGTGTGTGTGTGTGTGTCAGTTAAGGTAGTTTAGATCTGTGTGTTGAGGAGCCTGGTGGCTTGAGGAAAGAAACTGTTACACAATCAGGTTGTGAGAGCTATAGTACCTTTTTCCAGATGGCAGGAGTGTAAAAATTGAATGTGAAGGGTGTGTGAGGTCGTCCACAATACTTTTGGCTTTTCAGATGCAGTGTGTGTGGTGTAAATGTCCGTTTTAGAGGGAAGAGAGACCCCGATGATTTTCACAGCTCTTCTCGCTATCCTCTGCAGGGTCTTGCAGTCTGAAACAGCACAGTTTCCAAACCAGGCATTGATTCAGCTGCTTAGAATGCTTTCAATGGTCCTCTGTAGACCATGGTCAAGATGGGGGATGGAAAATGGGCTTTCCTCAGCCTTCGCAGAAAGTAGATGCGTTGCTCTGATTTTTTGATGATGAAGCTGGTGTTGAGTAACCAGGTGAGGTTCTCTGGCAGTTGAACACAAAGGAATTTGGTGCTCTTCACAATCTCTACAGAGAATCCGTCGATGTTCAGCGGAGAGTGGTTGCTCTTTGCTGTTCTGATGCAAGAATTCTATAGTCTTGTTGATGTTTAGTAACAGGTTGTTGGCTCTACACTAGGCTGTTAGCTGTTGCACCTCCTCTCTGTATGCTGACTCATCGTTCTTGTTAAGACCCACCATCACGGTTGTGACTTAATTATGTGGTTTGAGCTGTGCATTTTCACACAGTCATAAGTCAGCAGAGTAAACAGCAGTGGGCTGAGCACGCAGCCCTGCGGGGCCCTAGTGCTCAGTGTGGTGGTGCTTCGGGTCAGAAAGTCCAGGATCCAATTGCAGAGGAAGGTGTTCAGGCCTAGCAGGCTCAGCTTCTCGATCAAGTGCTGAGGGATGATTGTGTTGATTGCGTTGAAATAATTGCTATCATACGATTAGTTAATAATTGCAGGCAATGCAAGACTGATTATACTATAAAAATGCTAATATCTTATAATAAATGTACAGGGCAAATAGACGTATGATTATATTCTGTCTGCAATGAGCACAGTTGCTTTCTTTTTCTGTAATTAGTTTTTTTTTCCCTACTCTCAATGGGTGTTGTATTACCTCTTACAAGCTGCTACATGAGACCAATATGAAGGAAAATATGTAGCCTTGACTTATGGAACTTTTTCTCTGTGTACCAGAACATCTAATACTGACTACTGTATGTCCTGCTTTTACTAGGTCAACCCCATCAATCTATTAAATTAGAGATAGAAAAGGACCTTGTATTTCTCGGTTTTGCACATACAAATGTTGAATTTAAAATGTTTTTATATTCTACTGATGGTTAAAATAAACAGAGGAGCAGATTATAATAGGCATCTATACATGGTCGGGGGATTTATCAGGATAAAAATAGCCATATAGTCATTTAGTCAATGCGCTGCATCGAAAAAAAAATGTCTCAGTTCTCAGCACTCATGGTAATTTTATCTGGATGGTTTATAAATAAAAAATGAAGGTCCATTTTGGGGTTGGACATACTATTAATTGAACAAAGGAATCCAACAGCCATCATTTGGAATTTATTAAATGGACATGGCCAGTAGTAAATAGACTGTCCAACAGTCTTTTCCACCTGTACTCAGCTTCAGGCCATAAGAAGGCTGTTACTTGTAATCTCACTGCCAACTATGAAAGCTTATTAAACTATGTGAACTTCTTCTTGATTTATTAAAGAAAATATTATTCAAATATTAATGTCAAATTTATAAAATTAAAAAAAATAATAATTTACACCATAAAGCCAAAAGTTTGTTCATCCCTTACCAGCCTAGCCAAATAAGTGTATTCTGTCACAAAGTTGGAAGTACACATTTGTCTAGAATGCCTTTGCATGTTCTAACATTATATTATTTCTTTACTGGAATTAAAAGGCCCAAATAGTGTTTCAGCATGACAGTGGCCCAGTGCACAAAGCCCTGAGTTCAACACCACTGAACCCCTTTGGGATGAACACCAGTAATATCCCAGACCCACTAATGTTGTTAAGGCTGAATGATAAAATCTAGTGTAAATGTTATTATAGGAGTAAGCCTGAGAATAGATTTGCAGTTTTAAACAAAGAAAATGTTCACATATAGGCAGGGATCCTAATACTTTATCTATATAGTGTAAAGTAATTCACTGTCATGTGAGTTAAAACAATAGTTAATTGTCCTTTGGCTGTTCCTCTTAGGGGTTGCCACAGCAAATCATCTGCCTACACCTATCTCTATCCTTTGCATCCTCTTTACGCACACCCACTAACTTCAAGTCCTCGTTTATCACATCCAAATACCTCCTCTTTAGCCTTCCTTTTGCCTTCTGCCTGCAGCTTTATTTCCAACACCCTCCTCTTAATATTTCCAATATCCCTCCTCTGCACATGTCCAAACAATCTCATTCTGGCCCTTTTCATTTTGTCCCCGAAACATCTAACATGCACTGTCTCTCCGATGTGCTCTTTTTAATGCCGTCCAACCTTGTCACTCTCTACATTTTCAGCTCTCCTTCCTGGTTGGTCTCACAGTCTTGTACACCCTCCACCTTGATTCTTGCTGATATTCCTCTGTCACACTTTACTTCTGACATGTTTCTTCTCTCATTCCTTTGGTTCTTGGCCTCTTTTTTTACACTCTCCGTTGCTCTTGACTGTTGACTACAACTACTTTCAAGTTCAGCTGTCCTGTAAAGAAGTTCAAGTTCAAGGAGCTTTATTGTCATTTCAACCATATATAGCAGATCAGTACACAGTGAAATAAAATAACGTTTCTCCAGGACCCCATGGTGCTACACAAAACATAGAATTCCACAAAACAAAAAAGAGCCACTAAACAGGTTAGACATTAAGTGCATATGTGAGCCTAAGAAGCAGATCAAAATGATTTATTGTTTTCTTTAGCCTCACCAGTCTTACTAAATTACACATTTTTAAGAAGAAATTGTACAGATTCCCATCTTCTCTGTTTAGAGGTTTATGGTCACATAAGCATTAACAGTTCTGGTCTGCTGATTGTTCCCTCACCACAGCTTTTCTCTTGGTGTGATGAGTATGTTACGCTTATGCTCCCAATCTCTGAAACTTTCTTCCCTACAATATTTATTATAATAACTATGTTAAGCTAATTATGCAAATATCTATAAATCTGGGTACTACTAAGATGTCTATTGCATTATAGCATCAAAGTACTTATATTAATCTTGGCTTTCCTGCATCTGCTTGGGAATCTGCAGAGTTTCAATCTCCTAAAAACATTAGCAGTAGGTAGATCAGCATCTATAAATTGACCCTAGTAATACATAAATGTGTTCATGGTATCCTATCCAGGGTGTGCTCCAAACTTAAGTTGTGTTTCGCTCCACATACACCTTGGCCCAGACATTGTCTGTCTGTTCTATTTTATAGCATTAATACAGTAGCCGGATTTGGCAAATGCTTTTATTCAGAGCAATTTATTTATATCTTATTTATACATCTGAGCAGTTACGGGCCTTGATAAAGGAACTAGCAGAATGGGGACCCTGGGATTTGGGCTAATAATATTTCAAATTGCAGTTCAACTTAAACATTAGGCTCCCATTTACCACTGGATTAAGTAAGCAAACAAAATATCACTCACTGTATCGATTCATGTTTTACTTTTACATTTAATTATTTGGCAGAAAAAGAAAAGAGGTGAAAAGAGTGCAAGCATGCAATAGGATCTGGGAAAACCCAATACTTGACTTTCTTTATTCTCTCTTCAAACCTGTTTTTCTCAAAATTTCATTCCTAAAAATTATAGGGATCAGCTGATTTAAGATAGCCATAACGTTTTTTTTACAGACAAGGTATAAAAAAATAAAATAAAAAAATCAGAAAGGGCGTAAAATGGCTTTCACTGTGGTATTGAAACCTTTCCTATTTATCAATAGGTAAAATTTCACCATGTGACAGGTTTTTCAAGGTTGCATCACATATTTACAAATGACACAGATTGTTGAAGTTTTTTTTAAAAATGCAATATTTTGTCTTTCTATATTTATAAATATTTAATCATGCCAATTTTAATTATTATCTATAATACATAATCAGCATCACTGCAACTGTCATGCATACCACACCAACAGACCAAATAAATCATAAGATCATTGACAAATCGTTAAAAAGAAAATCTTGAGTATGTAAGAATAGGTCAAGGATTATGCGGGTCATGTTGAATAAACGTGGAGTAAAATAAAAAGCCAGTGACTAAGTAAGTAAAATGAGTCTATTTAACATTTGAATAAACATTTTTAGATTTTTGTGCTAAAATCCGAGCGTTGAACATTCGCAGTCTGAGACAGTAAAATCCCATTATTTTGGATGACACTTAAAACGTGAATGACTTTTTCTGGGTTATACTAAGGGTTGCAAGCTGCAATAGAATTGAAGGGTTTTAGGATTGGAGTCTAACACAAGTGGAGATTGGGAATTGATAGAAATGTCTAAGAAACTTGTTCAGTAGAAACAGGCTTGCTGTCACGGTAACACCAACTCCTCCACCACTGACACCTGCTAACCATCACCAGTTACTCTCACAATCATGCACCTTTTCTATTTAAGCTAACTCTGCACACCCCATCACCGTCTGAATTAATCTACGGTTAAGCTACACTCTGTTTGTGTATGTTCCCAGCCTAAGCTTCTACTTCGGCATCTTCTATCATTGTGCCGTTTACTCTATCTCTAGCCCCTCCATCTCTTTACTCCCCTGCCTTGTTCTTTTCACTCCAGCTTCCCTGCATTGTCTGTTCTAGTCAACTGTCTTCCTCCGGTTTACACTATCCATCTCCTGCCCACTAAGTGCTATCATCTCTACCCCATCTGTTCCTTCAGTAAATGCACCCGTCTGAGTTTGAACTTACCTGTCTCTCAAATCTGGTATTAATTAACTCTTGCATAAGTGTGTAATTTTTCACCTATATTTTTGTGACATACAGACAAAAATATTTATAATAATAAGCATTTTAACATCCTTCTGGAAAGTGTGTTATTAAGTCACTGATGCTGGGTGAGAAAATCTGAGGTGCAGTCACTGTTTCAGTCCATCCCATGAAGGTGGTCATTAGGGTTGAGGTTAAGGGCTCTGTGCAAGACGCTCAAGTTCTTTTACACTGACCTTGATAAAATATCTCTTTATGTGCCTTTTAATTTTACTGAAGTAATAAAGTTATGTAACTTTCTTGGCTATACAATCATGTAAGAGTGCTGGTGTTGGTGGGCTTCAATAAAAAACCTGCTGTAGTCCTTTACAGCATAATTCTTCAGTCCTGGACAGCAAATTCACTACATTTATTTACTTTCTGCCCCACCTCTGATTTGATGGTTCCCCTGACAAATGTACTTGTTTCCTACAACAATGTTCTAGCTACTTTTTAAATCAACCTGAGGTTTTTAGGTCAAGATCATCCAGTGTGCTTTCTGGGAAGTCAATAAGTGGGTTACAGGAGTTTAGGATTACAACACACATTTTCCAACAGGCATGAACATAGTGGCCCAGTTTTGTCAAGGCAGCAGTCCACCTTCACATAATGCTATTCAGTTTTGCACACTTGCAGCACAAATCCATATGATATTGTTTTTGAAGCACATTATTTGTTGTCAACAGTGGTGGAACGAGTACTGGAAAATTTCTACTTAAGTAAACGCATTGCTTCTAAAGAAATAATCACTTGATTGGTAAAGGTACTGAGCTCTAAGTAGAGGAAAACAATATAAATTAAGTAAAATTAAATAAGTATTTTATTAAACTATTTAAGTTGCTGTGTTGCAAATACTTCAGTGTGTAAAATGTGATTTTTAAACCATTTAAGTGCAAGAAGATTCAGCACTGCACACACAAAGAGCTACAGTACATCTCAATGTGTGCAAACTCAGAATTTTTGACCTTTTTGACCTTCAGAATTTTATATTTTACCTATAAAAGCTACACACCTTAAAAGCCAATAGATTTACAGATTTATCTTTTGGTAATTTGTACTTTTTTTTGTACAACTCAAGTAAAAGTACAATTAGCACAATTTAATTATAGTCAAAGAGTAAATAAAAATGAAAAAAATCTATTCAGGGTCTGTAAGTATTTGTAGTTAGAATAAAGAATGTGTTTACATGTGCCAAATAAAAAAACGCTTAACCAAACATATATATATACCAAACATAGACATATAACATACATACACATATAGCATACAAACAACAATCTTTCTATCCTGTATATGTAAACGTTTGTGTGTTTTATTAAATCTAATTATTGTTAAAAATGATTAGCAATGGGAATGGCTATAGTTTTGATGACGTAAGTATAAAAACGAGGCAGGTTATTATTAGGAAAGATGTGTTAAAGATGTGTGTTGCCCAAGTGTTTAAGTTAAGAACCTTCTTATTAACTGTAAAATCAGGGGTGTGTTTGGATTGGATTTTAATTTGGTAAAGTGTCCACTGTAAAACAAGTCTGACTATAGAACAATAAATGTAAAGGTTTGGGTGAATCCATTTGTGTGTATATTGTAAATGAAGTTAAGACTGAACTGTTCTGACAGCTTGGAGAAATATTGTTGCCTAAATATGTGATGTGATAATTGCACAATTTGATAGGTGTTACATCCATGCTATTGGTGTAACGTGATACCAGACAGACGAGACAGACAGGATACTGGAACATAGGAGATGAACGATGGGACCAGGAGTGGAGAAAACAGGACTCTGGATTACAGGAACAGGAGGAATCAATGCTGGAGGGATGTGGATAATAAAGGTAAGCGAGAAAGCTAGAGAATAAGGTTTGGAACAGAGGCAGAGAGTCTAGTATGTCCTAGTGAGACCAGACAGGGACAGAATGTGCTGAGTGCTCTTAAAGAAGTAAGTGTGAGTGGGAGTGACAATGATGTGCAGGTGAAAGTGATTAGAATTCTGGGGAGTGTGTTAATTGAATGGTGGAGGAGCTGGGTGTTACCGTGACAGTTTACATGTAATAACAGAATAGACGATTTACTCCAGTTGATGGAATATTCAGAAATACGAGAGAATAAATGAATAAGTTTGTTTAGTTCCTGTAAGGATGATGGTGGGTCTTGTAAATACAGTAGTAAGTCATCTGCATAAAGATGTTTAAACTTATTTAATGTGGCTGTTTTGTCGGATGGCTGCTGCTAACGGTTCAATGAAAATGGTAAATAATAAGGGGGGACAGTGCGCATCCTTGGCTAGTCCCCTGAAGCTATGTGATGTTAATCTATTGGTGTTGACAGTAAAGTTTAATGCATATAAAATTTTAATCTAATTGATCAATGACTTCCCGAAACCAAACCTCACTAATGTCGAAAACAGGAACATCCAGTAAACCCTATCAAAGGCTTTTTCTACATATAGAGTGACTATGATAGTTTTTGCTTTTTGAATTGAAGAATCATTTATAATTTAAATATTCTTTGTTTTGCTTTTTGAATTGAAGAATCATTTATAATTTAAATATTATTTTGTGTATTGGTGGATGCCAGCCTGCCCCTAATAAAACCAGTTTGATCTGGGTGAATTATAGATGCCGTAATCGTTTCGATTCTGTTTCTAATGTCAGCACTGACTAGAGTAATAGGATGATGGATTGATGCTAATTTTGGATCTTGGATGCTAATTTTGGAAGAAGTGAAACTGTGGCTGTGTTCATAATAGCTGGGAGCTTTAATTTTTGTCGTGACTCATTTAACATTCTGATGATGAGTGTGGACTAGGAATGTTTGTAAAACTCAGCAGGGAATCCTGCTGCTTTATTATTCGACATGAGTGCTGTATGAAGTTTCTGTTAGTTTAGTTGTGGCAAATTGATACTGTTGAGAAAAGAGTTCATTTTTTCTGATGAGTATAATTTGCTGTAGACATTTTGTAAGATTTGATTTATTTCTTTGAATGAGTTGGTGGACTTTCCCTGCCGAGTCTGTAATAACTGAAATTATTGCTTTTTCCTTGCTTTGTTTGATTTGCCAAATATTTGTTACTATGATGAAATTCTTCTTGTCCAAGCCTATGAATTAGGAATTATTTTTGTTGATTAGTTTCAATTTGTATTTTATTAATTTCTGTTTATTCTCTTGCGTTATTTATGTTGATGTCTTGGGGTTGTTTGATTTTCTGTTCCGATGCTGCATCTTGTTCTTTTTCCTTCTGCTTTTGTAAATGGACTATAAGTTTTTTTCCCTTTTAGTACTATTTTGCCTGTTTTCCATAAAGGAGAGAGAGATAATCCAGGGGTGTCATTCATTTCTAGAACGAATACCCACTTACTTCAAGTAACTGTTAAAAACTGTGTCTTTCAGAAAAGACATGTTAAAATGACTAATCTTGACTAACACAGATGTTCATAAAATTTGAGCTGCTTTTTATACAACAGACAGCAGTTTCCCACCTTTACTTTGCTTCTGAAGAAGTGCGTAAGACTGTCCTATTGCCGCCCGTATGCAAATGAGTAATATACACAGCACAATCTCACAATATTCAGAATCTTCTTCACAAAAGAGCATTTTTTCAAGAAAGACAATATTTCTGAAGACCATAGTGTTTTTGTGCTTCTGGGAGTGGCACACACGGAAGCGGCCTTTGATGACGCTGACTGCCTGCACAGACGGGCTTCTCAGCAACGAGGGCAGGGAGGATTTCGAAGCCGCAGCTCACAAGCGGCAGAGAGGTCTGCGCGCTGCACGAGCTCAAGAGTGTGCATATGTGTATTGCCACTTTTTCCGCTCGACTTAAAGAGCTGCTCCCCCTTCAGCTGGATGCTTGGGATGCACTTGCACTGGCTTTAAATTCTCAGCACCTGCATAATCTCTCAGCGCTCGAGCAGCTTGGACTGTTAAATCAGTTCATGAAAGCCTGGAGAGCTATTCCAGGGGTGTCACACTGAATTTAAGAATTATAGAGCCCGGTTATGCACTACAGCTTTAACGCAGACCACCCTGTTTCAACAGTCACTAATTTTACCTCAGAACGACTCCTTTATGATAACGGAGGTTCACAATTTCGAGTAAGGAGCCGTAGAGCAAGTTTCCCTGAGCAAGCTGGAGACGGGATTCTACAGCTGTCTTCCTGGTTTTCAGACGGGTTTTGTCTGATTTTTTTTTCGAACTTCACTCTTATTCGCGATGAGTGCCGAGCAACGTGTGTGTTCTCCGCCCTATTTACCTGCACTATGTGAAATCCTGCTTAGTGCAGGTAATTTATCGGGGTACATCCTCTGTCTTCAGTGCAGTTTCCTGAAGATATGTTAAGCTCCAACATACTTAGTGCGAGCTGTTTAGTGCGGTCTCTTTCTGCCCAGTATGTGCAGCTCTTTGGGGCATATATTGCTTCGGCCGGTAAGTACGGAAGTACTTTATGCCTAGTAGCTCATTTCCTAGACTTAGTTGTAGCTTGCCAGAGGATTGCCACCCGCGCCGGCTTATATACTTTTTAAACAGCGGCACGTGCTTATTACTCATTTGCATAGGGGAGGCAATAGGCCAGTCTGATGCATTGGAGTGAGCCAAAATTCTTCAGAAGGAAAGTGAAGGTGTGGAATTTTCCGTAGTGGATGCTCCGTAATGTCTTGTTCCCGCTGTCAGCGAACCGAGGTAACCGGAGACGTTTTACATTTTAGTTAGGATCAGGGGTTAATCTCCAAACATAAATGTGTTTATGTTTGCGTAAATTATTTATTAGACCGCTATATAAACGTGGATTAATATAAAGCATGTTTTGCTAAGAAGTGACTCCTGAAAAATATATCAGTACCAACCATCATGTTCCTGCTCCATCTCCAGTAGTAGTCAGAGTATTTTTTTTTCCTATTAATTTCTAACAAATTCCTATTTACAAGGTTTTACAATGAATGCAGATAAAGTGTTTACTTTCAGAAAACATTATGTCATCTTTTCTATGTGCCATCTTCTCAACATAATTGTCACATGGAACCAGACAGGAGCCAGAGATAATGATAAGACCCAGCAACTTATTTTTGAAATTGGAAGGCAAGCAAGCAGGTCAATATCAGGATGCTAGCAATTAGCAGAGTAGCGAGTCTGCATATATATTTCTGGGGCTATTTTAACACATTATGATTACTTGTGATGATTTGACTAGGCACCCTGGTGATTGTGGCCACTAGCTTTGAAGGGCAGCAGGAAATGTAGCCTCTAGATTAAGCGCGTACATTAAGCGCTTCCTCTTTAAGACTTGGTCGAAGCCATCAGGGGTTTATTAACTTAAAAAAAACAGGATAAGAGAAAAAATGCTAGATGAAGATGTATAATAGTAATTACTTTACTTGTTTTGCAAACTGATCACTGTTGCTTTATCATTGCAATCACAATTTGACACTGTATGCACAAGGAGAATAAAACGCATCTGCATGTGAGCCCCTTGCTGATTTTGCAGGTTCTTAGGCAAGGTTAAACATGCTCCTGAGGTACCAGTGAATTAAGTTTAGAGAAGCTTTAAGAATGGATTGACACTCACTCTGCTCCACTGACCCAAGGCTACAGTTTACATTACATTTGATCACCATTACCATAGTTTTTTTTTGCCACAGTCACCACCGGCTTGCTCATTAGAGACAAACTTAAACTTTCACTATTACTGTATTTAGTGTAAAGCTGCTTTGATATAATGTCCATTCTTACATGCGCTATACAAATGAAAATAAGTTGAACTGAATTGAATTGAATTTGACTCGTGGGAAGAGTGCTGAGGGTGCTGCATCACAGACTGCCAACAGCTAGAAAATTTACATTTACATTTACAGCATTTGGCAGACGCCCTTATCCAGAGCGACTTGCATTTATCTCATTTATACAAGTAAATTGGGGGTTGAGGGCCTTACTTATGGGCCCAGCGGTGGTGGCTTGGTGGAGCTGGAAATCAAACCCACAAAGAGGTTTGGATGCAAATGCTATTTATTAAAGAAAGTGCAAAAATACAAACAAATTATAGAACATGGAAAACAAGAACATAAAACTAAACTAGCACAACCAGACCTGACCTGACCTGATATAACTAAAAGATGAACTGGAACCGGAATCTAAACTATAACATGACACTGACCATGACACGTGCCAAAGCAAGACCAAGACAAACTGAAACACAGGGGTATAAATACGCAACTAATTAGGGGAAACAATCAACTAAACTTGAAACAACTAAACATAGACAGGGACACATGACCAAAGTAGACCAATTACAAGACAGAACCAACAGCAAACATGACACATGGACGGGGAATCACATGACAAGACACAGACAACATAAAAGCACAAATTCTAAAACATAAAGTAATTCTCTCCCTACAAGCCTGACCTAGTCTTGACAAATAACATATTAAAGGGTTTCTATATTTTCTTAATTATAAGTAAAGTTCCAGCTTAAAGGAGAGGAATTCTTTAATAATTATCCATTATTTTTAAAGGGTGCATGAATCATTAGGTGAAGAGATGTCTCAACGAGTGGCTTTATTAGTGGCTTTTATAAGTTCATCAGATAATCCAAATTGTAGTTGAAGAACAGGCAGAGGTTGGTACACAATAATCCAAGAATCCAAAAACTTGGATTATCATGACGCAATCAAAAACGCTAGGCAAAGAATCGTAAACGTAAACCGGACAGAGATCAGAAACCATAAAGACATGAATGAACATAGAACGCTTAGTATGTAGAATGGCTAAACAATACTTTGCAACAGCTAGCCGAACAGAAAGTGTCACAGGAAGCACTGCAAACCAGTCAGTATTTTGGCGATGGTGCCCTCTGGTGTGTGTGTGTGGGGGGGGGTGTCATTACAGTATCACCAGTCCTATGAACCCCTCCTGCCGTTTTCTGTGGACGTCCTCAAGGGTGTGGGGTCTGAAACATTTAGGGTGAGCGACGTTGAAATCTCTTGTAAGTGTGGGGGGTCCAGAATGTTACAGGCCTTGACCCAGGACCGCTCCTCAGGTCTGTATGCCTCCCAGTCCAGAAAGTCTAGGAGGCTCTTTCTTCATCTAGAACCCAGAATTCCTCTTACAATGTATGCTGGGGCCCCTCAATGGGTGCTGGAGGGTCCATAGAAAAAGGTTCACTGACTGTGCCTGCTTGGTGTGGTTCCAGCAGAGAAAAGTGAAATGATGGTGAGATTCGATATAACAGGGGCAGCTTGAGTCTGTAAGCAACAGGATTAATTTGCTGTAGAATCATGAAAGGTCCAATGTATTTAGGGCCAGGTTTCTTACTTGGTAATCTGAGTCTTAAGTCTCTTGTAGATAGCTATACCAGCTGTCCTGGTTGATAGTCTGGATGAGGCCAACGTCGTCAGTTCGCCTGAATACGTTGTGATCGAATAGTTCTATGTAGTCTGACGTGGGATTTCCCAGACCTGAGCACTGCACTGATCCAGTTCTCCATTGCTGGTTGGCTCTCCTGACCATGGAAACATGGGTGGTTGATAATCAAGAACACACTGAAGCGGGGTAAGTCCTGTAGAAGAATGAGTCAGGGAGTTTTGAGCATATTCGGCCAAAGGAAGAAACTCCAGGGCACAATAGGAATGGAGAGAAATCTGCCCAGCTCTTGATTTAGTGCGGGAGTCAAACTGTAGTTACGAGTAAACTGCCTGTAGAAGTTAGCAAACCCCTGGAACCGTTGCAGATCCTTGACCGTTCTAGGTAATGGCTAGTCTGTTACTGCTCTTACTTTGACCTTATTCATAGAAACCCCTTGTGAGCTGACATGGTACCCAAGAAAAATGATCTGGTCCTGATGGAACTCACACTTCTAGGCTTTGACAAACAATTTATGTTCCAGTAGACAATTTAGCACTGTACAAACTTGCTTCACATGTTGCGAGAAGGAGTGCGACTAAATCAGGATATCATCGCTATAAGCGTTGACACATACATTCAGTAGGTCTCTGAAGATGTCACTGACAAAGGCTTGAACTGCTGGGGCATTAGCAAGACCATATGGCATAACTAAGTACTTATGATGCCCTCTAGTGTTGATGAACGCTGTCTTCAATTCATCCCCTTCTCTTATCCGGATTAAATTATAGGCACTGCGTAAATCGAATTTGGTAAAGAAACGGGCCTCCCATAGCTGTTCCAGAGCTGTTGGTATCAGTGGCAGGGAATAGCTGTACTTAACTGTAGTCGCATTAAGTTCTCTGTAGTCAATACAAGGGCATAGCCTGCAATTTTTGTTGTGTGTTCTCGATGCAGGGCCCCCACTCGCAATGTGATAATGGCAGTACGGTGAGTGATGCCTGGACCAATGGGCTGTCTATCAATGGCAGAAATCTGGAGAGGCAGTAAACAGGGTAATGTCTGTAGATTCGACTTCCTCACCAGCTGAGAGTCTATGAGGTTTAATGCTGACCCCAAATCCACTACCGCCGGAACCATATAGAGTACAGAATCAGTGATGATGCACACAGGCACTCTGAGACACATGAAAAAAAAAAAGACAGAGAACAGACAGGGTAACTTACTTTAGTAGAGCGTGGCGAGGGTTTTACAAGGCAGGCCGCCACAGTAGAAGCATAGTCTTGCTTGTGTTCTGTGCTGACGTTCCTGAGACGTTATCTTAGAAAATCCTAGCTGCATGGGCTCAGCTCCTTCAGTAGAGACGATTTCAGTGTTATGTAGTGCTCCATTTGTGCTTACCTGGGTGACATGGGGGCTGTTAAATAGGAGGTTGTCTAGTCTGACTGCTATGGCCACATATTGAGAACATAAACCTTGGTTCTCCCGGCAGATAAGTTCATCTTAAAAAACGTCATTTTAAAGCCACCTCATTTCATTCACGCTGAACAGGTAGAGTGCGAAACTGGATAGCATACTCTGCGCCAGATAGATCACCCTGGTGCAATCTGAGAAACTGGTTGGAGATATCTAGCTGCTGGATATTCAAAAACTTCATGAAGATGGGAAATAAAATAATCCACTGACAAAGAGATTCGGGGATTGGAACCCCCCAACCTGCCGACGCCCAATCTAGTGCTTTGCCGGTAAGCAGAGAGAGAAGAAAGGAACATGTCTTACTTTCTAATGCACATAGGCTGGGTTGATACTGAAATAGTATTTGACATTGTTGAATAAACCCTCTGCAACGTTCTAGTGTGCCGTCAAACTTATCCAGTAAGAAAAAGTGAAGCGGAAGCATGACACTGGGCTGTGGCTGTTGTTGCTCCTACAGCGACACAAGTTGAGCTTGAAAAGCTTGTAGCGCTTTAGCATGGTCATGGCCAAGTATTCTGTGAAGAATCACTAGGAGAAAGTTTCACGTTGTAACGAGTGGCTTTATTAAAGTTCAGCAAGTAATCCAAATGCATAGTTACAGAACATGCAAAGGTCGGTACACAATAATCCAAGAGAAACTTAGAACCAAATCAAAAAGGCTAGAAGAAGAATCATAATCGGAATCATATCATAAAGCGGACAGAGATCAGAAACTGTAAAGACATAACTGAACATAGAACTAGGATTATTTGAGTAGTTTTCAGTAATGCGCTTTTGTAATTGTGGTTATGAATTTGCACAATATTTTTAGAGCAGGCACTTGAACAAATTAAGGCTTCGGATGATTTTCTAAAATGCACATCAGCTTCTATGAACTATGAAGTAGAACCTGACCATTCTCTTTCAAGGAGGAGTGTGTGTTACAGCCTCTTTCACCAAGAGGGACTCTTTGTTTTATGTTCCCATGCAAGAGGAAATCCATACTGGATTTTGCACCCCTCTTCACTGTACTCTGGACTAAAACACAGTTGGCAGATTCTGCCAGATGGTCTAACAGCCTCTTGAGGCCTCTTGTTTTTTTAACCTTCGTGAGGCCTCGACAAACACAGGCAGGCAAGCGCGGCACACTTCCAGTGAGAGCTGTGCATAAAACCCTTTTCTTATAGATTATACTGTATAGTATATAACAGGTTAGGGGGGCACACTTGCCCCTGATTTTCTTTTATCAATTTTCCTATTCCCATACTTCTTACCAATAATACATTTTTAATATACAGGGACAGTTAGGAAGCAGCAAAAAGAAAGACAATTCACACAAGGATTTGCTGAAGAACAAAGAAGCTTGTGTGCATATGCTTTTTATCCCCTCAGTGCATACTGACATGGCCCTGCTGGGACATAACACCAATTAAGATTGGATTAGTTGCACAGTTGTTGTACATTGAGTTATGCGGTAACAATCCCCATAGCATCAGTCGCTCGAAGCAGCGCAAGTTACCCTGAGGAGAAACTCCTAAAACCCTGATTTATTAAAACAGATTGTAATTCTTTCCAGTGTTTTAAGATATTACATTATACATTTCTGAAAATTGACGTCCACTTATTGAAAAGGAAAACATTTGATGTAAAAAAAAATTTTTTAATTCCAGTCTCTCCCAAATTTCTCCCAAATACTGTTTACAAGTACAATGTACAAATATTTACAAATGCTGATTTTCACTTACTTGCAAATTACAAAGATGTGTTACAAAAAATGTTGTGTAAATTGCCAAAAAGTCGCACAGTAGATGCAATTATAACTGCTTCTTTTGAAAAAAAAAACAAAAAAACAATACAACAAGCATTTAAATGTAGATGTTAAGATTTTAGCCAAATTCTGGCAGACTGAATAGAGATCATGCTGGACAGCAGGGCCTTCTCTACTGGCCTAAACAATATCAGAAACTGACCTACATTTACAACCTAAATTTTAATATTTGTTCCATTAAATTGTATCAATTTATTATCAACAGTTTATTATTCTTATTTCATAGCATTTCTCTTTGCTGCACTGCTTCCAGTACATGTATGTGAATTCTAGGTTTTTTTGCCCATTTAGATTTCAGTTTATACGTGCTGCCGTGTTAATCTGATCTGCACAGGGCCTTTAGAATTAGTAGAATTTAGTAATAATAATTTGACAATCAATACACAATATTATGAGTTATTTTGTGTAGATTTATGAAATACAATTACAAATTATGGCCAATTAATGATGTGCATCTGCTTTATGCAGACTTCCCATTGGAGTCCTGCATGGCTTAGAGCATGCTTTAATTTTTATTCTCTATGATGTAATAGCTGCACATACATTTTTTTAACATTGCTAGCTGACGACAGATCCCCTGTTTAAACACATATAATAGCCTGTCTGTCTGTCATCTTATCACCTGAAATCGGATTCCACCAGGCCTGTATTTCTAGATTTCTCTGGGGATGTGGTCATATGTCAAAATCATGTCTTATCACTGGAGAACTCTGATCACAACATCTGACAACACCATATATATAATCACCTGCTCATGTTGCTGAGTCTGTCATGGTGATTTCTCTTTACAGCATCAGGAGGCCAGGCACATTGATTCTCTGACAGACTACTGCTTACAGATCTGTCCTATAATATTACACTCAATTGTTGCTGCATGTTATATTGAGCTTTTCTAATTCTGTACCATATTATAGCTCAACTTAACTCGCCATCCCTAATACATGCATCAAGACATGCACATGTACCATTCAAGAACACAGTATCTTTCTTTGTCTCGGTCCAAAAAATTGGACTAGTAAAATGTGCAAAATTGGTTTTCCATATAGATTTTGTAACATGAATAATAATAATAATAATAATAATAATAATAAACAGTAAATAAGCACAGATCACCATTTTAAATCTCTCTTTGTTGTCAGGAAAACAGGAATACAGCCTCTGGATAGTTAATTGTTGAGTTTTTGGAGATGTGTTTACCTGTACAGGCAAAAATATTGTATCGTATAGATGTTTAGTGTAGCTATGTTGTGGCAAAAAACATTCTGTTGCAACTACACCATATCCATATATGCACCATATCCCATATAATGAGGGAAACAATAATTAGTTTGACTCCAGAACCGTGGTGCTACAAAGAATAACACAGAATAGATTGTACCGTAGTTCTGGTTGTTGAGGAGCCTGATGGATTGAGGGAAGAAACTGTTACACATTCATGTTGTGAGGGCCCGAATGCTACGGCAGGCTTCCAGGAGAGTGAAAAGTGAGTGTGAGGGGTGTGTGGGTTCGTCCACAATGCTTTTTGGATATGGAGTGAAGAAAGACTTGGTCGGTTTTATAGCTGCTCAGGATGCATTTGATGGTCCCTCTGTAGAACTCGGTCAGTATAGGGGTGGAAAATTGTCTTTCCTCAGGCAGTAGAGATGCTACTGGACTTTCTTGCTAATAGAGCTAGTGTTGAGTGACCAGGTGAGGTTTCTCCACCAGATGGACACCAAGGAATTTGCTGCTGTTGGTTGCTCTGTGCTCTTCTAAATATGTTGTTCGCACCGAATTGTTAGCTGTCGCACCTTCCCTCTGTATGTTCTTGCTGATGAGACCCACAACAGTCATGTGATCAACAAACTTAATCATGTGATTTGATCTGTGCAGTAAGATGGTGCTGGAGATGCTGCTTCCAAACTGAACTGACTGAGTTCCATTCAGAAAGTTCAGGATCCAATTTCAGAGGGAGGTGTTTAGGTCCAGATGGCTTATCTTCCTAATCAGGTGCTGAGGAATGATGGTGGTGAATGCTGAACTAAAATCTATGAACAGCATTTGAAAGTGTCCTTATTGTCCAGTTAAAGGGACAGGTGGAGGGTCCAGTGAAATTGACATTGGGTCTTGATCTGACTGCTGACGAGCTTCTTGAAGCACTTCATCATGTTAAGCTTAAGTGCGACGGGACATTGAAGCAGGAGACTGTTGACATCTTTGTCACAGGGAGGATGCTAGTAGTTGTGAGGCATGTAGAAACAACAACGCTACTCGGGAAAGATTTTGAAGACATCTGCTAACTATCTGCACAAATCCCTGAGCCCTCTGCCAACTCTGCTTAGAGTTGTCTTCACATCAACCGTGAATAGATAGAGCACCTGGTTGTGGGCCACATTGTTCTGGGCCACATTGTTCTGCACCTCTAATCGGGCATAAAAGTTGTTTAGCACATATGGAAGGGAAATGTCATGGTCACAAACAGGTGAAGTTGTGTTGTAGTTAGCGATTGTCTGAACATGGCTGTTGATTACAGAATTTGGCTGACGCCCTTATCCAGAGCCGCTTACATTTATCTCATTTATACAACTGAGCAATTGGGGGTTAAGGGCCTTGCTCAGGGGTCCAGCAGTGGTGGCTTGGTGAAGCTGGTAATCGAACCCACAATCTTCTGGTTGGCAGTCCAACACCTTAGCCAAGAGCCACCACTTCCCCGATAACGGGAATTGATGGCTCATGGTTATGGGTATGCGCCGATAATGTTTATATAGACAAGATCCAGCTTGTTTTTCATTTTACTGATTTAATTCTGTACTTGCGATTTAGAAAAAACACACCATTTTAAATAATTAATCAGTGTGTGTTTTTCTATAGGTCTTAAATGTTTCCTATTCTGTTATACTTATTGTCTTAATGTTTCCTAAATGTTTTCCGATACATTTCTTATAACTGTTTACCAACCAACACTGATATGACAGATTTAGTTTATTAATTAGAAGTAATTACAATTTTTTAGTAGTTTTTACATACACTAGCATAACAAGGCTTTAGAATTAATTACTTCCACTTTGAAGAATTAACCCCCACCAAACGCACCAATCAATCTAGGATGCACTATAATATATTCTGTTATTCTCCTATCTAGAATGTCCTACTCACACACAATCTTTCACCTGTAATATTTCTGACACTTTTAGTGCAGGATGCTGCTGAAGTTAATGTGATGCCCCGGGAGTCTGGAGTGAAGATGGATTCAAGCTGTGCTACACCGATTTTCTGACATCACTTTTGGTGAGATGTGCTTAATACTTGGAGAGGTTAGCTGTAAAAGTAAGAGCTGCATGTAGGCGTGCAAGTGATATATTATCACTGATGGATTAGAAAGTCAATTATTGTTTGACACTTTTACAGTTGACCAAACTGGGGAAAGTCTGTAGCCCAGTCTTTGGCCCTTTGAGACAAGATTTCCAATAGCATATTAAACAGTGCACTTTAAATGAAAAAAAACCCCACTCTACTAGCTTTAACTAAAGGATGGGATAGAGAGCTCTTTGGAAACCCCAGTGTTCTGACACCTACTGAATAGAAAATGATAATGCTATAATTTACCATAATTATGAAGAGCACTGTATAGCATAAACTGGGCAAAGGCGCTATGGGGTAAAAGGTGCCTTTAATTTTATTTTGTCACAAAACTCTAGATGGCATAAAAACCTAAATGTAGCATTTGTCTATACAGCCAGTTTTTCAAAAAAGACACTGTAGATTATTGTTAAAATTACCAAAAATACTTGTGATAAGATCTTGTTTTTGAGTTTTTATTTTGTGGTAGTCAAGTACACAGTACATTGAATGTAAAATAAGTTACATTATAATATAATCGAGGTCTTGCTTGGTGTACTTGAAACTTTAAGTTGTGTTAAAGCAAGTTAACGCTAAACTCTGCAGGACATCGACCCTCCAGGACCGAGTCTGGTAACCCCTGATTTAGCTTGTCCGAATAGATATAATTGCAGTGATCCTAAACCTGCTGAAACACTTTTGTTTGATGACATGCTTCTGCTTGATTACATTTTTTAATAAATACTAACTAAGTCAGCACAGGTGCCCTATAGATTGCACAGTGACACATAATGTCACTTTTATGCTTCGGAATGCGTGACTTTGATTCCCGTTTCAGTGATGTTTCCTGATCCTGCCCCATTTTACCTCTCCCATCTTGCTTTCTGTCTATCTACTGTCTTATCCATAAATCAGGCTTTTGTTTGCACCCAAAGATTCAATCAATTTGAACTGTGTTCATGGTCAAGGACAGAAAGACGATTTTGATGCTAGTTGAGCTTACATGTCATGTTTTTCAAAATTCAGTTTTATTTTAACCTGTGGGCCTTTTGCCCTATACTAAGGCAATTTATGTGCCAACCCAGGTGGTGCCCTTCCCAATGACGCAGGCTAGAGTGTCCTTCTAGGATTGCCCCAGGCCAGTAAGGAAATTCTCTTATCCCAGAGTTTCATGGGACCTTAATGCACCTCACATGGGGTCAGGTTTCTGTTCAGCATTTCAGTTATTCCACTCCAACCAAAAATGTCATGATTTCATTGCGCTTTGTGCACAGGAGCATTGTCATGACCCGATAGTGTTTGGGCCATTAGTTCCACTGAAGGAGAATTGACGTAACAAAAAGATAATCATAAAGCTATTCTAGAAAGCTCTTATAAATGTATGGCACAGATGAACCAACCATGGATAATATTATTTGCTCCTAGTCGAGCTTTCAACTTGTTGTGTTGTGCATCCTTAGATGCTTATCCACTAGCCATGGTTGTATAGTGTTTATTAAAGTTATAGTAACCACCCTATAGATCAAATCAGTTTGGCCAAAAACACTATGCTGCATAACAGTATTCATTCATTTTCATGTTTTTTAGGCATCCTATATAGACACAAAAGGAAAAATGCAACTGGTGTAGGTAATATGATATTATAATATAATATTTTATTTAGGAATATCTCTATAATACACTCTATAAACAAATTCATTTTTTTTAACTCCACTATTATTAAGAGGGATAGCCCTACTAATTAATTAATACAATTCTTTTTGCTCACCTCCACTTATTTATTTTTCTGAAAATGTCTGCCTACTTTTTTCCAACTGACTTTTATGATTAAGAGGTGTTAATTAACTGCAAATATTGAATTAGCATTTGAATGGTCTCCTTGTCTCTCTCTCTCTTTTTCTCTGCATAAACAGTGTCAACATTCATTGATGCCATGATAATAATATCCAGTAATCAACGTTCAAGTACCTTAATAATATGCATATTTTTTATGGAATTGAATTAGCATTAAATGGTTCACAAGAAAGCCTTTAAATACAAACTAAACACTAGTGATTTGTAACAGGCTGCTAATTAAAAAAAGCTAATTACATTTGCATCTGTTGTGGTATTCATGAACTTGCCTCTAATTAAACCAGCGAGTATGTTTATCTTTTAGTCTTTATAGGTTTTATGTTCACAATAGCAAAAGATTAACCCATGCATGTGTTTCTTCACAGAGATTGATTTAGAAAAAAAATAGATGAATAAATAAAAAAAAATATATTTTTTTTTAATAGAACATCGCTTAATAGACACATTAACTATCTCTAGGACTAAGCCAGCACCATGGTGTAGTGGATTAATGTCCCGGCACCCACATACACAAGTTGTTGCGCTTCGGTAACCCGGGTTTGATTCTGACTCGGATCCTTTCCAGGCCCACCCCTTTCTCTCTCTTTCTACCCCACTTCAGCCCTCTGTTCCATCAATAAGGTTAAAAAAGTTAAAAATAAAAAACTATATCTAGGACTAAACTGATGTATAGACATGACAAAGTAGAGTACAAGTCATTGCTTATCAGTCAATAAATTAGATTAGATTCAACTTTGTCATTGTGCAAGGTACGTGTACAGAGCCAATGAAATGCACTTAGTATCTAACCACAAGTGCATAAGTGGCTTATTTACAATAAATAGCAGTGTAATAAATAAGGGTTGATCATTACAGAGGTGGGGGTAAATAATGTACAGAAGGTGCAGTAGTATAGTACGGTTATAGCAGGCAAAGTATGACATTATAGATAAAGACATACAAGTGTTTGGATGATACAGTAAATACAGAGTAAATATGGATGGAATATACAGAAGTGTAAGGATAGATAGTTATGGATGTGTGATACAGTAAATACAGTAAATACAGAGTAATTTACAGAGAGAATAGTAGTGTTCTTTTTTTATTGTTTACAGACAAAACAGGCTTTAAGTGAACAAAAATAATAAATATCAAGTTGCGCCCAGTTATATATAATCGCCGTTGGTGTCCACCTGAGTTGAGGTCATGCGCCATGTCGCTTATTCAATGACGCATTGACAGGTGAAAAGCCGATCTGTCTGCTTACATCACAGACGCTAACACACACATCCAATTTATTTCCACATATAAATGAGGCCTAAAACCAATCTAAAAATTTTGGATTCCATGTGCTTTTTTCATGCTTACACGGTCTTGGGTAAAATCCCATCTGTGCCACATTAGAGAAAAAAATTGGAATTGGGTCAGTTGACACATGCAGTGTAAATGCTGCCTAGGACCAGGCTGAAATATACTCAGCCTTGGATACAACTTCATTAAAGGACACCACACACGTCTTTCAGCATTAATATTTGAAATCAAACCTCAACTTTACAGCTTTCTTCTTTCGTGTACAAGTTCCATATATCTTGAAGAGAGATTTCCACAGTATCACCATAACTTACATCACTTACAACACTTTTTTTTAAAAACTCTCAAAATTAAAGGGGAAATATAATGTTACATTTCTTTTGCACAAGCTGGAGTTGTGGTGAATGCATATGCTGATTTTACGTAATTAAAAATAAAAAAAATGGGACAAAGACTTTAATACAAAGTCAGAGCAAATAGCAAATTCAATCTGTGGACAAAACAGTAGTAAAAATGGTAAGAGACAGAAGAGCTGCAAGACAAAGTCTAAGAAAACACAAGGTATTATATAAACAAATGAATAAAGGTAGAACCAATCCGCTAAACATAAGACCCCTGAACATATTGAAGAATATAAGGGCAAAAGCCAGGGGGCAAAGAGAATTACACATTTCCATTTACAGCATTTGGCAGACATCCTTATCCAGAGCAACTTACATTTATCTCTTTTATACAGCTGAGCAATTGGGGGTTAAGAGCCTCGCTCAAGGGCCCATGGTGGTGGATTGGTAAGGCTGGGAATCGACCACGGTCTTTTTGGTATCAGTCCAACACCTTAACCACTAAGCCACCACTTTACACCAAAACACATGGCAATGAAAACAAAGACATTACAGAGGAAGGGTCATTACCAAGTGAAAATGTTACCCTCTGGTGGTCTGGCAGGGCTGTAATTTAACACACTTTACAGTAGCACTTGTTTGAAAACACCCTGAAAAAAAGATTGTAAAACTTTTTTAACAAGATGACAGTGTTTAATTTTGTGTATCACTTTTACCAATGGCCATTTTTTTAGAGCATTACTGAAATATATCAGTTCAACTCTGACATTTTAAATGGATTCATTTATTAATAATAATGAAGACAGCTGCAAACAAAAAAATGAGTATAGTCTAAGTGAACATCTTTAAAAGTACTGTGGTGACAGAAGGAAAAGAGATTGGCTTTGAAAAAGAGTGTGTGTCTATCGTTTGCCAGATGTAGGCTGGGGAAAGACAGGCCATTTTTACATGCAGTTCCTGGAGGGTAACACTAATGAGAGACCATGTCTAATTATTTTAAGGCCTTGCACACAATCTATCAAATCCATTCCCTCCTAGTGTGCAAGTCAGTGTTACTGTACCAGACACAGAATAATTCCGGATTTGATGGATGAACTATATATTATCTAGTGGTGGTGCTCGAGTCTCACTTAAGATTGTGATCTATATGCTGATTAGTTTTAATATGTCTGTGTTTTTTTTTGTTTTGGCCAAATCCTACCACCATTATCCACTAACTAGGAAGGGTAAAAAAGCTAACACATGCTTCCCCTAAGACACTTTTTAAATTTCTTTGTAACCGGGTGGAGTAAAACACTGTCTGCCCTTTTACACAAATATGGGCTGTTAGACACACATGGTTTGCTAGTGTTACTGACAGTAAAGTTGAAGTATGTCTATTTCCACAGCCAGTTTTGCCCTCTTGAACTACCCACTTGTTGCTTTTTAGAGACTCCTATAACAGTATTAAATCAGCCTGTTCTTATGCCTTAATAACTTTCTTACTGTATTTTGACTAACAATCGTCTGAACAATAGTGGCAGCTCTGAGATTTCAGTTTTTTTAACATGTATGCTATTGGTCAGGGAGTAAAAGATGTCAAGGGGTCGCTCAGTGTTTAGGGTGTTGAACTACTTGTGGGTTTAATTTCCAGCACCACCAACAGTTCCACTCCGGTCCTTATCTTTAAACTGCTCAGTTAGATAAAAAATAAATAAAAAGGACAAGTAGAGATAAATAGGTGTCTACCAAACGCCATAAATAAACAAATGTAAACCAAATATTAAATTTACAGGTCAAATAAAAAAAAAAACAAGCTTTCACAGTTAATCATATTAAACTTTGAGCCAAAGTGTCTGAAAAGGTAACAGTCACAACTGTTTTGCAGATTTGGTTTGTTGTAGAATGCGGTGTAGTGTCACACTGACAGTACCATTAGCAGATCTGTCGGCTCGGGAGGAAAACTGCAGTGAATTAATTAGTAATGCGAAAGGATTAGACGCTCAAAATCCCCAGAGAAGTTAGTTAAGTCTGGTGTCTTTGTAAATTCAGATTATAGACTTTTTAAGACACTGTGGGACCGAGAATTAACCTCGATGTTTGAGGCAGTTCTCAATCCCATTGCGGTTTAATTTGCCAGACGTAAAATCTGTGTTGAGTTGCAACAAACAAAACCTATAAATCTTACACAAACAATTGGATTTTTCACACCTCCCCAGGTCCAACCCACACAGATCTATGACAGTGCAGCCACAAATGCTATTTTCCACATAGTTTAAGTCCATAAGGAAACAGGATGGACTGCTGTATCTGCTCCCTGCCATCTGCTTTACACACTTCCACAAATTCTTAAAAGCTGGTATTTTAGCTCAAAAGTAAATAAAAAAATTGTTAAGGGTAGACCTTTATCTGCTGCACCATTATCAACTGATTTACATATCATTTACCAAATGTTAACACTGCTAATTAAAAGCTACTTAAGAAGCCTAATGAGATAATGTCAAATGGTCTCATTTACACAGAATTCAATTCTACCAATGTCAAGGGCACTCTACTTAATTAAACAGACGAACACGCTCATGGGCTTTTTATTGTAACTTTTTGATCATGTTAAAGCATAAAAAAGAAGAAAGCTCTTTAATGCAACGAAAACTCAATTAATAGCATAGTACTTTCAGCTTTGTCCTAGTTTACATTCACAGAATCAGCTCATTGCTCAGTGATTTTAACCACTGTAAGTATGTATGTATATATATATATATATATATATATATATATATTAAAGGTAAAAATTGTAGGGTTTACAGAAAACTGACAAGAGACAAAGGAAACACTTACTGCCGTTTTTGTGCTTATGTGCACCCAATACTGAGGCAATCAGTTACAGTCCCGATTAATACAGCTGTCATACAGCAACCGTCCCCAGGATCTCTCTGCCTGGTTAGCACTTGATCTAAATGACATGGCCCACGGAAATCCATATATCACAGTTACATATGAAAATAGCTTTCACTTTCCCCAGGGTGCAGTGAGACACCCTAGGATAACGTTTGCTACAGAGACATAAAGACCTGACTAATGTTTACCCTCTATGGCCACTGTACTAACACCACAGAACACAGTTATAACCACAGGATAGAGCATCAACACAGTAACTGTTTTATTTAGACAGTGTAAGTGACTATTAGCTGGTCTAAACAAAAATTAATAAAAATGTAAAATTGTAAACAAAAATTTATTTCCACATACACAACCATATGCATTGCAACCTAAAGTAAAATGCTATTTGAGGCTGTAAAGAGTGTTAAATAGAACATTCGATAGAATAGAATTTAAATAAATGTTAAGCAACAGTCAAATAAAAAACTAATAAGTAGAATAACTAGAATAAGATTAAGATATATTAACAAAATGAAGAGTAATAACATTTTAATATGGTCATATATCAACATGATATAAATAAATAGGATATATATATATATATATAGGGTTTGTCATAGTGTTGTTAGCAAGAAGAAAATCTACTATGTAGTTAACTAAAATGTGTAAAATTAAATAAAAATTCCAAACTTTCTAGGTGTTCTGACCGAGGGCTCAAATGGTAGTGGTAAGGGCTCAAGTGAAAGTGGTAGCACAGTGTTTAAGGTGTTAGACTGCTAATTAGAAGATTCCCAGCACCGCCAAGTTGCCACTGAGCCCCTGAGCAAGACCCCTAACCCTCAATTGATCAGCTGTATAAAAGAGATAAATGCAAGTTGCCCTGAATAAGGGCGTCTGCCGAATGCTGTAAATGTAAATGGTGTGCAGGAAAAGAGTAAGAAGTAAGGGCACCTTTCTGGCCTAAACAGAGAGCAGAGTCTATTTTCAGGATAGGGAACCATTGGGGACATTTTGTGAACAGTGAACACTCTCTGGTTCTTCTTTACTGGAATCAATCGACTGGATCCCGAGCAAGACCACAAGATCAATCTGGCCACATCACATGAACAAAATGCAATTCTTGCAATCATTTTAAGTACTGAAAAAATAAATCCAAAGCTGCTTGCTATTATCTCAGCAGATCGCCTACACCAAACTGCTCCCATGTGTGAATGAAAGGAAAAATATGATGATGGGTTCAATTTTAATGTCAGTCACTTCAAATAAGAGTGTCTGCCAAATGCCAGAAATGTAAATGTAAGAAATACAAAGCTAAACGGTTTAACGATCACCTGAGGCAGGTGGGGAATCAGTGGCTAAGGTGTTAAACTAGTAATTTTAAACAAATTCCCAGGTACCACCAAGCTGTCATTGCTGAGCCTCAAAGCAAAGACCTCAACTGCAAAGCTGGACAAAATATGATATATACAAGTCGTCCTGACTAAGGGAATCTGTCAGTTGTCATGAATTTAAATGTAAATGTGTGTATGCATGATGACATGTTAGAATGCTGTCCAAATCCTTCCCCTTGCCCTCAGTAAGCTCAGAATCCAGGCTCCGGATTCGCCCTAATTCTCGCCAAGCTAAAGCAGATTTTCTTTCCATCAAGTACACAAAGTGATTCCTAACGTAGGCATATTATTTACATTTACCATTTATCTCCTGGCAGATATTGTTAATTTTAACAATTTAAATTGCATTTATCTTGTGACTTATAATAAATGATGTTTTTAGTTGTCGCACAACTTTAAAAAGTTTCTATTGTCTGGTTGCTATGTATTTTGTTGAGGTTTCTAAAAAATCCTCTCACATCCTTTTATACAGCATAAACTCTTATTCTAATGTAAATTTGTTAACCTAAAATAAGCTTAAATGCTGTCGACTGATTTACCTAAAAACATTACTCCAAGCTTAGTTTTTACCATTCAAAAATTACACAAAGTCAAACTCATAAGACTCCACCGTTTCGATTTCAGATCCAGAGCTTAAGACTGGATCTTTAAGAAGCCTAAGCTGCTGATAGACCGCTCGCCTGGAGTCTGACAGCTCTTCCACAAGAGGGAGATGAGACACTTTCAAAGGCAGAAAAGGAAAGAAAGCCAGCTTAAAGGGATTTTAAAGGTTTATAGCCACAGGAAGATATGCCCTTGTGAAAGCCTAGCTGACATCAAATCTGTCTTGCAACTCTCTGAGGAACACCTGACAAAGAAACATCTAAGAACATTACACAGAGCATTTGTCTACACAGGATTTTTTTTCTTCAAGCTATTTGTGCTGTTTTGGTTATTTGGTTTTTTTTCCAGTTAAATACTACTAGCAAGATATACAACAGATGATTTTATAGGATTTCACTACTATATCCTAATTTCTAGTGCTTTAAAAAGTATTATATACAGAAATAAAATATTTTACATTGATATTTATATATATTTTATACTAATATACTCTTTATTCCTTTATCTTTAGCCTATGATCTTAATAAAATGTGTCTCATTTAGGGTATCTCAGTTGATCAGAGGAATCAAAAGAAATGAGGAGAATTCCTTAATTAAATAATTAGAAAGTGCTTTCTCATACTTTTTAAATGTAAATTATTTCTTTGGCATGTTCCAAGTGAGTGTAAGTGTGTGTGTGTGGCTCTGTGATGGACTGGCGGTGTCCGGGGTGTACCCCTCCTGCCCTTCGCCCTTTCAGAGACAGCTGGGATAGACTCCAGCAGATCCCCGTGACCCCGAATTAGAAAAAGAATGGATGGATGGCTGGCATATCCCAGCATGTTGGAAAGACAGGGTCAGACGGCATGGTCAACATGTCTATATAGTATACAGCACCTATGGAACAAAATTGTTAAGGGCATTGCTCAAGAGACCAACCTTTTCAGCTTGGCAGTGCTGTGGCTTAAACTCCTAACCCTCTGATCAATACCTCAGAGCTTTAATAATTAAGATAATTAAGCAACCATTGACCTAATAGGAAATACAGTAGTGATAAACAGACCATGTCTGGTGTACGATTAACTTTAAGTAGATTTCTGGTTAGTCACTGGATCTAATTAACTTCTCGTCTGTGATTTTTTTTTTATGTTAAACATGTTAAATTGAAATCATGCTAAACACATCAATCATCAACCCTTTAAGAAACATATGTTTTGACTTTACTGGATTTAAGACTCAGATAGACGCCAGAAGGAAAAAAATTAGAAACAGACAAAGAGAGACAGAAAAAGAGAGAGAGAGAAAGACTCCAGGCAAAAGCTGCCTGATTACGATATTTACATAATGTTGGCAATGTGAGCGGATTGGAATTAAGGTGTAGGAAGCACAGCCGTGGTTGTCCAGAACAGTGGCCTAGTGCTTATCAGATTCAAAAGCAGCTTCCACTTATTTATGACCTGATCCTATGACCAGGTCATTTTTAAAATACTGTATTATATATAGTTTACTTCAGTTTACTTTAAAAATACATTCTGCATAGTGAGCAACAACATTAATTCTTGCACTTTCACACATATGAATCTCAGGGAGTTCATAGGATCACACTAAGGTGAATAATTAATTATTATACCATGTAGGTGCTAATGACCGTTAATTTCATACAGTGAGGGAAAAAAGGGAGGGATGTTGTACGTTTGCCGAGTGACACAGAAATGATCAGTCTTTAATTTTTAAGGTTTAGACACAGAATAACAAGAAGAAAAAAATGCAGAAAAACACATTTCAAAAAAATTCTAAATTGTTTTGCATTTTAGCTAAGATTTTGAGTCTTTTTAATAGGACTCTCTTTAAGAAACTACTCTTCATTCTGCCTAGTTGACTATATAAAAGACATCTGTCCAGAGAGGCAATAAATTAATTCCAAACTCTTTACCATGTCCAAGACCCAAAAGCTGTGCAAAGATTTCAGGAAACCACACATTGCTGGAATTAGCTACAAGACCATCGGCATGCAGCTTATTAAGGTGACAACAGTTTGTTCGCAAATGGAAGAAACATAAAATAGCTGTCAATCTTCTTCGGACTGGGTCTTGTTAGTTTTTATAATCATGAGAATGGTAAGATCTTGTAAATGATCTCTGGAACCATAGTCATCAAGAAAACAATTGGTAACACATTATGCTGAAAAGGATTCTTCTGCAGCACCCACAAGGTACCCCTGCTCAAGAAAGCATATGTACAGGTTTGTCTGAAGTTTGTCAATAAATATCTAAATCATTCAGAGTAGAACTGGGTTAGAGTGGTGGTCAGGTGAGACCAAAATCAAGCTCTTTCCATCAACTCAACTTGGAGAGGGAGGGGAAGCGTTGCCTATGACCCCAAGAACATTATGGGTGTTCCAGCATAACAATGACCCAAAACAAACAGCCAAGGCAACAAAAGAAACACTCAGGAAGAAGCACATAAAGGTCCTAGAGTGGCCTAGCCAGTCTCCAGACCTTAATTCCATTAATAATCTGTGGAAGAAGCTAAAAGTTTGAGTTGCCAAGCTCAAGGAATGGGATAAAATCCATCCTGAGATGTATTCAAAGAAACATCTAACCTCTCTGATTGCCAAAAAGGGTTTTGCCACCAAGCACAAAGTCTTGTGTTAAAATAAAGGGGCAGGGGATCAAATAAATTCTTTTCCCCTCACTAAATGTACTTTAAAACAATCATTAACTGATATGGGAAAAACTGTGTGGGAGGCTCACAACTGGGCGAGATACAGCTGAACTCTGCTACTAAGGTGAGATTGTGGAACACAGTATCATGTCACAGTTCATACATTAAGACGACTGAAAACGGCAACAATACACGGGGTAGTTGGATTGCATTAAGGTCTCACCCAGGCTAAGATTTCATTGCAGACAGGATTTGTTGTTTAAGCTATTTTTTAAAAAGCACAGAGAAACAGGTAAGGTGGATGACTGTAGGTGTAGTGGTCCAGCAAGATATTTAGTGCAGTTCTTTTGACACAAGATGATGTCCAGCAGTGCCATCAGCAAACAACTGGAGGAAGCCAGTGGGACCCAGGTATACCTATCTCCACAATCCAGGGAATTTTTTCTTGAAAATCTTGCAGCCAAATACCTTTACCATACCTGCAATGTAGAAATTATTCAACTATGTACGAAAAACCGGGGTGCTTAAAATAGCAGGTGCTCTGGATTGATGAGTTGAATTTTGGCAATTTGTGGAGAATTAATGACAGGCAGGGCAGCAGTGTCTTAGTGTTTAGCACTGTTGCCTCACAGGCAGAAGGTCCCAGGATAGTATCCCCGGCTGGGGATTTTTGTGTGGGTTTAGTCCAAATACTCTGGTTAAACTGAGTGGTGATTCTAAATTGCCCATAGGAGTGAGTGTAAGAGTAAGAGTGTGTGGTTGTTTGTCTGTATGTGGCCCTGTAATAGACTGGTAACCTGTTCCGGTTGTACCCCTGCCGTTCGCCCAGTGACAGCTGGTAAAGTCTTCAGCAGATCCACATGACCCTTGAAATAAGCGAATATATAGACAAAGGATAAATGGATGGATAGGTGGATGGATGGATAGATGGATGGATGAATACTTATCTGTCACGTAGTACTATCAGGGTGGCATCTGTGGGTGGTCCAGAATTTATTCTGCAGCACAACAACCATAAGTCATTTAAGACTATCAGTAGAAATGCTTTCCAAAGTATGACAGAGCCAACAAATCCAACTGAACCCTGCTACATTTAACCTATTGAAAAGATTTAAATGCAGACATCACTTCAAATTTTCTTCATATTAAAATGCATATTGAAGAAACCGCTTACTGAGCAGTCTTTATGAATGAAACTCCTTCTACCAAGGCCTTCATTTCCCCCTTTTTTTAAAGATCCTTCTGCCATCTGGAGCTGAGATTAGCATTAATATCTAAGCAGCAAAGGTTTGTCTAAGTGCTGTTCGGAATATACGAAATGTTGCCGTGCCTATCGCACAATTATTTCAACCATGTTTCTGTCTAGAAAACACATTTATTTTATGCAAATACACCTGAAATAATGTAATTATCTGCTGGTGCACTGTAAAGGCGACTCCAATTGTAAAGGCGACTTTAATTAACATGAGAGCGTGTTAGAAAAGCCGTAGCTACAACTATGTGTAAAATGAGCCTCCAAATGGAATGAAAACTAATAAAATTTTAATAATAACCTGACAGTTTTAATTATTATGACATATTGCATAAATCAAGAGGATGACATGGTGCTACTGTAAGAAGTGTTGCTACATCACAGCTCCAGGGTTCTAGATTTAATCTTGACTGTTTGGAATTTTGGATGATTTCACTGTGCTCACAGGGGTTTCTCCACATCATTCCGGTTTCTCCCACAGTCCAAAAACATGCAGATAAATAGACAGTACAGTATGTGTGTATAATGACCCTTGATGAACTGGTATTTCCATTAGGTTAAAATCAACTTTCAACAAATTTCAGCCTCAGATGTCATGTCTATGGTTAAACGACTGGTTGGAATTCCTGCAGAGATCTTGTTTCTTAATGCTTATTAGGAATGGAACACATGAAGTTAGTAGTTGTGAGTAAAGCGGATGCAGAGGATAGGGCTAGGTGGAGGTGGATGATTTGATGAGGAAACCCCTGAAAGGAACAGCCAAAAGAAGAGAAAGGATCAGCTAAGTGCTGAATTTTCCAAATATTGCTCACTTTATAGACTCATTAAGCTGCATCATTTTGTAAATGAAAGATCTTTAGTTCATTTTTACACCCCCCAAAAAAAGCCTGAACAAATTTAGCTGTGATTAGTTGCTTGTACCATAATGTTCTCTTAGCCAGTAAAAGGAAAATTCATAAGTAAAAGATACATGACTGAAAGATTAAAGTAGGAAATAATTGTTAGCTGTCTTTTGCTTGACATTGCTTAAGCATACAGTGATAACAGCATACAAAGATTATTACTAAACAACATTTTAGGTTTTTGCTAGACAGCCAATCACACTATTATTCACAAAAGAAAGTGTGTCGGTTCAGCAATTAGCCCATGCTCGTCTCTTTAGTATACAAACAGCTGCTGAAAGATAACTAAATACTTGTGCTGCCTTGCTTACTTCGTATCAAGAACATTGACTCCAATGACCTTGTCTTTACAGCACTTCTTGTCTTTGCTATGTTCTAGGTCATGTCTTCCCAAGACTATTCAGTGTTGTGATCAATTATTCAAACATGCTATGAATCTAATCCTCCATTTCCATTATATCTCCTCCATCCTGTGGTATAAAACCTATTAATCTGAGGATTTCAAAATAGCCTCGGCTTTCAATGAGATGTTTTTATTTCACACCTCACCTGCTTAAATTTGACAGATAGCGAGTAGTGAAATATCACACCCCAGCTGATTTAATAGGAATGTCCTTCAGGTGAGTTAGATTAACTTAATCTAAACATAAATCTAGGATAAATAAAAAGACTTATATAGCCAAGGTACATTTCTGTAATCACCTGAGGTTTGTAAGTACAAAGACCAGGTCTTGAACTCCCATTTGATCAGCTGCAGTCTGAGATTTCATACTACTTGTATACATTTACTAGATTAATCCTTTTTAAGATTGTGTTAAAGATGAAAAATTTGCATCTATAAATTTTTTACACTGTCTCCACTCATTAGAACTAAACGCATACCCGGACAACTAATCAATGCACGTTTATCTGAAAGATCAATATGTCGTTAGGAGCACAGAAGTAAATGATGCTAGAAAAATAGAAAATAATCAAGGCTTATTCTCCCACATGCCAGCTTTGCTATTTTATGGATTTTGCTATATTACAGATTAATGACATTGTCAAACATCTTCTGCGTTCTAAACAACAGCCTGCGGCTATGCATATGTACAAGCGCACAAGCACGCGGTGCCGGCTATGCATCACTTTTATTATAGTGAATTGGACAACACAAAGGAAAGACGAAAGTACGAAAGCTATTAATTTTGCTTGGCTAAAAATTGTCACAGTGATGTGTGTTGGAAAGGGATGACACAAGCGCAACATGGCTGCTCTTCTATAAATGCGCACATGAAACAGTGATCTAATTATATACAAGGATATTACTTCTTCAGGGCTGCTGTGGTTTATATTCTCTTGTTGGGAATATTTCTACAAGACCAAGCCCAGGACACGGCAAAAAAAGTATAAAATTTTGTTGTACAGGGGTCATGCTGATAATTGTTTTGCTTATCTATAAATAATACTAAGAACTGTGAATAATAGAATAATGCTTAGAGTACAATGTACAATGTCATACCACAGCGATCACAGTTACTACAGTGTTAAAACAAGGTTTAATAAATACCAGTGTTTCAATATTCACACATGCAATACTTTAATTGTGCAAATCTTGTTGGTTTCCTAAAGAACAGTTAATAAACAAAATTTTTAAAAAAAAATATGTATGATGATATTTGGACCATGGAAGAGCATTTATACTAAATACTTAAGCTAAAACCAACACTTAAGCTTAAATCCTAAATCCTAAACTAACCTAAAACTTGAATCGATATCGGTTAATCATTTGTCAATTTATTTCCTCCTTATCATAATCGGCACTAATTGGATGTCTTGGGACACAGACAAAGTTAAGGAATTTCATATAAATAGTAAACGGTTTCACTGGAATGGTTTGATGAATTTATTTCCATAAATAGGGGGAAGTGGTGACCTAGTGGTTAAGGTGTTGAACTGATACCAGAAAGACCGGGGTTTGATTCCCAGCACCACCAAGCCACCACTGCTGGGCCCCTGAGCAAGGCCCTTGACCCCTAATTGCTCAGATGTATAAAAGAGCTAAATCTAAGTTGCTCTGGATAAGGACGTCTGCCAGATGCTGTAAATGTAAATATTTATACTTCCACAGGAACTAAAGTCCAACTCTGCTTGAAAAGTAATCGCTTAGTAATTTACAACATAATGGAAATAATGATTAAAATGTTGTTAGGTAAATTCTGTGTGAAACCTTTGTGAAATCCCTTAACCTCAACTGCTCAGTTTTATAAATAAAATGAACTGAAGCTGCTCCGGATAAGGGAATTGGTAACATGTAAATAAAAACCTGTCATGCTAACCAAATTTTTCGCCCAATAATGAATTCTGAAGTAATTTTGTGGCAATATTAATGAGACACACAGCGAACACCTTCAGTAACTGAAAGAAAACAGTTCAGTTTCGATAGAAATCTATTTTTCTGTTGTTGTTTTGTTTTGTCAGTTTGTTCTAGATATCATGTCATATTTCCTTTTATAAAAAGTTTTTTTAAGCACTCTTTCCCATATAACATCCAGCCACGAGCTCATTATTGTACAATATTTTTATTCTTGTGGGGACTTTTGGTCCTTGCTGAGATTTGAACCATAGTCATAAACACACACGCATGCACACACACACAGTCATCTTTACTCAGAACTTCCTGTAGTTTATATCCCTGTCATGAAAGGGTGGACCTGAAGAAAAAAAACACTGGTGTGCATAACCACAAGGTGGTACACGTAGACCATTATTATTAGTGTCAGTACAATGCAAATATACATTAAATCAGTTCTGGTCTTATTCTCAAACCCCAAGGGTCATTCAGTCATCAACCAGACGGGAATTTTCTGACAGCCACATCAGCAATGTGCCCAGCCTGCATTTAGCAGCGGGAGAAGTCTCAATCTGGAGCCCCGTGACCCTGCAGAGCTCAGTTCAGACGGGTTAAGTGACTGTCTGACCCCTACACAATAGCAGGACACACTCTGGAGCGCTTGTTTTTTCAACCTGTGCCGGATTTCCAGTCATATCCCCCCTGTAAGAGTGGGAGAGACAGACCTGGTATATAGTGGATGGGGGGGGTTCTTTAATGCAGGAGATGAATTTAACATGGAAATTTGAATCTGTATGAATGTTTAATGGCGTAAATGAATTTTGTCTTGGGAAAATATTGACAAAAGCCAGAAGCGGTTCACTTGATGTGAACATGGCTGTGTTTTGGAAAAGAAAAAAAAATCCAATGATAAATGAAGGCTGCCTACAATGCACACACACAGGTGCACCCATTAAATCACATGGTGTCACTTGCTCTCACTTGGGCTACACATTCCCAGATACATAATATTGATGATATTTTTTGTAAGTAGCTTTATAAATAGTTAAGGTGATGTTACACACACCCACACAAGATATGCATGCACAGCTGGAGATTACGTAACCGCCGGTGACATACAGTATGCTTCAAACCAAGGCATCCTCGCAATCACAGTGTATACTGATTGGCAGTGTGTTGTGTACACTACTTTGGAGTACAGGACTGTCTGTTTGCACTGTGCTGCCATTTGTCTTGAACTGGATGCAAAGTGTGGTGTTTTTAGTTCTGTTTTAATTTGTGTAGCTTTGTGTTTTATGGTAGCACCATTAACCTGGAGGAACACTTTCATTTCATAAGTCAAGTCACCTTTATTTATACAGCACTTTTTAACAATAGACTTTGTGTCAATGCAGCTTTACAGAATGAAATAATACAATAGTGAACATTCATTTAAAACACACACAGTTAATCGTACATTAAGAGTCCCCAACTACAGCCAGCTGTATATAGTCTAAATGATTGATGATGTATCTTTATACTTTTTCCTTAGATGTGTATCTTAGGGTTCTTCACTTTTCTTTTACACTTTTTCATAATCTGCTCTATATATTACCCAGGGCACAGACTAAAAGGAGACAATGCCAATCCCCATATACTGTCACAGTATTTAGTTTCACCTGCAATTAGCCAAATTCACATTCAAAGTTAAAGTCACTCTGCCTCTTGCCCCTGCTCCCCAGGGTTGCAAGAGTGGTTTTTATTAGCAAGACCGTTTCACTATTCCTGAATTGTGTGTCTGTTTGTCTTAGTATTTGCCACCACACTGTGCGGTTAATCAGTTTTCGAGAGACCCGAGTGTTAAAACACAAACTCGGCTACGTTGTTACTCATTCTGATCTGATGCGAACTGCTCAACCTGAGCTGTATCTGTGTTGCATTGCTGCCATATGATTGGATGATTAAATAATTACATAAATCTGCAGGTGTACAGGGGCTCCTAATTAACTGGAGGTTTTCATGGTTTAAACTCTGCTCAGAAAAAAAGAAACCATTACAGGTGAACCGTGAGAGTAAAAAACCAAACCATTATAATTTAGTAGCTCAGTATTTATAATTTGCACTTTTTAACAGTGGACATTATCTCCAGGCAGCTTTACAGTAAAAATCAGATTGAAAATGTTTTTAAAATAGAAATGTATATTCATGTCTAATGAGCAAGCCAGGGGCAGAGGTGGCAGAAAAACGTCCTTAATCTTTTTCAGCTGTACACAACAGCACATAATTCATACATTATATACGTTTTACAACCGCTGTGGGAAAGTGGGGAAGCGGTAATGCAGTGGTTAAGGTGTTGGACTGCTTATTGTGAGATCGGGGTTTAATTCCCCGGCATCACCCAGCCGCCACTGTTGGGCCCCTAAAAAAGGCCCCTTAACCCCCAATTGCTCGGTTGTATAAAAGAGACAAATTTCTGTCGCTATGGATAAGGTCGTCTGACAAATGCCATAAATGTAAATGTTTTGACTGAAAAAATAACAGTTCATATTAATTATCTTGACAGAAGAAAAGAGAAATAAAAAAACAAATGAAAACAAGTACATCATAAAACAGTACGTGAATAAAAACCAAGTTTAGATTGTAATTTTCTCTTGCATGTTAGACAATTTGTTTTAAGAAACATCAACATTTTGCATACAGTTTACACCCTGTAAATTAGCATTTTTAACTACAAAAATAAAAAAAGAATCCACTATTGCGATATAAGGTCTTCTTTCCAATACATTTCTAGCTGAGAAAGCTCAAATGTTCCAGATAATAAAACAGTTTCACACACAAACAACCATAAACCAACAGGAAAGAAAACAGAAAAAAAGGGGGGGGGCATTTCGTGATATCCATAACACATTTTGCCTCAGGTCAAGAATGATATAAAACAGCAACATGCTTCCTTCAGGGCAGTTTGTAAAAAGTGAAAGCTGATGTTTCCAAGCGAAAAGTTTTTTTTTACTTGATGCTTAAAGAGAAAAAGAAACTCTACAAACATTGTAAAGAAATTGGAGGGTAGCTTTAGTGCTATAATCGCTAGTATTATCAGATGAAAGGTTGGACATATAAATTAGTAGTTTGCCTGGTAAAGTCTTTTAAGTAAAACATACTTGCAGTGTAAGGTAAAATAACAGTATGCGTTATAATTTTTAAGATTACATCATCACTGAAAGGCACCGGCTTGTAAATCTGTCTAGCTGCATGACAACTGTAAAGTAAAGATGATGCAATTTCCATAAAGATCATCCAAAAATGAATTAAAGCACACTGGAGCGGAGCTGATTTAGGATTTATGATATAGTTTTCCTGAATTTTCTGATGTAGTCTCCTGAATAAAAAGGTAAACGTGTAAAAAAAAAGTTTATTTATTTATTATGGTAGTAACATAATATGTTAAGTAACACATACTCAGTCTAAAGCCTAAGATGTTACACCTAAATATCTCATATCACACACAAAACTGGAAACGCTTTCAGGATTGGTTAGATTTCGTTCCATTCGGACACAAGACTGTTATAAATGCTCTACATTGCTACATTGTTGTTCCACTTTATGAGGATCAGCTTTACACTGGAATTGATGTGAAGTTTATGGGATAGACGTTTGCAGGCCAGACTGTTAATGTAGGGACATAACATAATTACATTCACATTTACAGCATTTAGCAGACGCTCTTGTCCAGAGTGACGTACAAGAAGAGCTTTGAGTCACATCAAAAACAGCTCAATAGTGATATAATTCACAAAGAGGTGCAACAACAACAAAAACCTGTTGAATAGAGTCTTGGTGCCAGAACAGAGAAAAGTCTTGAGGCAGACATACTTCGTGTCCTAGGGGATGGTGGAACAAGCCGAGCAGTGCTTGTGGATCTGAGAGAGCGTGGTGCGATTCGTGGCGTGATAAGTGTTTGTAGGTAGGAGGGTGCAGCTCCGTTTCTGGCTTTGTAGGCAAGCGTCAGTGTTTTGAATCTGATGCGTGCAGCTACTGGGAGCCAATGGAGGGAGCGCAGCAGTGGAGTGGTGTAGGTTAAAAACAACACGTGCAGCTGCATTCTGAATCATCTGCAGAGGGCGAATTGCACTCAGAGGTAGGCCAGCCAGGAGCGAGTTGCAGTAGTCTAGTTTAGAAATTACAAGAGACTGCACAAGCAACTGGGTGGCCTGAGTGGTTAAGAAAGGTTGAACCCTCTGGATGTTATGCAGGACAAACCTGCAGGAACGTGTTATTCTGGCAACATGTAAGGAAAAGGATAATTGATTGTCCATAGTTACCCCCAGGTTGCGAGCACTGGTTGAAGGGAAGATCTGTGAATTGTCCAGGGTGATTGCAAGATCCTGGCATGGAGATGAGTCAGCTGGGATAAAAAGTAGTTCAGTTTTGCAAGGGTTGAGTTTCAGCTGGTGAGCAGCCATCCATGATGAAATGTCTTCCAGGCAGTTTGAAATCGTTGCAGAAACCATGGTGTACCATGGCAGATATTGTACCTCTCCATGTCACCTGATATGAACGCCCTTTCAAGTAGGAACCAAACCACTGCCATGCTGTTCCACAAATGCCGAGACTGCTGAGAGTGGACAGCAGGATCTTGTGGTTGACAGTGTCGAATGCAGCTGAAAGGTCGAGGAGGATGAGGACAGATGACAGTTTGGATGATCTGGCGGCATGCAGCTTCTCAGTTGCAGCCAAGAGGGCAGTCTCTGTAGAATGAGCAGCTTTGAAGCCAGACTGATTGGGATCTTGAAGGCTGTTCTGTGTGAGAAAGAGGGACAGTTGATTATAGACAGTGCGTTCAAGTACTTTAGAAAGAAAAGAGAAAAGTGATACTGGTCTGTAAGTGGTGATGTCTGAGGCGTCCATCTCAGGCTTCTTCAGGATAGGAGTAACCCGTGCTCTCTTAAAAGATGTTGGTACCTGACCAGTAGATAAGGAGCTATTGATGATTGTAGAGATAAAAGGCAGAAGATCAGGAGAGATGGTCTTGAGCATTGCCGAGGGGATTGGGTCCAGTGGACAGGTGGTAGGACTGCAGGACAGGATGACTTGTTGAACCTCATCTGAGCCTAAGGTAGAGAAATGAGACAGTAAAGGAGAAGACAGGTCATGAGTGAAAATTGTAAGGTATAATTAACTGCGGGCAGCAAATGCTTTTTTTATCTAGTGCCCAAACTCTGAAATAATAATTTAAGTAACACTGCGGGAGGCAGACACACTGTCAGTATAAAATTAGATTAAAGACCCATCTCTTTAACCTGGTTTACACTTAACCCATTTACCCATTTTCATTATCCGTTCCGTTAAATCTGTTATAGGATTGTTAGGCTGCAATAATCAGGTCAATCGGAACCAGGACCACTTCCAATAACACAATGTACTTATATATCACAAGTAGAATGGCATCTATGCTAATACGCCTGTTTCGTTCGTATTCTAAGCTCACCAACGCCACCAAATTCAGTCTGTCTCCAGCCGAGTTGGTGGATCAGCACTTAGACAGTTTCCCAGTGAAGATCTTGTCTTCTAAATGACCATCCATGCATTTACTGCAGCATAGAATAACCTGGTTTACCTAGTCAGAGGAAAACTGGCCCCCTGACTGAGCCTGGTTTCTCCCAAAGTTTTCTTTCTTTATTTTGTCACAGATGGAGTTTTGGCCTCTGGCTTGCTTAGTTGGCAACTTAATTTACAGATATTAGTTAAACTCTCATGAGTGTTTTTTAGTAAAAGTTTATTATTGTCTTATTTGATTCTATAAAGCTGCTTTGACACAATCTTTAAGCGCTATATAAATAAAGATGACTTGACATGAATTTTTACATTTTCAATCCTCTAAATATGACACTAAACTAAATGAATTGTGATTGGTTGCTTTGCATGTCTGTCAGACACACTCTAAGCCAACAAAAATGCTGTGCAGTCTAAACCTTCTACTGTCAGTAAAAAGGTCTGGCTATGCGAGTCTACTAGGGGCTTCAACTTTCATCCTGCTCTTCTTTTGTTAAAGCTCATTCATTTGTAAAGAAAAGTTGCTTCAGTTACAGAAGCCTTTTCATCAGCTCCCAAAGCCAACTCTCATTAACAAGTCATTTCAGCTGTTGTTCCACAATCTCAAATTACTTCTTCAAGTACTTCCCACAAATTCACTGGGTGGTGGATTTACTACTGTAAACTGCCTATAGATGTGAATTTATATGTACAAGGTTTCCTATGATGGACAGAATTATTTACACTACAGTGTTCCTGGGATAGACATCAGATACACCACAACTCTTCTATGGATGAAATGCTTCCACTAGTTATATAAGCACTCATATTGTAATGCATGCTATGTGTTGGTCCTATAGGAACAACCGCAGCGTGAATAATCATACCTGCACTTAAAACACATCTTATATACTGTCCTTACAGATGGTATATCATTTTAGACAACTGTGGACAATCTGTGTATTTTTGTGTGGTTGCAAAATCATCCATCCAACCGCTTCTCCTTTACAGATTCACACTGTTTCTAGCCCAGGAAAAACATGGCACAAAATAAAGGACATTCTGAAAAGTGTTCCAACCCATAACACAGCATAATCACACACACACACAGTTATTCAGCAATTCCCACACTACTGATTATTTAAAGATGCCAGTAAGCCTTGGAGTCTTTGGACTAATAGAGGAAACCGGAGAACCTGGAGGGAACTCCTAAAGCAATGGGAGAACAAGCTAACATTGTGCTCACAGTGTAGAGGCTGGAATTGAAAACCCAACCCTACATTTGCAATGCAAATATGCTAACCACTAAGACTTTTATTTCACCAAGCACATTTGCATATACAAGGAATTCGACTTTGCATAAGGTGAAGAAATATCCACACAAGAATATTTCTTCACCTTATGCAAAGATGAAGAAATATTCACACAAGAATATTTCTTCACCTTATGCAAAGATGAAGAAATATCCACACAAGAATATGACACCAATAAAATGTATAAACGTGCAAAAAAATGTTTCCTAATGTGTTTAACATCATGGAGGTGCTGTCAGTAGCAAATATTAAACACTACACACTCCTCTAAAAGACATATATGGATTGAAAGGCAATTTAAAGCTCTTCAAGATTCTGGCTATTTGAGTACAGTGTATTTTAAGCATATGTGTGTGTGTGTGTGTGTGTGTGTGTTCGTGTTCTTTTCATCATATGACTAAAAAATTGCAGTGTCCTGATCCCCATGCTTGGACATTCCGCCATCTAGACAGAAGACAGTTATGTCTCTGGACTCCAGCACCTGCATTTCACATTCATAGAAAATCCTGCCTATTAATTTCCACTAGTGGAGGCGGGGATGAAGTGCTGATGAAATATGGGCCAGAGAAGAGCACCCAATTTCTACCTTAAAGCCAACAGACATCACTTTCACTTAATGCTGGTTGGGGAAAGGAAAGAGAGAGGGTGAGGTTTTTTATTCTTTTATTTATTTATTTTCTAGATAATGCGACAAATCTAGTTGGAAGGGAAGCCGTTTTTAAACTGTGCAGCATGGTTATTTTTTTCTCCCTCTATTTCCGAAAGAGGGATGATTGCGTGTTGTGTTTGCAACCTGTATAATGCAGAATAATTGCACCTACAAACAAATAAAAAAAAAATTCCTTGCCTTTGCCTGAATCCTGGTCGAGGAATCTAAACCAGTCAGTACTGCAACCAGACATTTGAATTTACATTTACATGTAAGTAAATGTTAAATTAACCTACCAGGAGTCACACTTTGTGTTACAATTTTAATCCCAACGTTGTCATTCGAAGCACTTTGATGTAATAAAGTATACATGCCGGTGGTTTTAGTGTTGGTAAGGATAAAAAATCCCTAAAGTCTAAAATAACACAATATTAATTTATGACTAAGAGACTGATAATATTATTATTGATGCTAGCACTTATTAAGATATAAGGCTAATGTTTAATTGTTAAATTATCTACCCATTCAATTATTTCCTGCATTGCTCATCAAATCTATCCCAAGGACTTGGGACACAGGGAACAATCCATCACAAGTTGCTTCCACGCTTACACACACACACACACACACAGATGGAGATGAAAATCAGCCTACATGTCTTTGGAATGGGGAAGAAACTAAAATACCCTGAGAAAACTCCTGAATCCCAAACATACATTTACAGCATTTGACAGACCCCCTTAACCAGAGCTATCTCCTTTATAGATCTGAACTATTGGGGGTTAAGTGCCTTGCTTAGGGGCCCAGCAGTGGCAACCTGGTAGTGCGGGAAATTAAACCCCGATCTTCCAATTAGCAGTCCAACATTTTAACCACTGCTCTACCACTTTTCCAAACACAGAGCAGAGATATCAACCCGCTCTCTGACTGTGGAGACATGAGGCAAAAATGCTAAGCACTAATCACTATGTCCCAATAATATTTTTTTTTGTTTTTATGCAGCCAAAAAGCTTTTTACTCCTGACATTTTTATTCATAGAACACATTCGATTGCTTAACTGACTTATATTTGACTTAGCAAAGTTTGGATTAAATCTATGCAAGGAAAGTGGCCAGGCAAACTGTCTAAAAACTTTAAGAGCTCCATAATAAATATAACACATTTACTAGTAGTGGGTTGTGCTTCCTCTAGGGCTCTCTGGACATTATTCCTAGAACCACACTTCTATAGATTGAAGTCACATTGAATGTCAGTTCCAGTTTCAGTGTGTTACACAAGATGTTTTACTATAAAGGAAACCAATTTTATAAGTAGAAAAATGCCATGTGAAAATGAGAGAAAACATTGCTGCAGTATTACATCATTGTTTCAATAAGCTTCTTTACGTTAAGAGTTACTAATCGCTCCATCATTAAAATGCCTTGCAGTGAGGCTGCATGTTATGTCCTATTCAAATGTACACGTTTCAAAATAACGTTAAAAACATTCAGGCCTTAATCTCAGCCTGGTCAACATGTCCACACTGACATTTTATCAACAGTTGAAAAATGTGCAAATATTTTTAATAGTACTGAAATACCATCTTTATAGATACCAGATAATATCCCCCATTTATTGATTTCCTGATCAATCCCAACATCGAGCCTTTAGCTCATCTACATGCATTATTTTCGAATTGGAAAAATAAAAAGTAAAATCAGGCAAAGTTAAGTAGGAATTTTATCATTTGTCCACAGATTAAAATCAAACAGAATAAGATTCGAATAACAGAGTACAGTACAGATTAAAGTAGAATCTAGTACAGTTCAAGAGATTAGTGTTGAAAAATGAAATAAGAACTCAGTAGATTAGAGAAGAGCCTATTAGAGTCTAGAAGAGTCTAACGCAGAGTCACGGAAAGTAAAGCATCTTAGAGCGCAGTTGAGAAAAGTCAAGTCAACTAGGCAAAGCCTTAGCGCGTAACTGCTCAGTCGGATAAAAAATGAGTCAATGTAAGTTGCTCTGTATAAAGCCATCTGCCAGAAATATAAAGATTAGAGAGAAGTCCAATAAGAGTAGATTAAAGCAGTAGAATAATGTTAAGTACAGTCGAATTGAGTTAAGTAGAGTTTGAGTGGGGAGTACTTTATTAAGACAAATGTGGTGACACAACCACTTCAACACATGCAGCAACATGCAAGACCAGCGGAAAAAAAATCACAATAAATCTCCTAAACACTCACAAATAAGAAAACATTAATGCATGAAATATAGGAATATAAGAAATAGATAAAAATAAATGTACAGTAGTCATAAATATGTAATATAAATACAAATAAAATATGTAAGAGTGGCAGTGGCTGTGCCAAAATGTTGTGCAATCTGCAGTGAAGTAGTAGATTTAGATTTGCCTATAAGTCAAAACACCTGGTGTACATCAGAACAAAATGGGGATTTTTTCCCCCTAGGACCGTGGTGCAACATCTGCAAAAAAAGACAAATCTACAAGATGAGTGCAGGACAATACATACACTGAACCATGAACAAACGAGACAACCGAGAAACAAAAGATGTCATTGTGGACTGTAAACTATTGAGCAGAAATATTGTCAACAAAAGTTTTATTGAAAAATAAAAACAAAATCTTGCAGACACCCTTATCCAAATCGACTTCAATGAGCTACCACTTTTTTTTATAAAAATTGTGAGGGTGAGAGAGAAAGATGTTTAGAATTCAGTAAGGAAACTGTTACAGTGTTTGCTGCTGGAGGGGGCAGATGATGCTGTGATACCTTCTGCCAGATGGCAGCAGGGTGAAAAGTCCATGCGAGTAAAAAAGGTCAACTGCAATGCTAGATTACTTGCATAACTCAGAGAAAAACCCTCACAATAAACATCAATTCTAATAAAAAAAAATACCTCAATAATGCAGTGGTGGCTTTGTGGTTCTGGGTTACTTCTCAGAAGGGCAAATGTATAACCACCTAGAGCAAGGAACTTGCACCTCTCTCCCCCAGAAATATTCTAGCATCGCTGTGATATGCAAAAAAATCAGTTTTGTAAAAAAAACGATTCTTCAAGTTTAGGAGATGAACGAAGTGGTGCATGGAAATGCCAGGAAGTAATGCTAGCCATTTAACTCCTGTGACACCCAAGGCAGTAGCATCAGTAGGTTTGGAACCTCAGTAGTGCCAAAATGCCCTGACAGCTCCAGCACAATAGCTTTCAATTTGATGCACATCTCACAGCCTAAGGAAAGTTTTCTATTGATCACTCCCCCACGGATACAGACTACTTACTGGAATTAATTTATAAACTAATAAATGTGGAACAGTCCATTTTCCTTGCCCTGTAATTGAACATTCTGTCTTTCACTGTTAGAGATATTCACTTAAAGCTTTTAGAACAACGGCATTCATAATACCTTTTTTTTTTTTTGTTTACAACATCAGAGTGGAAAAAATGCCTCAATTCATCAACAAACATAAAAATAAAATACACTATTATTTCCAGAAAATTGCCCAGAAACATCAAGCCATATTTTTAAATGTCTGGCATGAGCATGACTAAAGATAGACAAGCAAAATAAAAAAAATATAGACATTATTTTCTCCATTCACTGATGCACGGTGGCTTATAAACACAATATTTGTATTTCAGAAGTAATCATATTAAACTGCAACCAAATTAAATTTACAACTGAGGAGCTGCATTCAAACTAATATACTGATGCATTATGGTAATTCTTTAAACATCAACTAGAATTTGCATCACTGCATCGAAGACACGTCCATGTTTACGGATAGATGGACAATTATATTTCAGATTACTGATGTTTCATTTTTTTTTCCATGTATTTAATTTAATTCTTTATAAGCAGCAATATGTCTAGACAGCCCACCCAACTTTTGCACTGATTCATGTACATATTTAAGCTTCTGTATTTAAAGAAACATAACATGTTTGCTGAGATTATTTACAACGAATCGAAAGTTCAGATGTCCAAGCTAAATACTAATCACATGTAAAAATATATATATATACATACATATATATATATATAACTATATATATATATATATAATATATATATATATATATATATATATATATATATATATATAGTAAAAGTCAAAAGCAAATTAGAAACACTGCAGCAATATTTACCTTTCTTACTTTAAAATTCTTACAGAGAGGCTTAAGCACTGCTTGTCTGGTCCCACCATCCCTCAGTGTCCAAGGAAGCTCTGTGTTCTGTCTCGGAGGTTGTGGAATGATCTTCATATCAAAGACAGAACAGCTGAGTCACTCCTACCTTACCTCATCCTCAAAAAAATAAATAAATAAACTAGCACCTTATTTTCCTTGTGTGCTTTTTAAATGCCTGTGTGCTATTTTTGCTGGTGTTGAGACTCGTAGTACCCTTAGTTTGTGCCCTAGTGAACCAGTATTGATGCTTTCATTAAAAGCACTTGCACTCCGGATAATGGTGTCTGCCAAATGCCATTAATATAAACGTAAATGCAATGTATTATATACTGCAGCCTATTTTAATAGCAGAGTGTAGAGCTCCTGAACTCGGCTACCATTAGTGGTACTGACACACGCTGTCTAAACAAACAGTTAAATGAGGTGTTAATTAAACGAGGCTAAGCAGACTTGTGAATTCAATACAACGTTTTATGATAGCATGTTAAACCTTAAGTAAATCTAGTGTCTTTTCATTTCTACATTTACATATCTGGAATATAGTAGCAGAGTGACTTACAGCTGAGAAGTTTGCTGAAAGGGGCCCAACGGTATTAGCTTGGTGGTGCTGGTATTTGAATCCATCATCTTTCAGTCTGATGTCCAACACCTTAATCACTCACATGATCTTTATAGTTAGCCTTAATGTCCATTTGGCCCAAAAGAGTTTCCATTAGGGGCTGCGTCCCTAAATCTCAGTCCTCATCAGCAAGTGAACAAGTTCATGTTGCCTCATTTTGCCCTGCATCTCTCCCCTCACTCTCTCATCAGGCCTCTCTGATTGGGGTTAAGGGAGAGGTTTAGTTTGGAAATAGACCAAATGCAAACATTGAAAATGTAATAAGACAACCATCTCTTTCTCCTTTCTCTCTCTCTCTCTCTCTCTCTCTCTCTCTCTCTCTCTCTCATATGCCAGTGATTTGTAAAGCTGGATCGGCTCTGTTTTTTCCATCCCAGTGAAACGAGCCCTAACTCCAGTGAAGGGGGTGCAGTTCATACAGACACTTTTATAGACCCTTATAACAATCACTGTATTGTAGAGAAATCTCTCAGCTTTCACTACATTCCTAATAGCTCTGGATTTTCACAAATACTCTGCAGTGTCTTTGCTTGCTCTTTGTGAAACAGGTCTATCGAAAAATATATATGTTCTCATTACATTTTTTATTTTTAGAATTGCAAAGTGTCTTAAAACAAAGCAAGGAGCTCACACTTTAAAAGGCACACGGGTAAATCGTTAACAGCTGATTCTGATCAATAAGGGGTTAATTGTCAAATCCAATAATTTTCCTTAAAAAAAAAAACATGCAAGATGCCTCTCTTCATTTTATCTAGTAAAGGTTAATAAAGTCAACTCAAAAATACGAAAAAACTCTCATAAGAGGTTTACTGTTGCATCTAAAATTTTGGCCTGATTGGATGTTTTTCAGTGTGCTGGCAATTTTGGCCTCCTGTTTGACCTCACTGCTTTTGTTCTACACACCTGAGGAATTATTGACTTTCCTTTTCTGAGCGCACACAATTTCACTCGGATGATCTATCCCTTTGTGAGACATGGAACATCGAGGTTGGTGTGAAAGAACTTATTTAAAATTAAACTCGTTTAAACATCTTTGGGATAAACTAGAATGCTGGCTGCACCCCTGACCTCCTCAGCCCACATTACTGCACTAATCTCACTATAAAGACTAAGTGGAAAAAAATTCCACAGTGATAAACGTGTTTAAACTTAAAAATAAATTACGCTCAATCCAAGTAAAATCCCTTTAGACAGGACAGAACATTTTTTTATTCAAATCTATTGTCCCTTTTCTGCAGTGGAACTGCATCAGGATGCACGGTTCTTTGTGTAACTCTAAAGACCTAAAGTCAAATGAGATTATTAAGTGTTTGCTTTACTGACATTACACTAATTCATTGACAGAGGCTTGGTGTGTGTGTGTGTGATAAAGGTAAATTGATAAGGCGTGTTTGTTTAATCTCCTAATAAGGTGTGTGTGACTTTGAGGTCTTAGGGCTACAGAATCACTACTGTATTATATCTGCTTAGATTAAAAAAATCAAATCTCTGACATGCCCGAATATTAAATCCAAACAATAAGAACAAGGGGGTAATTAGTACCTACATGTCAGTTATGTAATCTGGTTGTTTAATCCTCTTCTTTGATACGTATCTCCATCCAGTGCATGTTTCTCCAGGTTATCTGGTTCTTTCCCTAGGAAGCACCATATTCCAGGTTTCCCAGGTCTGATTCGTGCCCCTAATTCCTTGGAAAAACTGGCTCAGGATCTCAATGGCCGCATTTACACTGCAGATCTTTATGCCTCATTAAGATTTTTTTCTATTTTTTTTTACACCCTGTTTACATCTTCCTTCAAAACTGACCTGTAACCGATATCTGCATTTACACTACACATGGCAAAACAACCCAAGGTAAATGTACTGACCAAGAAAGAGAGGAAGTTTACAGACAAAACAGGTTTTAAGTGAACAAAAATATTAAAAATATCAAAATATACGCTAAGTAATATCGTAATATATCGCACTTGAGTTGATGATGAATCATGCGCCACCATTGCTTGATCAATAACTCGCATTGACAGGTGAAAATCTGATGTGTCTGCTTACATGCTTTCATATCCGATTTATTACCACATATAAATGAGGCCTAAAATGTGATTTTTTTCCTACTTACACGATTGTGGGTAATCCAATCTGTGCCACATTAGAGGATAAAATAAGAATTGGGTCACTTGATACATGCAGTGTAACTGAAGCCTATGACCCCATGTAGGATAAGTCAAATCAAATTCCTTTATTGTCACATCACCAGTAATGCTCATGTCGAGCTGAGTGAAAATCTTATGTGCAGCTCAGACATTGCAGTAAAATATGAACTGTACAAAACTAAATAGCAGTTAAATGCATTTTCAAATCAAAATTAATTAGCAGTAATATTTTACAGTATATTGTCTTTTTAAAGGCCAAGCATATTTGCAGGTGTCCAATGTATATTATTACTTTTCTACCAGAGTTGGTGCAGGCCTGGAACTGGAATGTTTGCACTTGCAGAAAGCAAAACCTGCTATGTCACCATGTGACCTGAACTATTTTCAAGCACTTTCTATTGTTCTCTTATTAAGCTCTTGGCATTATTGTTTACATTTATATATATTTTCGCATACATTCTTTAACTTGCTGACCACATGGGGCCTTCAGTTGTTTACTTCTAAACAGACAAGAGAGAGACTTGGTAGGTTAGAGACAAATGTGCGAATAAAGGGGAATAAAATTTGCTCCACTCTCTACTGGTGTCCCACAAGGCTCAGTACTTGGTTCTTACTTTTTCTCTCTCTATACTCACCCACTTGAAAAAGTTATTTCTTGGTTCTTCTACCATTTTATGCTGATGACACCCAACTCATCGTTTTCGTTTCTTCCTCTTGACTAATAGACATATCATTATTGAAGGCATCCCATCAGCGGAAACCCACCCCAGCAAAACAGAACTGCCCAGCTGATTCGTCCCCATGACAGGATCTTGCAACCTAAGTGTAATTATGAACAATCAACTGTCCCTTTGGGCACTAGATTTTTTAGAATTCCTGGAAGAAACTGAAAAGTATGTCACATAGTTAAGCAGTCATTTATACAAATGCATGCATCCTGCCCTCATATTGTACTGGTATGACAAAGCATGTGTCTCATTTTGTGCATGCACTATGAATGTTTATGCAAAAAGCGGTTATCTCTTCCAAACTGTAGTTTATAAACACTGTTGTACTTTCGCAATCATAGTGCGTAATAAATGTACTTCACTCTCACATAGAGAGGCATTTGTTAAGCAGAAAGTCAAAGAACACACACAGTCTTTAAAGTGTTTGGCGAGTAATCCAGACAGACAGATCAAGAGATCAGGAGATGCTAAGAAATGCGCAACAATTTAACAAATGAACTTAACAAATCAGTTTATGGGCTCTGATAAAAAGAGTAATCTAATCTACTGCTGAAGTTATATCCCAGCCCTAACAATGATCTATTTATTAAAAAGTATTAGAGAGACAAACAGAGAGACATTTGTCAAGCACAAAGTCACAGAACACACAGTCCTTGAAGTGGTAATCCAGACAGACAGATTAAGAGATCAGGAGATGCTATAAAATGTGCACCGATTTAACACAAGTTTACCTGATTACAGTTGACGCAAGTCACTCACATGTTGTTTTTGAACTCTTTTCGTGACCTTAATTATAATTCAGCTTCATTCTGTCGTCTAATCTGTAAAACACTGACATGTGTTTTGCCAAAGGGAGGGGTAGGCTGGGTGTTGATTTTCAGTGCCTCATGCAGCTTGCATGCAAGCATAAAGGGGCTGTTCGGTTCTGCTGTCAGTTCATGTTAATGTAAACAAAATGGGGTTTATAATGAAGCAAAACTGATTAATATATTTCCTCCCGGGCAGCACGGTGGCTTAGCACTGTTGCCTCACAGCAAGAAGGTTCCAGGTTCGTATCGCCAGCAGAGCTCTTTCTGTGTGCAGTTTGTCCATTCTTCCTGTGCTTGTGTGGGTTTACTCACACAGTCCAAAAGCATGTATATTAGGTTGATTGGTGATTCTAAATTGCCCATAGGAGTGAGTATAAGTGTATGTGGTCCTGTGGTGGACTGTGACCTGTCCAAGGTGATCCCTGCCTTTTACCCAATAGCAGCTGGGATAGAATCCAGCAGCTCCCCGTGACCCTGATTAGGAATGAGCGGGTATAGACAATAAATGGATGGATGTTTTATAGCTGCATGTGTAATTAGGAAGCTGTTTGGTTTCTGTATGTAGAGAATCATGATTCTGTGTTTAGTAATGGGAAAAGGAAGGGGTGTGAGGTCCTTGCTGGGCAAATAATTCACACCTCTGGACAACATTTGTACAGAAAGCAAATAGGGATCTAATAAATTAAAGCTTTTCGATAATTTTATAAACTTTAAACCTAGTAGGCTAAGTAAAAAAATACCAAAGCCTTGAGTGTTTTATTTCTTATGGGCCATTATATACACTACTGTATAGCGTGAAATCACAAATTAAGTTATGACCTCTGATAAAAAGAGTAATCTAATCTACTGCTGAACTTATATCTCAGCCCTAACTATGATCCATTTATTGAAAAGTATCAGAGTGCCAAGAGACAGACAAAGAGGCAAGAGTGAGAGGGAGAGAGAGACCAACAGAGAGACAAGAGTGAGAGGAACAGAGACAGGCAAAGAGACAAGAGTTAGAGGGAGACAGAGACAGATAGACGAGAGTGGGTGGGAAAAAGAGACCGAGAGACAAGAGTGAAAGAGGGAGAGAAAGAAAGACAGACAGACAAGAATGAGATGGAGAGAGAGACAGACAACAGTGAGAAGGAGAGAGAAAATCAGTCAGAAAGACAAGAGTGAGAGGGAGAGGGAGACTGACAGAGAGACAAAAGTGAGAGGGAGAGAGAGACAGACAGAGAAGCAAGACTGAGAGTGAGAGATAGAGATAGAAAGAAAGGCAAGAATGAGAGGGAGAAAAAGAGAGACAGACAGATGAATAACAATTTTGTGTGTGTGATCGAACAGATTAAAGTATAGGATGATTCTTCGGCCAACATGTCCAAACATGTCTTTTCTAATAGTGAAATGAATATTTAACCCAAAAACTATTAGGAAAATAATTAAACTAAACCGATAAATAAATAAATAACCAAAGTTAGTCAGTCAGTTTTGATAAAAAAAAATAAAAAATAGATAAAAACATTTTTCTGTACTTATGCTGACATGCTGATATTGTCAGAAATGTGTCCTGTAAGAGAATATTTATGTTTACGAAAAAAAACAAATGACAAGAATGCATAAGCAATGTAAAAATAGCAGCACTTGTGTGCTCACACACACACACACAGATGCACGCACAGATGTGTGTATAATTCCTCTGTGAACAGAAAGCTAAAACTAAATATGCAAGCGATTAGGGCGCAGATAAATAGCTCCTGCATTCAGCACAATTTATTGCTATTAATTATTTAGCTGCCACAGACGGACATTATGCAGTTCACACGCCTAATAAGTGTGGATTGTGAGCGGGTCGGAGAGTGATTAGAGCCGTTGTGCAGGGTGGCTATGGAAGAACATTTATTCCTCTGTAATTATTTAAAATGAGTGAGTGCGCACATTAAGCACTCGGCAGAGAAAGGCTTCTTAAGCACACAGACTCTTGTTTAAATTAAGAAAATGAGAAACAATTTTGACCTGCCATTCATGCTATGTATCCCTATTAGTATGACAGAGATACGCTATAATCACATCTATTCCTTATACCAGACACTTTGGCTGACGACTTTTCTCTGTTCATCCCTATTCAAAAAATACAGACACTTTTCTTAAAGGAAAGAAAGAAAATAACAATATATATCCTAATATTTATAATAATAATAAAGTTTATCTTAAAAAATAAGTATACATAAGTATATGTTAATGTATATTTATTTTTTGAGATAAACTTTTTCTTGGGGTGCCACTCACTTTCTACAGTGGCTCTGTTAATGTATAAGGCTGAGTAGCTTCTAAATTCCATGATCACCTTTATTACAGTCATGTGTAAACAAAGAGTACAGGGCTGAGAACACAACCCTGTGGAGCACCTATGCTCAGAATCAAACTGCTTCAAATTCTCTCACTTGGGGTCTATTTTATTCTATTCTATTCTATTCTATTCTATTCTATTCTATTCTATCTTAAGATAGCTTCATTAAAAGGCAGGAAAGAAGGAAGGCAGGAAGGAAGGAAGGACGGAAGGAAGGACAAATGAATGAAGATTTTAATGTTATATTTTGCTTTATTTTAGTTTATTTAAACTAAAAGAAGAACTATAAACTATGAAAATGAGGCAGTAACAACCAGTGACCAAACATCTGATGCGTGTGATACACAAAACTGGAAACGGCGTCAGGATGTTGTTAGTCACTCTGGTTGGATTTTACTAGAGGTAAGCATACTAAGCGATAGGTATGTTGCTTTTTTATTGCTCATAAGGATCAGCTGGATTTTTGAAATTAGGTGAAGTTAACAGTATAAAATAATTAATTTGGTTGACTTTCATAAATGAGCAATCTATGATTAAATGCCGATCTGTTTTTGTAGGAACATTGATTTTATTTTTTGACACGCCTCTAAAGTTGATGCGGAACAAGAGGGACACATTGAAGGTTATCACATTGCAGCAGGTTCAAAATCATGACTCGATATTGCTGAAAAACCAGACTAACTACAACAAACAGCTGCATCAAGTCTGCAAACAAATATTATACACTTGCCATCGAAAAAAAAAAGTCACCACCTGGATTTAACTAAGCAAATAGATAGGAGCTGTGGTCATGAAAAAGATGTTAATTTGTTTCAAATGGGTCAAATTATTGGCAATCATCAAGCAAAGAAAACATCTAAGGAGATTGCTGAAACTACTAAAATTGGGTTAAAAATTAATAATTGAAAGGAAAGTGGGGAAAACCATCATCTTGAAATGTGGTCTGAAAAAAATTTTGAATGATTGCGATCAGCAGTCACTGGAACGTTTGGCGAAATCGAATCGTAAAATTTCCACACACACAATGCGAAGGAACTCAGGGGATTGGAAATACACCACTTTGTAGCCTCAAGAAAACCACTTATCAACGAGGCTAATCGTAAAAAAGAAAACAACTTCAACTTGATAGAGAGCATAAAGATCGGACTGTGGAGCAATAGAAGAAGGTCAGTCGGTCTGATGAGTCCAGATTTACCCTGGACACATCAAGTCAAGGTAAGAAAGAAGTTGGATAAAATGATCCATGATACATAGTGCCTACCGTACAAGCCTGTGGGGCAGTGCTATGATCTGGCTTTGCTGGAGTTGGTCAGGTTCAGCAACGTTATGTGTCCATGAGGTCAACTGACTACCAGAATATATTAAATGATCGGGTTATTTTATCAATGGATTTTTTTCTTTCCTGATGGCACAAAAATATTCCAAGATGACAATAATAGGATTCATCGGGCTCAAATTGTGAAAGAGTGTTTAAGAGAGGATGAGACATTTCTACACATGGATTGGCCACCACAAAGTCCAGACCTTAACCCCACTCAGAAACTTTGGGATGTGCTGGAGAAGACAGAAGCGAAGAATGCACGCTGTAATAAAAGCCAAAGGCGGTCCAACAAAATATTAGAGTGTGTGTGTCTTTTTTTGGCGGGAAGTGTATTATTACTAAAACATACAGGAACAAAGATTGACAAAATATAAACAAAAAAAACAGCAAATTATTTCTTATACATTATTTATATCGTAAAGCAGACATCAGATTTTTTTGTAGGCATGATCTTAATATCAACGTCTCCTGTTCATGATTGTTGTTCAGGTGCTTGTGGTCATGTGACTTGGTTCACATGGTAAGTCACCGGAGACTTCTCTCAGAACTGTTACATAAACATCTTCTTATTAGTACCATATCCACAATTTTCCGATAAATTTATTTTAAACTATACAAAGCTTCTAGCCAGGAGAATAATGAAAACTGCTGCGATAGAAAAGAAACGTTCAGATAAATCGATCAATACACATCTGGAAATGATTTCCATTAGATGTTGGTACATGGCTGTGGGGATTTTCTCATGAAATCATAGTAATATAATTGAGTTCAGTTAGATCAGGAGGTCTGGGATGCGGCAAGTTGTTCATTGGGGTTGAGTCAGAATCAGAGCTTTGTGCAGGACACTCAGTTTTTCCACACCAACCAGAACACATCAGGTCTTCATGGAGCTCAGAAGCTTTGTCACGCTGGAACAGTGTTTGGGTCTTGTAGTTTTAGTAGATTGATGTAATGCTACAAAAAAGACATTTGTGTGCTTTCAACTTTGTGGTAACCATTTAGAGAAAACACACTTGTGTACCTTAGTTCACAAGGGGATAAAACGACATGCCAGGGAAAAAAATGCCTAATGGGTGTGGGTTAGTTTAAAGCCAAGATAATACTGGAAGTTCCTTAACAAAGAGACATAATGTAGGCATAAAACTATGTCCAATCAATGGAAAAATCTGCGCACATAATATTTTCCTCAAAAAAATGTCATTAAAGAGTAAGTAAGTGTAGCTAAGAGACTGCCGTTCACAGCCCTGCTCAAGGCCGTCTGGTCGTTCAGGGTTAACGACTGTTAATATACACATTGTACGCTCAATTAGCTTAAATTCATGTGAGGCTGCAGTGAATTTGTCCTTTTTCCATTTCAGTGGTGCTGCTGTGGCGCACTGTAGGTTCATTTCTCTCAAACTCGTTCATGCACAATAATAAATGCGTATAAATAACAGTCGATCATGCTTTTCTTAAAACCCTCAGAAACCCTCATGCACACACACACACACACACACACACACACACACACACACACACACAAATGATGATGAAGTGAAACATCCACTTACTGAGCCAGAAACAGAAGCACCGGGTTGCAGTGTGGTCTAGTCGTGAAGCAGGCTGGATCACTCAGCATGACAAAGATGGCTTAGATAAGTGTCCAATTTCAAATCACTCCAATTTTTCTGGCATGTCAGAGGAAAATGGACAGCTGTTCAAAAGTAAATGTGGCCTCTATATGTCAACAGGCTGAAAAACTCGGAGTGTTTAACAAAGACAAGACTAAAGAGAAGTTAAAACCGAACACGGTGCTCATTTTTATTCTTTCCTTGTATAGATGACAAGGTTGGAATGCCAAGCAGGAAGAACCCTCATTGACAAGCCTCTGTTTGTGCTACATCCTACTTAACAGCAGGTCTCCTGGACTCCTGCTGCTTCCTTAAATTCAGCATCATTCTCACTAATTCTCCTGTTGCTAAACACAATCCATTAACACTTACAGCATTTAGCTGATGACCTTATCCATACATGTATGGATAGAATACATGTATCCCATATCTACAGTTGAGGTTTAAGGGCCTTGCTAGAGGGCCCAGCTGGGGCAGAATGGTAGTGCTGGAAACTAAACCAGCGATCTGCCAATAACGGGTCTAGCACCTTAACCGGTGAGCTACCACTTGCCCTACAATCACACACCAAAATGACAAGGAAGGAGAGGTAACTAATTACAAATACTTTTGTTACAGTACTTGTGTAGGTTTTTAACACTTTTTTGGAGTATAATTAAATTGTTGTAATTTTACTAATTTTACCAAAAAAGGTGTGATTTTAAGGTGTAAAGCATTTGTTGGGGGATTATATAATGTAGCTTTTATAGGTGAAATACTGAGCTAATGTCTTTCCAAGAGCAAATTATTGTCTTTTTTTTTAAATTGTTGTTTATGAGAAAACAATTTGTGTACAAATTATAAGAACAAATTGCCTTTAGTCAAAACTGACTGTGATTCTGAGAATAATTCGATAATGTTGTTAATATACATTATCAAATTACCCTCAGAATCGCAGTCACAGTATATGAAATGAAAGACGACTCTATTCAGAATTTGTCCACTATGAGATGTCCTGTACCTCTCTGCGTGTGCAGTACAGAAAACAACCCATAAGTCCTGTATTGAGATCAATGTCTTGGACCTAAATCCTATTTTACACACTGATGTACTTTGTATCGCAGTAACTTGAGTACCTTATTACTTTAACTTAAATCCTACTATGTTTCAGTAGCAATACTTTTACTTAAGTAGAAATGTTCGGTACTCTTTCCACCACTGAAAACGATGTAGAAAGTCTTTCGTGGAGAGTAGAGATTATTAGAACTGTAGGATGTGATGTTTAAATGTTTACAAATGTTTGGACAGATAGTGTCTTCCAACATGTATTCAAAATGCAGCTAATGCTAGTAACATTTCATTGGATCCGTTTTAGTCTTAGACACTCTGGTTGTCTGGCAATCTTAGAGAATTCAAACGAACTTGCTGTTCAAACAAACCAACCAACCAACAGAAAGTGCCGACAGTATGGTTAGGCATTAAACAGAGAGTACTGTTGTCACCTCACAGCTCTGGGGGGCCCGTTTGATCCTCAGCTTATGTTACTCTATTTGTCATTTGTTTCCCTGTGGGTTTTCTCTGGCTTCTACACATCCAGGAATATTCCAGTGTGTGGCTTGGCTACGATCATCTACTCTGTATCTAATGGATAGGCATCTCATCCAGGGTGTACTTTTGTCTCACCCTCAAGGTTCTAAAGCTTGACTCTCAATCGAACTATATAGAAAATGAATCTATGAATGAATACAATGAGTGTTTTTTAGTCACTAAAGTGAAAAAGAACGATGTTTAAATCATTAAAAAGCTGTTGTGGGTGAATCGTTAGTCGACTTGCGTTTGTTGACAGGCTCCAGCAAAACATCTGCAGTTTGTCATGCGTCGTGTCAGTCAGATTGTGATTTCCTGTGAAAGTAAGCAGTTCTTGGCCTCACACAGTTTACTGAAGGCTTGTTAAACTAGCATCCTGTACAGCGCAAATCTCACTGAAGTGACGTATCACACGTTGGAATGTACAATTTGCACCTCATAAACTGGTAACTCAGTGGCCGGTTTATAAGGTACACACAAAAAGTTACGCCCAAAAGTGCTTGTAGTACAGGATGTGGCATTTCACATTGTTTAGCAAATATTTGTTTGTAAAAGAAACTATAAACGGTTGCAGATTGATCAGTTATCACATCACAAATCCGCTATAACGATTAAAACAAATATGAAGGAATATACTCTTTATTTCTCCCTTAGGCCGAGAGTTTATAGCCAAAATATTAATAGTGAGGCTTTTATACCCCTTAGCTTTATAATTTTCTCGGGAAGTTACACAGTTTTATTTCTAAACATTTACCATACCTGCCATATCATAGAACGTTCTGTTAACTTGGCAGTGAAGGATTTTGAAAATGTTTTATGACTCTGGAACTCATGAGGTTGAAGCTTCTGATAGAAACTTCCTCTTAGATCCATCTAAAATGTGAAATTAAGGTTTAAAAACTCTAAGTGTCTTCCAGGTGGCAGGCTACAGACTAAAAAAAAAAACTAAGCACTTTGAGTTACTTCTGCTGACCAAACATCAGGCAGAGCCATATCTTCATAACATCATCACAATAAACACACTGGCTGATCTTCTTACACCAGCAGGCTTCCTGATTTCTCCCCTCTAATAAAAAACACCCCCCGTTTTCCCCCTCACCACATCTCCATCTGCAGATGTTTCTCCTTTCATCACCATATGGGATTCCTTACTTTGTGGTTCACAGCTCTGTGCAAAAGATCTGCACAGGGCAAGGTAATAAAGAGCTGGAAGGGAGACGAGCTGCTTGAAACCCAGGGATTGTCTCAGGTGATATGAGGTGCTCAGAATGAAAAAAACTCACTGTTCTATGTTCTATCGAATATAAAACTATTGAAAACTCCCTAGTCATCTTTTTTTCCTTTAAAATGTAAAGAATTGACCGCTTCCAACCAGGTAATTTTGCCAAACAATAGGAAATGAAGAGCATATGTTTCAGCTAGCATTACTAACTCCACTGACCTGTTGTATGTTTGGTCTGTAAATTAAAAGATTCGAACCCATTTTTGGCATCCACTTATAAAAGGAAATGCCAACCGGCAGACCAGGCCACCTTCTTCATTAAGATATTTCAGCAGTTTGTTTCTTCACTGGTTGTTTTAACCTGGACACCACTACATACCAGAGACATCCTACACCACCTTCTGTTTCAGACATCATCGCATCCAGTGGATCTTAGATTTAAATCAAGGTTACTCAGATCTTTACACTTTCATTTTTTTGCTGTTAGGGTTAAAGCTCCGAAGCAACAAGCACTTAACCCTTTTTCGGCTCCAGGGGCGTTACATGATACCCGATCCTGTGCCCAATTTCTTAGCTGGGATATTTATCTCCTTAATTCAAACACTATATTCGTTTTCAGTCAGTATTATTATTAGTATTAGCATTAGTATTTTTTATTAGATTTATTGCCAGGCCAAGGCTTAAGCGATCATGTGATCTGGGACATGATCATCCAGGACAGGAGTGAAGCTTGTAGCAGGGAGAGAGACGTGGGCAGCTTAGACAGATACCCCCCCCCCAACAATGTATTGTCAGTGGTTTACTCTGCTGGTGGCTGCTCTAGTCTGACATCTCAATTTCAGATGAGACAGCTTTCAGCAGGCCTTAAGGGCACACACCAGTGGAGGTTCCCTAACACACCATGCCATGCTCACAACTTAGGATTCCTATCTTGGCTGGAGAGCCAATCATACGTGTGCAGCTGTGATGTGTAGCTATTTACACTTTGGATTTTTTACCTGGATGTGTGCCAGCTGGTGTGATTGATTAGATATTTTTTAGGAGCAGGGTTGCCAAATCTGTTGAAATGGATTTTACTCTGACATCAAACGAATATTAGTGTATAATACAATTTTAAAAAGTTTTTAGTATTAGCCATCAGATGTTGTTTTTATAATTACATTAGCATTCGGGTAACAGGAAAAGATTTTGTCTGTTTGTGGTCCAAAAGTAGAAATTTGCATATTTGTGTTTTAAAAAAGAATCTGCTTCCAAATTAGAGAACTTTTACAACTCATGTTTCCCGGTTTGCATAAAAAAAGGAAAAAAAACTTTATGGCCGGATAAGATGTTGGATCCGATTGGAAGGTTATGAGCCCAAATTAAAACTCATGACTTAAACTCTTACGGCCACGGCTGAGCCCCCGAGCAAAGCCACTTACCCTCTCTTTTCCAAAAGCACTCTATGACTGCTGACCCTGTGTTCTGCCCCCCAGATTCCAAAGATGGAATATACCAAGTCAGAATCAAGCAAGGACCTTTAACCCTCAACTGCTCAGTTGTATAAATGGGGAAATATAAATCCTTCTGGTTTTTCGTGTCTCTGTCCAATGTAGTAAATACACACCGGGGTCTTATAGTAGATATTTACCAGGACATTATTTGATCTCGTCATTATATTTAGCTTTGTGTTATTGTTACATGTTTGTGCAGAGATCTGAAAACACTACTAAATCCACTGCTCTGACGCTTTGTTTGAAATCAGGTGCAACCTTAAGTAGCATTACACTGTGTGGGATTTTGCATGTGAGGATTAAAACTTCTTGTTTTTCTGCTGAAAGTTTGGCCATAATGGTTTCTCCTAACATTATTATTAACACACTTGGAGTTACAACTATGCTTCTGGAAATACTGCCATATTTGTTGATGGGACTTACAACATTGGCTTGATTTCGAGTAAAACTGGCAACACAGGTGAGTGGGCAGAAACACAAGGACACACACGCACGCACACACACACACACACACACACACACACACACACACACACACACACACACACACACCACACACACACACACACGCACACGCACACACACACACACACACACCAAAGCCACTTCTGCCTCATCCAGAGCGACTTACAATTATGACATCTAAGCTATAAAAGTACAATTGAGGGTTAAGAGCCTTGTTTAAGCAGCAGTGGCAGTCTGGTGGTGCTGGGACTTAAATCCACAATCTTCTGGTCAGCTGGCCAACACCTTAACCACTGAGCTACCACTTCTAATTTTCTTTTCCCCCCCACTAGCCATAAATTATAGCTTGCCTGAGCCTCACTGACATTTACAGTATTTCGCAGACATCCCTATCCAGCATGACTTACAGTTTAGTCTCATTTTTACAACTAAGCAATTGGGGTTAGGGGCCTTGCTCAGGGGCTCAGGAGTGGTAACATGGAGGTGCTGGGAATCGAACCCACAGTTTCCTAGTTGGCAGGCCAATGCCTTAACCATTGAGCTACCCCTTCCATTAGAGTATATGAGCGAGGAGTGGGCGGCGTGATTTTAACCCGATTTTTTGAAAGGCGGAGCATTACGCTCAGTCAGACACTGGCCATCATGTAACTGCATAGATAATGAACCAATTCATATGTTGGTAGACGGTGAGAACATGAAGAGAACACAGCAAAAGATGGAATTTTTTAGGTACTACTAATCTAGCTGTAATCTAATATTTATAGTGCAACGTGTAAATAATAGTCGCAACGAGGAAGAATGGAGTGAGCGAGGAGCGCAGAAATTAAAAATCCAGACCGGAGCTGAAACTGAGCGATTAGACATTGTTTAATTTAGTGAAGATTAAAAATATTTGACGCTTCAGGCCGCCTACAAAAAAAAAAAAAAAAAAAAAAAAAAAAAAGATCCCCATAGTTATAAATGCTGCAGTTCCAGCAATCAAATTAAAATAAATTGTGCAAATATTTACACGTTTGGGGTCACAGTCATTTAGACGCCCGTCTCCAGAGCAACTTACATTTATCTCTTTTATACAACTGAGCAAATAGGTTTAGGGGCCTTGCTCAGGGGCCCAGAGGTGACAACAAGGCGGTGCCGGGAATCGAACACCGATCTTCCAATTAGCAGTCCAACACTTTAAGCACTGCGCTACCACTTCCCCCAAGAGCTCCGACATCATACACTAAAGAGGCAAATAATTAATAACTAACATCAACGTTTAAAGTACCCGCTCCAGTCAGGACTTATTTTTGATCCACTGTAAATGTTGACTGCTGTATTATAAGTTGAAACTTGAAACAAAAAAAAAAAAAAAAAAAAAAAAAACGACAGTCGAGCTTTAATTAAATTGAACATTTTTATTTGTGAAAAACTACAAGCCAAAAATGCATAAATAGACATTTCTATTTAAAGCAGAGAAACTGATAAAGGTTGCCTCTAAAGAGCAAAGTCGTGCACATGCTGAAAAACTGTAGTATTGGAACAGTGTAGTAAGCTATAGACAAGGAGCAATGTTTAATAATTAATAATTAATAATAATAAAAACATTTACACAAGCCAAAAGAAACAACAATATCACACAAAATTGGCGAGAACACTCGAGTAGAAAAAAAAACTAACAAAAAAAAAAAAAAAAACAAAACTTCTTAATTAATACACTAACAGACTTTTACGGAAAAACTGGAAAAAACGCTTCACAACATCGGATTAGGTTTCAGAATGAAGCATCTGAATGTACTGTACATCGATATTGACATATCACACACTTAATGCTACTGTATAGCACAAGGAAAGAAGCAGTCTAGTGAATTTCTGACAAAGAAAAAGCTTAAAAAAAAAAAAAATGTAACCATCTTTACACAGTAAATTAAGGTTACTGGTCGTACACAAGAACAGAACTGCTTGCGCGTTAAAAAAAAAAAAAAAAAAGACAAAACAATATAACAAAAGAAATTAAGACAACTGTTGAGCTCCATTGCCATTTGTAGCCTAGTAGGATGACATTTGCACCATTTTAGAGATACACACACACAAACAAGCATCGGTTAAATCAGTTTGGGGGGTTTTTGGGGGTTTTTTTTGCCATTTGTTTGTTGAAAAATTCCAATAAATTAAGATTCATTTTTTTCTTTACAATTTTACAAAAGTTAGTCATGAGAGCGGGTAAGGCAAGTGTAAAGATGGCTATATTCGTTAAGAAATGTAAAGGAGGCTGTACAGTGCGTAGCAAAGTTCCAACATTTAGGTGTGACTTTCAGTGTGGCGAGCGTTCGGAACGGTAAGATTCTATAAACTCATCCTTTCTGGTTCTTTTCTTCTCATTTAGAATTTCGCAATGCAGTTTCTTCATGTGTTTCTTCGGTTTACTGCCGATGTTTGCGGTTCAGCAATTTAAAAAAAAAACGGGGCTGGGTGATTGCGCGTGTGTGCGTTTTTGAAGGCGCTTACAACTCGATGCATTTGAGAGCCCAATAATCGCTGGGTAATATTACAAACGCACAACTTCCGTGCTCTCCACGGAACATTAGCCAATCTAAAGACTGCGAGAACAAAAACAAAGAATGGAGACTTGAATCCATTGCATCACCGCAGGAGCAGGAGCCAGTCTTTAATTCTGTTCAAAGTGATACGCAAGTGATAGTTTGACAGCTGCTAAACATTAAACGGTCACTGGAACACGAGTATAAAGCAGTTCGACGACATGCGACTGCAAATACTAACGCACAAGATCTCCTACTGATCGTGTCCCTCCAGAACCGACTGGGTAACGTATACCCATCTAACGCTGATGTGGTCTTACTGGGCTTGATTCCGCAGCAACTGATGACTTTTCACAGTATAGCGTGGAGAAGAATTAGACAGTAAGAATTAGATATGGATTATATTAGACTTTATTAAAAATGTATTATTATAATATCACACATATGATCATTACATTTCAAATTATTATTTGTCTATCATGTTGATATCAAATTCCTTTGGTCCTTCAATAAATAAAACTCATATCATATACACATACTTTATACAGGTTTAATACATTTCAACAGAAAGTGAAGTGGATTTTTTAAGGAAAAGATAATTAGGTTTGACTAATCGTATTTTGGACTTTATGGTGGAGGCGTTAGATTCTGTCTGAAAACAGCTGATTATTCAGGCAAAATAAAATGAAGGCAAAAATATAAAAATAATATTAATACTAACAGCGTCCTCTGTTTTTTTTTTTTTTTTCAGCGACATCATGTGGTTCTACACAATCCTAAGTTACAGTCTGACTTTTTATCCCTCAAAAAAAGCCCAAACGTTTGAGGCTGAGGTGGCGTTCTATAAGAAGCGGTTATGCTAAGGGACGGTATAGCTTAGCCAAAAACTAGACTAGCTCTTTAACTAAATCCATTAGTGTTTGTACTAAATGCCATAAATAACCAGTAGGTTATAAATACTTCTGCCAGACAATTTATATAAAGAGTAACAACAAACTAGAAGCGTATCCAGTTCCAGGTCTGAGAAGCTCGCTTAGGAATTCTATTCTATATTATACCTAGATGCCTCCTTGACTCAGGGCCAACAAAATAAGAGGTTCTGTATGCAGATGCCAAAAACAGGCATTACAAGGACTGGGGTGTGTGTGTGTGTGTGTGTAAAAAAACAAGGGCTGAAAATTCTACTATGAACAGCAGCTAGCCTTCCCCCAGCACTTACTGCGGAAACAAAGCATAAATTAAACAGCTGAGGTGGAGGGGCAGGAAAAAAAGTATGAAATAGGCTTCAAGAATAAGGACCTTGATGTGTAAAAGTGTAAAAGCAAGAAAAAAAGAAGAATAAAAAAAAAAAGGATTCACAGTGTAGCTAGCACCAATGTGGGAGAGTTTCTCAGGGGGCTCCAGAAAAACAATTCAAACTCATTAAAAACTCATTAAAAGTGTAAAATGGAACCATCAGCCATGCTAATCAGTGAAGCTTCGACGAGGGGGTGGGTGGGTGGGGGATCTCTTTAAAAAAAAAAAAATTAAAATACAACAGATAATAAATAAGTGTCATAGCCATTCAGGAAATTGTTAAAGTGTAAATGGTTATTGTGCACAGCAGACCTTTTTTAATACAAAAAAAAAAAACAGAAACAAAAAGTTGATTCAGACAGATATTCACTTACAAGTATAAAACAATACATACAGGAGTGGGGATGCCATCTCATTGGCCCTGTAGTCAGTCAAGTGCTACTAAGGTGTGATGTTGAGAAGATCCACTGCGAACGGTCCAGAGAGACGAGATTATTCCCAATCAGGAAAAGAACAGACACACACCAACGTTTGTGTAAATGGTGGGTGAGACCAACATTGGTTCCTCTTTTGGTGATGGGAAGCAGATGAGCGGAATGAGAGCAGGGCATAGGAGAACTCCGTAACAGCCAGCATCTCCACAGTGTCCAACAGCACCGGTTTGACGGCTCAGAATGATTCGTCGTGGCCGATCGAGAGGTCTCGTTTAGGGGTGGAGGCACGTGACGAGCTCTTGTCCATGCTCTCGGAGCCTGAGCTCGGGTGCTGCTGCTCGGAGGCTGCGCTGGACGTCACTGTCGAGGAGGACGTGGAGGAGGAACGGGATTTCTCTTTAAAGTCTGTGATAATTACAGTCACGTTCCCCACTGTGATGGCCAGCTGCTGGGCTGTGCTCCGGTCCACATTCTTCAACTTGGGTCTGCTAAAAACAGCAAACATACAGATGTTATTCCCAACTCTGTGACACGCAAGCATCGTTTTTTGGTATAAAAGCGTACAAAGAAAAACATGTACGGTAACACATTTCATGCCTGACTAATTAGTTGCATGCTGTTTTTCCTTCTGACTAGCAGACTTGCCAGGGGTTGTTAGGTTATCCAGCTCTCCGAGCTCACTTAATTCTTCTGCAGTATCTTTCAATGTGCTGCCAGACCACCAGCTGTGCTTAGGAGTCGCTAGCATGTTTAGGATGCTGCTCACAGATAGCTTTAAACACCTTTATACCCAGATTGCATCAAAAAAAAAAAAAAAGAAAAAAAGTTTCAAGCAGAGATTTTCCTCCCAGTTCCCTTTTTTTTTTTAAAAAAACAACTAATATTACATTTTCACTGTATGAGATATATATTGTGATAAGAAATATTAGAAATTTTTTCCTACAAAAATGAACTCGTGTGTGAAGGATTAATGGCAAACGTGTTCGATATTGCTTATTTCCTATTGGCCAGGTCTCGAAGGAACGGTGGGAAAACAGCTAACGGAGTGTGTGGGAGTGAAAACTTGCACTGCTCATTTAAGCACAGCCCACGACTAACGCACTCATTCAGAGGCAGAGAGAAGTAAAAGAAGAGGGTAGGAGTGAAAGGGGCCTGCATTTGTGAATCAGAGCAGCTCTTACATTGAGGTACATGGTGGCTGTCTGCCAGCTTTGTTCAGTGACAGAATGACTAACAGTAGCTGTTCAAACTGAGGAAAAAGCATCTCAAACTGCAGTTATTAATACACTGCCGATTCCTTTAACACAGGAGGACATGAAACATTCTAATTAAATAAAGGAACAGGAAAATGTTGCTCCCTCCAAACAAGTAAGAAATACACAGACGGCGACACACGCAGACAGAGACGGCGACACACGCAGACAGAGACGGCGACACACGCAGACAGAGACGGCGACACACGCAGACAGAGACGGCGACACACGCAGACAGAGACGGCGACACACGCAGACAGAGACGGCGACACACGCAGACAGAGACGGCGACACACGCAATACCTTAAGATGTGAGAGTTCTTAGTCTTGGTGGTTGATTTTCCAGACTGTATACTGTTCCTTTCACTTGGTGGGCTATGATGGTTGTCTATCTTGGGCCTGCACAAGAATGTCAAGCAGTTACAGGGTGTGGACAGAGTTTAACAAGTTAAATTTAAGACTTTTTAAGACCAACTTCTTATGAAATGTAAGATCACCAAACCTGTGAAGAAAATACACACACATACTGTACATGCAGTGCTTCCTGCTTTGACGCCCATTGTACATCGTTTAAAACATTTTTTTCAACCACCACCAGAATTCATCATTCTCAAGCTATTTCTTGCAGCGACCTGTAAATTGACCTGCTACCTCAGTTCTCTACTGAATGTACTGTACAGTGTTTTGTTTTTCGTATTGTCTGCTTTTACACTGTCTAAAGTAACGTTTGTATTGTTATTTGCACTGTTTTGCACACATGCACTTTATGTTGCTAAGACAACTTGTTCTTTAGACCGTAGCTCTGTGTTGTTGTTCTGTTATGTAGCACCATGGGGTCCTGGAGCAAGGTTACTTCATTTCACTGTGTACTGCATCTGCTATATATACACACAGTTGCAATAACAAAGCTTCTTGAACTTAAAAAACTTCTTTGATCTGTCCAATGATCGAAAACAGTCATTGGGTTTGGGTTTTGTAGTGATTTTTTTTACTGTAATATGACCAAATAGAAAAGTCCTATAAAATCTGACTTTTATAGTTCTTTTATATTTGGTCATATAAAATAGTTAACATGGGAATAGATTTATTAAAATGTGCAGGAAAAGAGTGCTGTACCTGATCTTTTTGCTGGGTTTCTTTGGGAGGGCAATGGTGATTTCCTTCTCTTTGTCCTTCTTCTCTTTCTCAGGCTGGTCCATCTCAATCTTCTCCTGAGCTGGTTGCTCACTGTCGGGCAGGTTGCGCTCTGGACGATCAACATCAGGCTTTTCCTTCTCAGGTCTTTCTGGTTTCTCCTTCTTTTCTTTCTTTGCAGGAGGAGGGCTGGCAAACTGCTGTGCCACCTGCTGAGCTACCAGCTGGGAGTTTATCCTGGGCTTCCTGTGGGGCCATTCAGAGTACATGGTGTGTATTAAAGCGAGAATGTGCTAAACACATTACAAACATGAAAAAAATAGTGTTCTACCTTAACATTTAACAGCATATAAACTACCAGTATTTTACTGGGAAAACAGTGATGCATGTCCCATTTTTTTTAAACGTGGGGAAAGTTAAAGGAGACCCTAAAAAAGGTTTAAAAAAAACATTACTGCAGGCAGCAGATCTAACCATATTAAGAAATTATTTTAAAAAAAAATAGTCCAATATTTTGAAGGTTCAAAATATACTTAAAACAAATTGGAAATATACGCCGGTATTTGTATCCTGTCCACCAAAGGGAAAATAAAGCTTAACTTACCATTAAGCTTAAGTGAAAACTACTAACATACTGATATACATTCAACCAAGCACTTCATAAGAAACACTATATGAATAATATACAAGTTAGTCGATGCAGTCATACCTGCTGGTTTTTAGGTGCACATTCATGCTGTGACTCTTCTGTTCTACCACAGTGGTGCAAGGGTGTTCTACTAAACTCAAACCCAGTGACTGGTATGGCCACTAACGTAGACTACTTTGCTTTGTGACACAGTATAACATCATGCTGGGAGAAGCTATTAAAAGATGGTAAGAAGTCACATTCTGAGCTCAGCTTCTGCAACAGTCGTGGATTTTTATCAACTTTTTATTTTTACTGAATTTGAGTGGATCCTTTACCAAGTAACCACATAACTGTTGTTGGAACTGCATGGATCAATGGCTTCATAGGTGATTTTTTTGTAAATGTATCTTTTGATGTTGGTAGTCTGATAAAGACACTGATTGTTATTGTATCTTAAAATGGTTTGCATCATTCAATTACAACTATCTCAACTTTTCTAAGATATGCAACATGTTTAGCTTTTTTTTCCTTCTAAATGCTGTACAACACAAAGACTTCACTTACGGAATGCAGTGTCCCACCGGGTGGAGGCTGGAATGTTAACGCGTTTCAATCCATATTGAGTAAAAATGTTCAGAGCTCATCATTTATCAGCCCAGCTCCAGCAGAAACATTGCCTACACTAGGGATACTGTACTACTTCACTAAATTTTTCTGCCAGGCTCCCTTTTACACTTGCCCAACCCCAACCAGTTTGGGAGCCAATGGCCTACACCATTACACACACCCCCCACCAACCTGGACAGTGGTCATAAGGTAGGCGGGGTTCAAGGATTCTTGCTCGTGAGTTATTGTATTCTTTTTTAAAGGTCAAATCAGTCTAGACATTTTGCATTGAGCTCAAGACATTTCCGTCTAGAGAACTAGCACTTACTGAAGGTTACACATCAAAGTAACAAAAGTGTGAAAAAATTCCAGAACAGCTTGCAAAAATCAGTCAATAAGAAAAATTCTAATAACTCCAATGAAAAAATATTGGATCACTTTTTATTCACTGCTGCCACATGATTGGCTGATTATCTAATCAGATGATTGTATAAGTGTATTGTACAAGTTTGAAGTGCACACATATTTATACACACATACATTTTATATATATATATATATATATATATATATATATATGTATATATGTATGTATATATATATATATATATATATATATACACATACATACATATATACATACACACATACATACATACATACATGCACACACACATGTATATGTATACGCACTCACACGTGTGTATATACACAAACTATATATATATATATATATATATATATATATATATATCTATACACACACGTATACATACATACATACATAAATCAAGGTTGTGAATAAAGATGGTACTGGGGAGAGAATGCTGGAAGAGAAGCATAATACAGGTCACTAATGGGGCAAAGTAAAACAGTCTAATGTTCATTTAAGGCATCACACTTTTAGACTTTAAAGCCATTATGCTACAGGCTAATCCCAAAGAAAACTATATTCATAAAAACCTGGCAACCTGTATAAATATATTATAAATCTTTTTACCAGGTTAGAGTAAACATTTTAACACAATAATATTTAATTCTATGATCATCTACATTTAAAGGTCCACAGAGATTTATTTTAGAGCTTTTGCTGGCCTCGGGGTCCATGCTCTGCTCTGATCCAGCTGTGTGCCCCTGTTATGAGCCTAATCCCATTACTCCACTCTTTTAACAAATGAGTGTGAGGATCACAGGTGTGGGACAATGACAGGCAGTAATCTAATTATGGCCTGGGGGTTTGGCCTCATTCAGAAGGAGGAGTGCTCAGTGCTTTGCAAGCTGTCCTGCCAGTACGCGATGCCAAGCACCACCACAGGTGGACAGATCTGATTACAACAGTTCCTTTTTGTGCAACAACATGGTGAAAGCCTTGTGGCTATTCTTTTTTTTTTTTTGCTCAAATACACCTACTTCTCCAACAGAAACTCACAATGAGTCAGCAGCCATGTGCGGCTTACTCTCTTCCTTCTTCTTAGTGCATGGTTGAGTTAATTAAAAGCCGTGGGGCTGCGGTCGAGATCTGAGGCAGAACTGCGCAAAGCTCCGGCCAGCTAATGCTTCCTCGAGTATAATGGCAGACATCTGGCAGCAGCTGGGGGTAACAAAGCAGCTACAATCAAGATGGGCGGAAATGGGGGAAGAGAGCCGGAGAGCCCACTAGCACCGTTATTGCTGTCTAAACATTTTGACACGGCAACCTGCCTTTGTTATTATCCGTCTGCTGACTTGAGGACTATCTCTTAAATCAAGTAAGCATTTCACAGTTTAGAATGAAAAACAAGTTGGGTCTTGTTCATCGTTTTAAAGGGAGGGCTGCAAATCACAGTAGGTTTTGTTATTTAAATATTCTGTAGGCTACAGTCTTGAATACACAAATACTCCAAGAATAGTATTACAATGATCTAACTTAAAAATGGCATAAAATGTTTTTATCCAATTACCAGAACATGTTGGACTCTACAATTTCTGCAAGTATTATTTTTTTCGTCTGTCTACTAGCCAGAACAGCCGATTTGTGAATGATTTAAAATGCTGTTGCAGCCAAACTGAGCTGACACACACACACACACACACACACCTTTACATTACCTGCGTGGAGTTGGCACCCCACCCAATGCAAAACGTGGAAGAAATAGTCTTAATTGTTAGTGCTTGGTTTGTGCAGGTACATGTTTCTATTGTGCTGCTTCTGTTGTGAAAATATTATACATTATATTATTTGGTAAGAAAATGAATAAATAAGGTACCCAAAATAAAATGCTAAATAAAAGCTGTTTAAAAAGAAGCACATCTACCAGCACAAACCAAGCACTAACGATGGAGTCTGTTTTGGGGGAGTTTGGGGGCATGTAGTGGGGCTGGTGATGTCATTGACCCTAAAATTCAAAGTCTAATATTTTGAAAAAGGAAACCAGCACAAATAAAACTTGCATTGGCACAAAGCACAAACAAACGAGGCTATTTCGGGCGAATTTGGAGAGTTGAGGGGGTGGGGGTGTTCTAAGTGACCTGAGAATGACCTGCACCTGCATTATACACTGAATAAATTTTCCTAGAAGAGAAAAAAAAAACCCTTTCAATAGCAAGATAAATAAATAAACAAATAAACAAAACCTCGAATGGTTCTACTAGGAAACATATAAAGTTTTAGACGTCGCTATTACAGAAGATAATCTTTGTTGTGAACATAACATTCTTATTGATCCATCACGTCAATAGAGATACAATAGACAAGACTACAGCTTAAATCGGCTCCCTTTCCGGTAGAGTAAATTGCTAAACATCTCAGAGATGCTCCTCTTTTTTCCCTACGACAGACGGGTTGCAGTTTCCTGTCCCTCAGGGAATAACCAATCACAAAATAATCAATCTGCTCATAATACGGGGTCATGTCAAAGAGACCAACAGGACATCATAATCAATATCATCCCTGTAAAGAAATCAGATGAATCTTAACCGTGGCAATTAGAAAACTACTGGGAAAAATGCCAACCACCAAAAAACTGGGGGTTAGTGGGGGAACATCTGTAGGAGGAATGTCGGTCTCCCCTTAAAAAACAAAGAATATGCAGGAAAGGATGTTTAAAATAAATTTAAATTGTTCTACTATTATAGTAATTTTATAAATTGCCTGAACATCACAGGAATTCTCCTGGTGGCGCTAAACAAATCAGCTATTGCATACTTCTAAGCAAACTATACAGTACAAAGTTAGATTTAGGCATTAGGCAGCATATTCAGACTAACCGCTATAGCGGAGCCTAGAGGCATTCGCTCTGATCTAGCTGAGGGATTTGTCAGGTTTACACTGAGGACTTGCTAAACGCCTGCTTGGCTGATTATACCTCCGACGGATATCTGAAAGTGCTTTCCACCTGAGGTTAGGCCAAGAGCAGGGCTGAAGGTGGACAGGGCCATGATTGATTTGCGCAATCCTGCCCTGTCGCTCAGGTACTCCTGCCAAGCAGAGAGATTTGTATCATGTGTAGATCAGAAGAGCAGAAATAGGCCAGGCGGTTAAGCCGTGATTCAGTGCCAGCTGTAATTCAGCAATGAATTGCTCCATGGCATATCGGGACCACCATCAAACCTGCCACGACAAGGCAAAAGCCACACAATGCATTATTTACTAGTCAGCACATGACCAAGAGCAGAATCAAGCTTTGTTTACCCATCAGCATAGCATCTGACAATGGAGATGATCAGATTACCAAATGCAAACAACATTGAGTTAGATCGGTGTCCAAATAAATCATGTATAGTGGTACTTTACAAAACGTCAGCAAGCACTCCAAACTGCAGCACCCCCAAATCCCCCCCTAAAAAAAAAGATTGTGTGTGAAATTAAAATAATTTTTATGTGGGGATTGTTATAAAACAGCCACCAGTCAGGAGCTATGGTAAATTCTGGAAGTAGTACAGCATCAGTAAATGCCTGTCTGGATTGAAGTATTTAGAGGTTGGCAGACAGTTGTTTTCCACCATCTTCTTTGACAGCGATTGACAGTTTCCGCCTCCCAACCGCTCCTTCAATCTTCTGTAAAGTGCGCCAGATGCTTTAAAACTTCACTCATTTTAACACTTTACACAAACCTTAAGCTGCATCACAACTAAAAGATGGATATTTTATCACATTTCATTTATAATCTGGGAAAGTCAATCAAATGTGATGCTCCAGTGCATCGCATCGTTCCAATATGCTAGGTGTTTTATTGCAATTTTAAAAAATAAGTGCAAACAAGTGCACCAAAACAATGCACCCTATGTAAAAGTTTCCCTTCACATGTGAAGATCTGTAAAAATGCTCTCCTGAAGTAATTTTTGTTAATAATTGAGAGCCATTAGTGTTTTAGGTGTATTACCACATCATTTAAAATAAATGTAGTCATTACATTTTGGGCAAGGCATTAGAATGATTGGTCAACCCTGCAAAAAAAAATAAATAAATTGCACAGAGATTGTTTGGATTTGCCACAATAGCTGCATTTGGACATAAAACTATACTTTTCTATGTTTTTATGTCTTTTCAGCCTGAATACCGTGTTCCAAGCTCTCTCTGGGAAGCCACGTTCCATTCACTAGTCTAGAACATGGGTCAATAGATTTAATCCAATATGACCAAAAAAAGTTCCTAAATAATCAATTACTGAATCATTTATCACTATTTAATCATTAATTATGTTGAATTACAATAATAAAAGGTTAAAAACACAACAACTGGTCTTCAAATTTTACTGTCAATGACACCAGCAGTAGCAAGTTTCTCTATGGTCTATGCAGACATCCTGTGTTTAAATAAATAGTACCTAGAATTAGTTTTGTTCCAAATGTATGTACACAGAGCTCAAGGTGACAGTGGAGTGCCAGGTTACAGACTGTGATAAATGAAACATCACACACAATGAGGTGGCAGAGTACGAGTACTCGAATAAAGATAGGCTACAGAAAAGTCAGCAATTAAATCAGCTCTCCAGTGCAAGAGGAGTGCAGAGACACAGGATTACACAGGTAACCTCTTGAACTGCAGCAGTCCGTAGCGTACTGACGGATAGTAGATGTGTCGAGGAGTTAAATAATCATTCTGACACCACTCATGCTGGCCTGAACTGGAAGAATGTAAATAGTTGTGCTGGAATGAGCCGTAGTAACCCAAGCTCTTTTAACTAGGATTTCTCCCTAAAGAGTGAACGTGGTTTCCATAAGGATTCAATTACTCAACCTCATGTGAGGAAATCTTTCAATGCTCACACAGAGAGAGAGAGAGAGAGAGAATAACAACTACACAGTTCCTGACTACAGTTGCCCTGTAGGATATTTTGCTGCTTCGCTCTGTTAGAATGCAAGCCGAAATCTCTGATGATGATGATGATGATGTGAGCTACTGTACTGGCTGACAATTCATTTATATGTCGTCACGTTTACATGCAGTTGGCGGAGTGGCCTGATTTTCTAGTATTAAGCACTCAGCAGAGGGGGATGATGGCACCACTGGCATCCGGGGAGTGTTAAACAAGCTTTGGGATTCAGCTCCCATAAGCCATTCCACTAAACGATTAGTGGCACTGCGCCTGCTCGCGACAGCAGAGATGGAGTACGCAAAGACTTGGAGAACACCTGGGTTCCAGACATTAGACTGGGGATATTAAACACCACCCTCCTGCTTAAAACCAACTCAGATTCTCCTTCTCCTTTACTGTAAACACAGACTGGATGAAGAAGAGACCGACAAATTATAAAAATAGACAAACGGCATTTAACACACATGCATGAAATTTAAAGAAAGTCTGTCCCATACTGTACTGCCCAGTGCTGCTTTATACGACCCTCAAAAATGATTTATTGATCTGTTCCAGGAAAACAATATGCCTTATTTCCAACTTGGCAGCACAGTGTCAAGGAGAGGGGAGGGAGAGAAAAAGAGCAGAAAAGCAGGAGTGGAGGAGGGGCAGAAAGACAGCAACACAGACAGAGAAAAAGCAGCAGTTCTCGGGTTAACGCTTCCATCTGAAATAACCTGCGCCGCATTAGTCAGCTGTGTTCAGCTCTTACATCCTTTGGACCTTGAGGTACATGACAAACAGAGGACAGTCTTACTCAAAACAACAACAGAGGACGTGTCACTCAAAACAACAACAGCCTGAACTGATTCGTTACAACAGCCGTTGACTGCCTTTTTTTAGCTAGTTTGCATTTATCGAGTGCTTAAGGCACCCAGCTCTTTTTCAGGCACTTAAATGTACCCACATCCTGCATTTCAAGCAGCGGAATGTAACCGATAGATACACATCATTCACGTCAATAGAAATGATCTGTTGCCAGTGATTTATGGTGACACTTTAAATGCTCTTTAGCCTTAAACTGTTTAAAATGAGCTGCACCTGAATATTTGGTAGGAGGAAGCTCAGGCGCACACAGCTCGCTCTGCTTTACTAGAAGCTAAAAAAAAAATGCTTAACTTAGGACTATTTGATTTATGGTTCTGGAGATAAACCAGAATTTTAAACAAGGTTGCAATCAACCACACACACACACACACACATCTATAAACAAACGTCTTAAAAAAATAAACGCAAAAAGATTTTAAATGTAATTATTTTGATAAAGATTTCAGTAGAAGTCTTACTGTCATTTCCATGCTTTCAAATGACAAGAGTTTAAATTGTAGTGGTGTGCCAGTGTGACGGTGCAGAATGATCTGCATAGAGTGGTGGCCTGCAGAGTTTAGCCTAATTAAAGACAACTGAACTAGCTAATAAAGGTCTTGGTAGATATCCTTAAAACTTACAGGCATGTGTGGTAAGGTGAGTTGGAGCTAAACTCCTGCAGGACTGAGTCTGGTGACCCCTGGCATAGAGGGTAAGGAAATGCGTCAAACTAAAGCAGACAGACAGTCAGTCCCACAGCCACGGTCCCTTAGCTCCCAGAGCAGTAATCCTGCAGTAACACTTCCACAGCATCATAAAGTAGCTATCCATCATAAAGCAGCCATCAATAGTCCTGAAGCATCAAAAAGCAATAATCCTGTAGCAACAGTCCCAAAGTGAGACAGATTAATAGTCCCAGAGTATCATGAAGCATTAGTCCCAGAGTATCAAGGAGTAGTATTCCCAGTGTCAGTCCCAGAACAGTAATCCCAGAGCGACACAAAGCAGTAGTCTGGTAGTGACAGTCCCAGAGTGTCATGGAGCAGTAGTCCCGTAGCAACAGTCCCATAGTCCTAGAGCCACAGTTCCAGAGCATTAAGGAGCAGTAGTCCCAGGGAGACAATCATCCCACAGAAAGCAAATATAGGAAATAGAATGATGCAAGACCTGTACCTGATGCTTTGAATAGAATAATGTTGCGTGAATATGACCTAATGACTAAAACGAAATAGAAAGAAAAGCTTGAGTTAAAATGTGTAAGCAGTGGTTGGTGGTCTGTCAGCTGTGGAGATTCAAGTGTCATGCTCTGCTCAGATACCCATGGCAACAGAAAATCCTGCGACCCTCAGTGACTATCAGCAATGCGAAGTGTACATTCATACCTTTGCTCAAATAAAAAAAAAAAAAAAAGCAGGACCAGCAAGACATTTTAAGGGCATAAACTCCAGAATAATAAATTATTATAGACTATTATAGATTATAGATTATCTCCTGATTACAACCTGATGTGGTTAAATTAGGTTTGACCACACAGCTTTTCAGCCTGAGTGCAAGAATTTTCACACAAAAGAGAAAATATTTAGGACAGCATAAAAAAGGGATTTCATAAAAAGTGCTTCAGAGAGACAGACAGGGCTTTAGAGTGACAGAAACAGTGACACAGAGAGAGAGAGAGAGAAAGTAACTGAAATCTTTAGAAAAAATTTAGACAGTACTTGAGAGAAAGCTGCAGAGAGGGCTTCAGTGAGAGAGAAAGAGATCCAAAGGATGACAGGCAGTGGTGTGCAGTCGGGGCAGGAGGGCCTTCTCAGCTGGCCTAAACAATATCAAAAACTGACCTGCATTTACAAATATAATTTCTAATTTTTTCTTCCATTCAATTATATTAATTTATTCCCAACAGTTTATTCTTTTCATTTCTGTACTGCTTCCAGTACGTGTATGTGGATGAAACTGAAACCTGATTGGACAAAAAAAAAAAAAAAATCTATGTGCTGTCATGTTAATATAATCTGCCTAAAGCCTGCGGAACCAGTAGTGCTGCCCATGTTATTTTAATAATACTAACCAATTAGCAATCTGCCACTGCTAATATAGTTCCAGACTGTTTCTTTAACAGGGCCCGCTAACTAACATACGATGACATTCAGCATTTTCGCATCTGCTGATTGGTTGATCAGAGTAAAACTGTTACAGCCGACCTTGTCTACTGAAATGCGTCTGTGCAGTTGAATTAGAATTTTTACGCCCGCAATAGCTGACGGAGGAGATGTTTTATGCATATCTTTTTTCCGTTTTTTGTCGTTATTAGATAATTGCTAATTCTGAAGTGCTTTAGACGTACGTGTTACAGTTGCGGTTGTCCTAACAGAGTTTTTATCAAAAATAGTTTTGATCCTCAATTTGCGAAATGTATCTCTCTCTCTCTCTCTACAGTTATGTAGCACTTATGTGCTTTAGACGAGCTGATGCTGTTGCCGAGACATGCAGTCTTTGTCATGGTGTCAGTGATGCTGTAATAATGTCTACAAACTCAAAAAAAAAAAGGAAGACATGAAGAAACACTGCAGTTGAGGACAACATGCCGGGATACACAAACAACTACAGAAAGGCAGAAGCAAGTCTGTGCCAAGCAAGTCAATGCCTTACTGACAGTAAGCGCTCTGTCTCCAGAGGCAGAAAGCTGACGCCATCATCTGTCCATAATAGCGGGTTTCCTCCCCTAGCTGACCTTTTGCGCCACATGCTGCCTTATTTCTTTGAGACTGATGGATAGGTGGTGTGGCAGTGTTTAACACTTCTTAGTTTCCTTTACAGCAAAAGCCCATCATGTTGTGTGACATGCCACGTGTGCTACTTGACTCCCTTCTCCTTATTCTTGTACTGTCCACTACGGAACTGCCTCACACGCTTGTTTCTCCTTCTCCTGTCTTGTGTAAACAGAACCTGGTCTGAATTAGTTTAAGCAGGCTCCGGGAAACACAGCATGCTGCTAGGCGGAGACATCGTTTCACGGGATATTTTATGTCTAGACCAGACCAGTCTGCAAAACTAATGAGGAGAAACGCAGGAGAGCTGCGCTTCACGTATGAGGCTCAAACAGAAAACCACTCAAAAGACCTTTTGTGAACGTTACACTGTCAATAATAAGGCAAGCGTCAGCTTTTCATGGACTAAAACGCCAACATGTCTCTAAATGTCTAGAATACTACATTGTTATTTGGTATTTAAAAATCACATTGCTAGTAAAATAATCCCAAACACAGCCTTGCCTGTAACACAAATAGAACTGCGCTGGAAACTGCTGAAGGAAAATATGTTGGAGGTGGTTAGAAATTTCATCTTTAATCATGATTAATTAAAAAGATTGATCGTAGTTTTGTGTGTGCCTAAGCAGTCGCTCTGAAAAGGAAAGAATAGGAAATAAACTGCAAGTCCAGTTCAGTCCCTCAAGAATTTATACCATGTTCAAACACAATTAATTGACAAATTCAACCAATTCCTCTGCAGAAAACACATCCAGGCGAGTGTTTTTGTCGCTTGATCTCATAACCTTTATTTAAGAGCCAGCAATAGAGAGCTTTAACTAGAGTTGCACAGTATCGCAAAAGTGTCATTCAGAGCTTAATAAAAGAAGACATGGAACCTATGAGAACGGTAAAACTTATGAGTAAATGGAATAAACAAACAAATAATGACTAATTAATTGAGATACAAATAAAAATAAAAGAGGGGAGGATGTAGTGCCGTGGTTAAGGTGTTGGACTGCTAATTTGAAGACCGGAGTTCGATTCCCAGCATCAACATGTTGCCACTGCTGGGCCCCTGAGCAAGGCCCTTAACCCCCAATTTCTCAGTTGTACAGAAAGAATAAATGTAAGTCGCTTTGGATTAGAGTCAAAGGCAACAAATGTAATTGTACAACATATCGTATAACAACATAAAGCTGCCTGCAACAATCATAAAGGAAAGCCCTTACTTTTATTTTTTTAAATTAAATAAATAAATAAATAAATAAATAAATAAATATTTAAGCACCTATTACACGAGCCCTTTCAGCGTATTAGAAGCAAAGCACAAAAAGATGTCAGCTTGTAATAAGACAATAGTGCTAATCCTCTTACTGTGACAGGGATTATAGCCTGAAGCAAGCGTACTGAGCAGGGGGGTTTTATCACACACAAAGCAGCAGGAACGTGTTGGCAAAACTGCTATATCAAAGGTTATACAGTAACGACAGCCAAAAATTATAGAGTGCAAATCAATCCGGCAATTTCACGGGTCAAGACCTGCGCTGGATTCCACTTAAATACATGTTAAAGCAAAGAACCCAAACAAACAGATTAGCCAGGGGTAAACAGAGCGGCATTAAATAATAGCTGAATAAGGTTTGAGGTATTGTGTCTTACACAGATCTTAACACAGACAAAAGTTGCCTTGAGATGGCAGGACCCTTTTTTTTTTTTTTTTTTTTTTTTTTTTTACTGAACTGTAATAAGCACAAAAAAGGCATGTCGCTGCAAAATTAATGGATAGACAGAACTAACGGTTTGAGGCTACACTTCCGGGTCACATACTGTCTTCAGGGCAAATGGCAAACAAACTCGAGCGTAAAACCATCGTTCGTCTGGTTTCACTTACATGATTTAACCTTGATCACTGCATGTCGTGGTTGCACCGGCGCATGGCTCGGATAAACACCCACCCCACTGCTCCACGGAATCACTCAAGTGCTGTGGCAGCGGTGCATAGGGGAATAAAAGCAAGTGAAGGAGAATGAAAAAAAGAGCAAGAGAGAAAGAGAGGGGGCAAGCCCAGTACTTCTCCTTGCTGCGTAATGATGTGCTCCATTCTGCCTTCCCTCTGGGAGCCTCTCGGCTGAGTGAGCACATCCCAGCACCGCCGTCCATCAAACTGCCGCTCCCCTCACTCTCTCAGCATGATCCGGCTCACTCACTTGCTCCACGCCCTCTCGCTCTCTGTGTCTCTTTTCTTTCTCCTTGTCCCGCTCCTCTTTTTCTCTTCTCCCCGGTGCCTTGTCATCTTGTTGGCTTTCAATGTTCCGATTCACGGGGCAGGTTAGAGAGATGCTTGCAGCTTCAACTCGATCTCTGGGTCCCTTAACCAACAATCTCTCCCACTGCTGAGCTCAAGTTTCATGCTCGACAAAAACCCCCAATCGACTCTACCACCTGTAGTCACGAGTAAAGCGCATGTTTAAGCCATCCGTTTTTAAAAAGCCGTTTTTAATTTAAAACAAAATCTCGGGTAGAGATGCAGGTATGGGTTTTGTTCAACGAGAAGGCTGAACATGGGAGAAAATTATAGACGTATACAAGATTGTTGAGTAACATCAAGCCAGTTCTTTAATGTAAGAGTTTTTGGAGAGAAAAAGGAGGAGTATGATAAATGAAACTGATTGATTATTTTTTTGGAAAGAAAATAGAGTGAGGTTTTACAGTGCAGTTTTTTTTTTAGTTGATTAATCATCGTAAATGTTTCTTATTTTAAAGACGAGCTAATACACTAGGACTATTGTGGCTTCCTATTGAGCTACCAAAATAAATCCTTGCCTTATCTGTCGTTTATCTCAGAGGGAGAAAAAAATATATATATTTTAATGCTTTTGCATTCTCTCACAAATATAGTTATAGGATAGGACAAATATAGGATAATTATGTTGTTTCATTTTTTCTGCATCAGGGAGCCAGTAAAAATATGTGGAGTATTAAAATCCTGTTTAAATGTGTGTGTATTGTGGTGCTGCAGTCTGCAGTTAATCCCACAATTTTAGTGCAACAAATCAACTAAAATATTAGAACCTGCATTACATTTTATTAAGAAAAGCTGGTGTAAAATTAGTGTTTCTAACCTGCAACAATCACAAAAAGGGCCGCAAAAGCCTGCATTTACAGGAATAACACAGTTTTTCCTGAAAATAAACAGTTAAAAATGAATGATTTGTCGATGATTGCTTGTTCGTTTTTCCAATGAAATAGATGTAATCAGGTTCCTGTCCCTGGTATGTTTTAGCATCTCTTAGGTACCCCAGCTCTGGGATATGACGAGACACCCATTCTTCTCTTATTTCTCCTTGATAAAAAAAAAAAAAAAAAAAAGCGCACCACAAGTCACATGACTGGCATCTTGTGTGTTTATATTTGTAAGAAAGTGGGATTTGGTGGAATGGAGTCACACTTCAGCTCAAGCTCTCCGCAGGTGACAGATTGTTGAAGTATTTGTGAGGCTCATCTGCGATCGCTCGCGTGGTAAGTGGTGTTTCGCAGACTACATTAGACTGATAATAGGTGTGCAGTGCAGTGCAGAATAGCGATATAGAGTGCTTGAAAGGCTGTAGCGCTCACACGCTTGCAGATATCTTCCAAATCACACAACAAATTGAATCCTTCAATTACTGCATCAGGGCAGACTAACGATGCAGGGGATGATGGGCACCGACCCAGCACGCAGCCCAATCTACTTCACTAAGTGAATTTAACAGACACTGAGGAAAAATCCTTGAATTGTATACTTCACTTCAATCTTTTTACAGTCACTTTAGTGCTTGCATTAGCGGGTAGGATATAAACAATATTCCCACACTTAACCAAGAACTAGATGCTAAAAGCCTTAATTTATTATCAAATCAGAAACGAAACCTCTACTTTAACTTAGCAGTCTGCAACAAGTAATCTGCTATTAGACTCTTAATATTCCATCTGGTTGGCTCAACACAAGAAGCAGGTCGCCCAGAAACGGCAAACTCACACGTATGTTCGATTGCGTGCCGAGGCTTAACACGTCAAGCTCACAAAGACTGAAAGCATTCGCGTGGCACGCTAGGAAAGTGTGTGTGGCAGCTTAAAAAGGAAACTGAAGACACGGATATGGAAGATTTTTCCTAGGATAAACTGATAAAAGGTCAAACTCGCTGTGCCTCTGCAGATTATTATTCACATTGGCATCAATCGTTTATCACCGGGAGGCTGACCTTCAGATTCCACAAGAATGTACAAGGTCTTAAGGGAGGAGAAAGCAAACCAGAGTGTAACCTTAGAACGACTACTGCGAAACTTCAAACGCTCCCCTCGAGCGTGAAACAAACATAAAATTTACAAACGGGCCGAGCAGCCCGGGCCTGGCCAGCAGGAATCTGCAGGGGAGGGAGCTGTAATGCACACCCACCACTGAAGATCAAGCTAACACTGGCACTTCCCCTCCCAATCCCACCAATCAATCAACTTTACAGAGTCCTAATGGACACTTCCTGAAACCTGTGAAAGACTGATACATGCCCAGGGTAACAGCCAGCTTGAAAGCAGAGACAGAAACTGGGTGTCGCGTTCTGCGGTGCTGCTCTCAGGTTTTTGGCTGCAATGTTACAGCGTGGTGGTTAGAGGTATTCTGAGGTTGTTGCACTGAAAAACGAGCACTTGCAGGAAAAGCATGATGTAGGAAAGTTGGGCTTTGTTGGAGGGCCTCCCGGGTGTTGTTGCTTGTTTATTTTTTCTGTCCACAACTGCTGTATGATGCACAACGATTGAAAACGATAAAAAGTCCACAGACTTGGTGTTTAGTGCGTTAAAGTGCGTTTGATTATTGTAAGAGGTTCAATTCAACAGCATTAATAAGGCAATAAGCAGTGAATATACACAAAAACAGCACACAGAGTTAGTGCGACTAACCTATACACTTTCGGTTATGTACGCCGCGTTTTCTCAGATATTGCACTGATAACTATGTAAATGAGGATGGACTTATCTGTTAATACACACATGGTTTCAGTAAACTACCGTCTTTCAAATGCAGACAGATATTTAGCTATGATTAAGAATGTACTGCTTTCCCCATTAGTCAGTGTGTATATGACCATGCAAGTAAAAAGTGGTGGGAAGTGGTGGCTCATAGTTAAGGTGTTGGACCCCCCCTAATTGCTCAGTTGTATAAATGAGATAGAAGTCAGTCGCTCTGGATAAGAGCGTCTGCCAAATAATGTAAATGTAAAAAGTCTCTGGTCGACACTCTGTCCTCTTACAATTCACACAAGCTGTAAGGAGATTAGGAAATGGAGCACGAGTAAATGTGGAAGTAGAAACATGACTAAACGAGAAGTGGCACATGATAAACGAGCAATAAAGCGTCATTTATTAACTTTATCAGCTGAGACTGTAACTTGAATAAAAATCACAATGTATGAGATTGTACTTGCTACGTTAGTGTCATTTCTTAGCCACCGTAACTTTTGCTTCTTTGAGCTTATCAGCACAGCGTAGGTGCCCCTGGATGACCTCGGATAATGATAACGCAGTGCGACGGCCTCTTGTTGTGCAGCGGCCGGCGAAATGCACAGAGCGCTGAAGACATGGAGGTCGTAGAGTGCAGAAGGACACGGACGTGTTATTACCATTTGAAAGACCTCTGAATGTTACGCAGCCTTTTCAGAAACACTAATTACACTTGTTTTATTCCCAACATCGCCTAAATGTGCTATAGATCGGTTTAGACTTGCACAAAACAAATTATATAAACTGAAAATGTCTTGCAGTGTAATCTCGTCTGACTACTCCACAGCATTTATCAGTGGCTGTAATGATCTTCGTACAATAGTCTGAAATCGTTTAAAAAAAAAAAAAAAAAAAAAAAAAAAAAAAAAAAACTGAAATGTACTTGGGAAAAAAAAAAACATCAAACAAGTGGGTAAAAAAAAAAAAAAAAAAAAAAAAAACAACATCTAGACCCATCCTTACTAAGAAATGCATCAAAATAAAGATCACAGACGCGAGACCTATCAGTCGAGAGCTGGCTGTGTCCTTTGAACTCAAAACCATCAAAAGGTGAAATAATTGGCGAATGAAATGTTCTACAGCTACACAAAGGCCCATTCGGAGAGGGGAAACCTAGATAAAAGACGAGGAGTGTCGAAGGTAAATCGGCGAACGCGCGCAAGAACGTGTCGTTTGCTACACGCGCGTGAGCCGTGCTTACTAATGCGCTGCTGGGTTACATCAAAACAAGCACATGCTGGCTAATTAGTGCTCATTAAACCAGGAGACAGATTTCTTACATCAGCAAATAATCCAGTCTGTCAAAGGTTCACCCTTTCGCTCAAACAAGGCAGCACGTTATTCCTTCGTAGCATCACAGGTTTTTCTTCACCAGGCTGACAGCAGCTTGGCCGTGGATGCTGAGAGATGGATTGGTGTTTTGACGTGCGTGGTGTTACTTTCTTCCATTACCATCAATCCGACTCATCTACTTCCTGAAAACCGTTGTGTTTTGCAACGCTTTGTTTGACTCGTTGGTGTTATCGGCACTTGCGTCGCAGGACGGCATATTTCCCCTTCTGAAAAAGGTGTACAAACTTTCCCCCTGAATGTCAGTTCTGCGCCAAGTGTAAAACCACAGATGAAAAGGTTACAGCACAGGAGTTCCTGACCTGGGCTACACATTACTCATAGCTGTAGACACCACATCAGTCAGCTGATGAGAAGTGTTGGCGGCTTCTTTCTCTCACACACACAAACACTAAAACTGACAGTGCTTAGCTGGTTTATAAGAAAAGCACGATGACTGGCTTTCACACACAACTATCGTCATCCACTAGTCTCAAAACAAAGTACCAAATCAAAGCGCTATCACGAAGCAGCCTCTGATCCTCTGCATGTACCAGCGATTAAGGAAAACTTTCCCATCCTCAGGGAAATGTCAGCCACCATCACGCTTCTCCGCTTCGATTTAATAATGGATACAGGCAGGTTTCACACTGTTGTGCGTCACCCAGGAGTCGTACCACAGAAGCAGTTCATCATCGCTGACAAATACGCATCACTTCCAGGAGAGGAAGCGACTCGGCACCACAAGATTTCCTAACCGTTAATAGACTCCCTGAGACAAGCAGATTTATCGAGCACAGGCTTCTAGCTTACTTTTTTTTCTCCACCTGTCAGCCAGAACAACAGGATATTATAATAATAAACACCTGACGGCATCAACGCCTCAGATGACTCCTGGCAATGAACAATAAACATCTGGAGAACACGGCAATCACGTCAAGCACAGCAGAGATAGAAATTCAGGGCTCGGAGAACAGCAAAAACCACTGAGGAAGACAAAAGCAAAACTGCAGCTGGATTAAGGATGGTGTGTGTAAGAGAGAGTGAAAGAGAGAAGGGGGGGGGTGAACATTCTTTCACCAACAGATTTTAAATCCTCCAACATATGGAAAGATGTGCAACTTTACATCAAAAAAAAAAAAAAAAGAAAAAAACACCACACACACACACACACACACACGGCGCATAAAAAGAGCACATGAATCTGTGTAAAAAGTTGATGTGCAACAGCAGCAGGATTGCATTAAGTAAAGAGAGAGAGAGAGAGAAAAATGGAGTGAGGGGGAAAGAGATGAGATGGAGAGGATGGAGAGAGAGCTGTAGTAATAGTGTGTGAGAGAGAGAGAGAGAGAGAGAGATGTAGAGAGAGAGAGAGAGAGATGTAGAGAGAGAGAGAGAGAGAGAGATAGAGAGAGAGAGAGAGAGAGAGAGAGAGAGAGAGAGAGAGAGATGTAGAGAGAGAGAGAGAGAGAGAGAGAGAGATGAGAGAGAGAGAGAGAGAGAGAGAGAGAGAGATGTAGAGAGAGAGAGAGAGAGAGAGACAGATGTAGAGGGGGGGGGAGCCCTACCTTGTGGATGTGCCTTTCCGGACGTCGCAGATGCTGCATTTAAACGCTTCCGCGCTGTTCCTGAACGTACACACACTACAGTCCCAGTAGCCGTCGTCCGCCGCCGGTTTGGCTTGTCTTTTTGGCCTGAGGGGAAAAAGTCAAAAACCATTTAAATAACGTCAACTTCACTTCATCTACCAGAAACTACCAGGACCTGTGTGTGTGTGTGTGCGTGTGTGAGAGAGAGAGAGCGAGAGAGAGAGGCTGTAATATTAACAAGCCAAAAAAACTCCTCCAGTCACGTAAAGTGACAAATGTCAAACTGATTAAAACGCACACTAGACGAGCTAACTAGCGTGCTAACTAGCGCATTTTTTCCTGTGTGGTGAAAACACTTAGTCGACTAACACACAGCCCGTCCGACTGGAACCCTTAGCGTTCGGCTACAGCGATACCGACGGTTAAACTACACCTCAAAAATGTCTATTACCACTAAGAAATTTCGAGACAGCATAAAGTGCCAGTTGCTACACGGTTTTCCTGACGAGGCCCGGTGTGTTCTGCTGTAAATCTCCCTTTGTCTGTGAGTGACTAGCTGCTAGAGTCAGTCGGGGTAAAGAGAAGCCGCCATAGCTGCACTGCTCTCGCTCGAGCTCACGGAAAAAAAAAAAAAGCAGAAACACTCCTCGAGGAAAAAAGCGTCTGAAGAGCGAGCCCGAAAAACGGCACGAACGAACACTCATCTCTCGGGGACATCCAACGCTGAGCTTTCTTACCTGATCGGGCTCTTTTTGTCGCCCATGATAGGGGAAAAGCGTCTCCCGAAAAGAAAAAGGGATTTAAAAGGGTTTCAGTAATTAGGAATAATTGTGATAGGAGGATCCACAGAGCTCGAACCGCCGCTAGCGCAGGCAGGCAGAGTCGCGTTCACGGACGGGCGCGAGGCAAAGCGAGTGCACACCTCGTGACTCCGCGCTGCCCAATCAGCGCCGCCTTCGCTTTCCCAGAGAGCGAGTTTATGTTCTGAGAACGTTTTTTCAACGTTCGATTCTGATTTTAGGAACGTCTGATTTAAAATGTAACAAAAACTTAAGAATATGCTATGCTTAATGTTGGTGGAACGTTATTTTATGGTTATTTTATGTTGTATCAGGAACGTTTTCTCTGAAAGTTTTAAGAAGTATGAATAACGAAACGAGGACATTCTAAAACATTGTTCCAAGAACGTTCACTTAACATCAGAAGAACGTATATCTACTGTTAATAAAATACTGGGAACGTTTGTCAAACATACCTTCTGCCTTTAAAGAATGTTTGATTTAAAATGTTCCGAAAACGTAAAAAAAAAAAAAAGATTGCCTGCTTAATGTTAGTTGAACGTTATTTTATGATGTTCTACGAACGTTTTCTCTAAACGTTTTGAGAACGTCAAAGTATGAATAAGGAAATAAGGACATTCTAAATCATTGTTCCAAGAACGTTCACTTAACATCAGAAGAACGTATATTTATAACGTTATGAGAACATTTGTCAAACATATCCTCTGCTTTTATAAACGTGTGAATTGCAATGTTCCAAAAACTTGAAAAATTGATTGCTTGCTTGATGTTGGTGGAATGTTATTTTATGTTTTTTTTCACAGTGTTCTAAAAATATTTTCTCTAAAATTTACAATGAAATCATTGTTCTGAGAACGTTTACTTAACATCAGAAGAACGCTTGTTTACTATTTATAACATTCTTAGAACGTTTGTCAAACATAACTTCTGCCTTAAAAAAATGTGTGATTTAAAATGTTCCAAAAACTTCCAAAAAAATGCATTGCTTGCTCAATGTTGGTGGAACGTTATCTTATGGTCTTTTTATAGTGTTCTAATAACGTTTTTCCTGAACTTAAAGTATTTATAACGTAATAAGGAGATTCTAAATCACTGTTCCAAAAACACTGTTCACTTAACATCAGAAGAACGTATGTTTACTAATAATAACATTATAAAAACATTTCAGTAACATCGTTTCAAGAATGTTTTGTCCTAACATGTAAACAACCTTTAAAAAACGCTAGATAAAGAGCGTCCCCTGTTATCCCTGTTATCAGCATTCAAGTCTTAAGTCCGGCAATAATGCTGTTTTTCTCTTCACTTCTTTTCAACTGATTGCCTTTGTTCATGCGAATAGTGATGCACCCGTGTACGGCTGAGAAAACCAGTTCTTATAGGCTGGTCTGCGGTGTGTCTCCGTCAAGGGAAGGGCTGGACCAAACACAAGTTCTGATTGTCTCCTCTGTAACATAAGTCAGTCTCTATAACTTGAAAGGAAAATGTGTCCAGCCTGCTAGGAATTTTTTTGTTATTCCTTTCTGAAATAAAGCCTAATAATGTAACCGATCCAGCTAATCAGGGTTTTTATGTACCAAACATTTGAATACTAGAGCAAGGTGTGGCGTTAAAGTTAGGAGTAACCATGCAGATGGTGGAAGTACTTTCCGAAGATAAAAGAGGACCACACACACAAACACACACACAGGGCAGCTGTTAGGTCAAGCACTCATTCACCTGCTCAGAGATGAGGGTCATCCAAAGTGTATCCCAGAAACACTAAGAGTAGCGTGGGACTAACTCCACAGTGGGGCCATCTGAGGGCACCAGGCAGGCACACATGTCCACATCTATGGTAATCAGAATTCAAATGGTTTTTGTCAGATCTTAATTTATCGGACAGATTCTAACCTCCACCACCTACGCAATATTATCCTTCATTATTACTTACGAACAGTTGGTGTTGGAATGCTTGGAAAACATTAGATCTCATCAAGTCAGCAGGTTAGAACATGGTGTTCTTTGCCCAGACACACCTGGTAGTCAGTGACACACCCTACTAACTGCAAACTAGAAACATTTAGCCGATGGTTAAAATAGAATGTGTTAATGTGTGTATCGACACTAGACACTAGGGGTCCAGAGCTTAAGCTGACCACATTCGTGTGTGTGTGTTGGGGCCTCAGTACTTTAGCCTGACACTTGAGGATGGCTGCATGAAGTCATGAGCCTACAACTCTGACAGGCAACCCAAGACAAGAGCCACTGTGTGTGTGTGTGTGTGTGTGTGTGTGTGTGTGTGTGTGTGTGTGTGTGTGTGTGAAGTGTGAATTATTAGTCTCTATAGTCAGGCTCTGGTTACTCACATATCCTTTCTCTCTGACAAAAGGATGTACCACGGGGTTATTGTCATCTGGGTTGCCCTTGTCTCTTGTCAGGTCTTGTCTCAGATATGCACAAACTACTATAAACTCTGACTTTATTTACATGTCCTGAGATCAGAGGACAATGCACAGTACCGAAATACATTTACTTGGGTAGGGTTACTTAAGTACACCTTTTCGAGTGTCTGTACCATACCTGAGTTTTATGTTTTCAGAAAGTTTATGGCTGTAACTTCACCCTATTGGAAAGATAAATATGGAATATTTTACTCCACTACATTTCTATTAAGTTCCTCGAAGTAGAAACTCGTTAAACTGTATTAGTTCAAGTCAGTGGGTGATTTTTTTCCTCCTCTATAATGTGATTATTGCTTTTACAGGTGATAGACAGCCTATCAGTAATCGCTCTTGGAAGAGTCACAAGAACTTTAATATTTGCCAACAGTTTATTTGTATCCTGCTGACAAAGACAACCGATGACAATATGGAAAGAAGAAGGCGGCAGATTGAATATTACTGTCATCATATATTTTTGATGTATAAAGCAGCGTTCTTTAGAGGGCAGTTATAAAGCTGTGGATGTGTAGTTTAGATTATTTGGTTTTTTTGATCAGTCACAATTTACAGAAATTTAACTTGAATCGAATATGGATGAGTGGATACACGGTTATGTGTGTACATACTGCTAAAGCTGTGTGAGAACACAATCATACTGCTTTTGTGAGGATGGGTAAAATTGTTAAGTAAAAATTATAAAATGTTTAGATGTATAATGCCCCCCCCCCATGTTTGTAACATTCTTAAAAGCTTCATATTCCACAGATACTATAATCTAGTCATTTTGTTAGTAGGTTGCATCAGAGGCATTGCATGTAAGTATAATATATAACAATTTAACAATACTAGAACTATGTGTTGAAAGGAAAGGAAAGTCTTCTGTACTTTTACTGAATAAAACATTTGTGTTTATAAATTTCACTTGTATTGGAGTATTTTTTTTTAATAATACTGTCACTCAAGCAATGGATTTCTATACTTCCTTTACTCGAGATACAGGGGGGTGACAAATATGGACATTCGTCAAGTGAAAACTCGAACTGTAAAGTGCTGCTACCAAATTTTCCCTATCTTCCTGCCTTTTAGAGCTGTGCTTCATGTGGGTGTAAAGCAAATTAGAAGCAATGTTTCACATGATTTTGGCAATCGAAAACCAAAAGAGCACAAAGGGAAAAAATCAAAACGACTTCTTCCCACATCAAACCCAGATGCTGCTTTTGTTCTTAATGCTTGATCCAACATGAAACTTAATATGCACACAACCTGCTGATAATCGCCATGGGCTGTCATTCCTCAGTTCTATCCGTTTCAATTTTTTTTAAACAATTTAATCACAAAGAATCTGCAAAGAAAGACAAGTTTGTACCGTTGTGGGGGGAAAAAATTGCATGTTACACTTTTTAGTAATTATAAAGGTATCCTGGATGCCAAATCACAAGGGGAGACAATCATAGAACACAAGGGATGATATGATTTAAATTCCTGAACTAGATTTTTAGATAGTTATTAGTATGCAGAAATATAAAGAAAGCCTAAACTTTTTTTTAGACCCAGTGAAGTCAACATAGGGTAATTGGCAAGGGGGTTGTTGACCCAAGAAGAGGCCCAGGAGATCCATTCACATGTTAAATAGGCAAATATTTTGTTCAAAAGAAGGAGGCAAGGGGAATATTTTAAGCTTGAGCCTAAGCTCCTATTAACTTAGTTAAAAATAAAAAAACAGGTATCACAGGTTTTGTACTGTGTTTTATTTGCATACCTACAAATGTGTGGTGGAGGCATCTGTTGGTGGAGGCGGTCTGTTGCTATAAAACAATAATAATTATAGGTGCATCAAGCGAGCTCCATAAAGACAATGCTTGCCAAGATTGGTGTGGAAAACCACAGAGCTCAGAGCTCAGACCCTTTGAGATCACTGTTGTGATTAACTGGAAGATTTATCAAATCTTTCAACAATCTAGAAATCCTTTCCAGACGAATGAAGGTTATAAATGGGGACAACGTCTGGAAAGGGTTGTTTAAAAGGGTGCTATTGGTGTGATGGTCAGGTGTCCACAAACTATTGACTCAACAGGGCAGCAGCCAACAAATGAATCATTTTAATTAAAAACACTGCATTATATATGACCAATAAATCGCCTAATATTACATCCTGTTGTCTTCATAATTGCATAATTGTCTTCACAGTCATGTATTAACCTCTATGGCACAAAATATCTAGAGGGTACAGGGATTTACTAGTAATAGAGAATCAAAGAAAATCAACTTATTTGTCATGACAGATAATAAAAAACAAAACAAAAAAATATCATAGAGTTTAGAAATGATGTGGCGAGAATCCGGGGGACACCCTTACATACACTACATATGCCCGTATATACAGTATACATTTAAACCTTGCAGTACATCTCACCTTACACTGGGTTAAGGGGAATCTAAAATACTGTATATCCCAGGGGACCCAGGGCATAAGGCAGGGGAACACCCTGTATGTGTTACCAAACCATAACACAGACACACACAGACACACACAGACACACACAAACACACTCAAAGTACAACTTTGAGATGACATTCAGCCTACATGACACGTCATTGGACTGGGGCAGAAAATAAGATTAGTTACAGGAAACCCCTAAAGTACGCACGGCAAAGGGTGGAATCAAACCACACTATCCTGGAGGTGTGAACCAAACATGCTGAACACTAAGCCACTGTGTCCTCTTACAGTTATTCCCGAAAAATTAGGTAAATATTATTGTGTAATCTTTGCATGATACACATTTAAATAACCATCACATCCATATGCATTTTTGAAAAGTTTTACTACTGTAATAACTTGATACGGTGTTCCGAATTCATCTCTAGGGTGTTTGGTAGGGTTGAGGTCAGGGACACTCAAGTTGTTCCACACCAATAATAACATAACAGTTCTGGTGGCTTATCATCCCAGTGAATGGAAATCTGACTACTAATAATAATGTCTTTATTTGTCACTTATACTTTACAGCACAGTGAAATAATTTTTTTTGCATACCCCATTTTAGTAAGTTGGGGATCAGAGCACAGGGTCAGCCATGGTACAGTGCCCCTGGAGCAGGAAGGGTTAAGGGTCTTGCTCAAGGACTCAACAGTGGTCAGTTTGCCAGTGGTGGGTCTTGAACCCAGGTTTTCTTGATCTTTAGATCAACGCTTCAGCAGCTTAACCATCGAGCCACCACTGCCCCTACAGCATATAGAGACATTTGGGAAAGACACACTAATAGGTGTGCTGGTAAAGCATCCACAAACGTTTGGTCATAGAGTGTATATCAAAATTGCATAATTAATTGATTGCTTGTGTATTTTCCTACAAAGTTTTCTCAGAATTCTTGACTGTGAATATAATTTGCATGTTCGGGGAAGAAAGAAATTACATAGTCTAAGACGAAAAACCCATATCAATGCAAAAATGTGTGACTCATTAGGGTTATATAGATACTAGTCTAGGGTATTTTAGGAAGAAAATCATCATGAGTTCAACAAACATTAACAGAATGACATTTTTTACTGTAAAAAATCAATTCGAACAAATACACCGGTCTACTCAGTAAGTAATATAATTACACTTCCTGTGTAAAGTGTTAAAAACAGTCCTTCTGCTATTAATTGTTACCCCACAGGAAGTAACATGTCTGAAATAAAAAGAACCGAGTATGCCTTCATTAGAAGAAACGTCATTTCATGGAGGAGGGAGAAAGAACACAGGAAACAAAATCAAAACACTAACAGTGAGCACTATTTTTGGTGCAAAGGTCAAGTGCTTTTCCATCATTACCCGGATCATTTACCTCTATTCCTTTTTTTACCTGTCCCATTTACTGTAAAAAAAACCATCCTGCTCCAATTTCCATAAGACATGCACTTTCACCTGCTACTTGCCATTTTCTAATATTTATGCTCCTTAATAAACCCGTCCCTTGCATATCCTTCATTAATAATTCATGGCATCATAAAAGCAAATCAGAAACCTCAGTTATGGACATGCGTTTCCCAACGCAAAAATAAATGATCAACCGTGTAGCTACAAAGACGATCGTTGTTTTGCTTTTGGTAATGACCCTGTGTGATTTGTTCTACTTGACCTTTCACCCCACAGATAAAACACATCTGGCTGTTTGCCCCAGGGACTGTTTGTTGTTTCCTAGACCCACCATATGTGCTTGTGCGTGTAAGACTTCAAAGATGCTTTGACTAATCAGTACACAGACGTGGTACTTAGCGATACATGTCTCTCTCTCTCACTTTCTCCCCGTCTCTCTCTCTCTGTCTCTCCCCCACACAACTTGAAAGGTTTGTTAAACTGTCACTTTGATGGATGTCTATTTTCAGCCTCTTTTCAATTAATACTGCTTTCTGAATATGTTTATCTGAAGACTGTTTATCTACTGGGACACTGTTAGCACAGTGGTTAAGGTGTTGGACTGCTAATTAAAAGATTGGGGTTTGATTCCACCACCACAATGTTGCCACTGCTGGGCCCCTGAGCAAGACCCTTAACCCCCAACTGCTCAGTTGTATATAAGAGATAAATGTACTGTAAGTTGCTCTGGATAGAGGGCGTCTGCCGGATGCCTTAAATGTAAATTATTCAGTATTCTAAGTAAGGAATACTATCCAATAATCAGTGACAGGCTGGTATAATGTAGCCTGACACTAAGCTGATATAAAGAGAATTATTTCCCCATTGAAATACTTTTTATTTTGTATAAATCACAGCAATCTGTCAAAGCTTAAACGACTACAGTAGTAACTGAAGAATGGCACATTTAACTAATTAGTTTATAGCTGGGTTTAATATCGTAAAGCACCTTGGTCTGTTATCGTTAATGCAATTTTATAGCAACTATATATATAATTATTCTACAACAGACAGTGATGCCTGTTATGTTATGGAGAAACTGCCGAGAAGGTGGTTCATTCTAAAGAGTCAGGATGTGATGTGAGGGGAAAAGGATCAGGTTTTTATTTCCAGCTGGTGACACAGGAAACTCCTTCCATAAATGTATTTACAGATAGCTGCAGGGTTTTTCTTTCCTTTTTTTTAACGTTTGTATTGTCTTTCCATCAACCAAGCAGCATTTGTTTCTTGAATGTTAAATGTTATAAAGCATCAGAAATAAAAGAAACACCCAGCACACGCTAGTTGTTAAATTGAAGCATTCAAATATAACCAAAATTATGATATAAAAAATATTAAAAATGGGTTTATATTTGACCTGGAATGGATAAGTTAAAATAAACACTGTTGGAAACTTACTCTGTGGACTGCGTATTAGAGTAAATTATAGTGTCCAAACTAAAATGATAGTATTAACTCTGCTTTCATAGAAAAATAATTAAACACAAATCATCAGACTAAAGAATTCAACAATGCTGTGTAATAATACAGTAATAACAATGTAACGTCTCTATTGTATAATTTTTTTTTTTTTAGTATTCTTGTAGGAAATCTTTTATGTCTAACTGAACTAAACTATATGGTCAATTTTTAAAGAAATATTGTTCCATTGAATCCTACACTGAGATTTTACAGAATTAATTGCACTCACCGGTTTGTTTTACTCAACACACAACACATAGTTTCTCTGTAATACCTCTAGAGACACTGATTAAAATAAAAGACAGTAGGTGGAAAAGAAACTGTACTTGTAGTGTTTAAGGTTTTGCAATGTGATTGAACAATTTTATGTTCCGCATTTTAGAATTTTCCTGCTGGACTAACAGAAGTGCACCAATAGCATCTCTTACTGCATGCTAGTACTAATACATTAGCGACTAAGAAGCCCTGTGAAAAAGGAGTTAGACAAAAAGTTTAGGACTTTTTGTTTTTTCCTCTTGCATTTAGTGCCTGATGGGATACTTGGAAATGATATCTAAACTTTGGGTTTTGTGTGAAAAAAGTCAGTAACAGCTGCATGTCTTTCTAGGCTTTAAATAGTTTACATGAGCATTGCTGTTTTTTTACTATTTAATCTGGAAAACTACTGGAAAAACATCATTGGGAAAAACACTCATTAATTTGTTGGTTTTGGTATCTGGCCTTTAACGCCTTTTTGTTTTCTTGTTCTACAGTGGGTCACAAGTAGCCTGGGGCCTATTAGTGGGGACTCGGGGTACAAAGGAAGGGAACACCCTGGACAATATACCAACTCAGCTCAGGGAACAATCAAGCACAAAGTATGGACAATAAGGCAGTCAGCCTACAACATGCGCCCTGAAGCATGGGAAAACATGCAATTGCTGCGAATACAGTGTAGGGGCAGGACTTGGACCCCTAACCCTAGAGGACTTAAGCAGGTGTACTTACCATTAATCCACCAGAATTTAAAAATAAAACTATTTGCTTTGGTTTGAGTATTCGTCTTTTTTTTACCAGCAAAGTTTTGTAAAAACACTAAGTGCAAGGCAGAAGTACATACCGACTGAAGGGCATTCCACACAAATACACACACACATGCACTCACACACACACATTTAAATGCTCAGTCACACCTCGAGGCAATGTAAAATTGTCCACATAAAAAAAAAAAAAACCTGTTTGTTGGAGGTTGAAGAAAAATCCACTCAAACCTGAGAGACTCAATACAGACACTGATGTCCAAATAATACAAAATATTGTCTGCATCTGTTTAGGAAAAGATGTGACATTTTAATGATCTGTAGCATCTACACAGCAGCATTTACATTTCTGAAATGAAAGCTCTTGTCGATAAGTGGTGTGAAATGGTATTACATCATCATCATTGTTAGGATTACCATCAATTTATGGTGCCAATGTGCATTATAGCGGATAGACTCCTGCACTGTCTAAGACAGAAATGGATGTGTGTAGGGGCTTAATTGTGGCCAAGACCTCTGGGACTAAATTAGAGTGCCATTCTCATGAATAAGCGTACGTGTATGTGTGTGTGTGTGTGTGTGTGTGTGTGTGTGTGTGTATGTGTGTGTGTGTGTGTGTGTGTGTGCGCGTGCATCCTGTGAGAGTGGGGGATGGAGGTCATGGCTTTCTTTTCCACACGTGGAATGCCTCTATAGGTTCCTCTATAGATAGACAGCCCTCTCTCTCTCTCTCTCTTTCTCTCTCTCTCTATGTCTTTCTCTTTTTTTTCCATTCTGGCATAAGTTTAAGTGCTGCTTATGTTCAGATGAGTGCTTGGTGATAAGACAAGGCATGGATAGGCTCCAGGGAGAGCTTTAGGAAAGCAGATTATCCCGTTACTGGTACATGTGCAGTCTCTTAGCGCTGGTTTAAAAGTAACCAAAATAAGAGACAATGTGAAGATTAAAAAAAAGTTCTGAAAAGGACCAGCATAGAGGCAACGAATGCAAGAGACGGCAGTGCTGAGCCTTGTTGGATTCAATGCAGCTTTTACAAAAGATCTCTCAACAATACCCCCGAGAGCTGAAAGACTGAGTGCATGAGCATGTGGATGTGTGTGTGTGTGTGTGTGTGTGTGTGTGTGTGTGTGTGCGCATGCATGTGTTAGAGCATGTCTACAGATGTCATGACGAGGTAACCCAATCCCATGGTTTGTTAACTAGGCACACTGTACCTTTAAACAAGGAAATGAGATGCTTTGCTTTGGCTTCCAGAACTCAAGCGCTCTCTCTTTCTTATTCTTTTCCCCCTATTCCTTTTCTATTTCTTGAAACAGGCTTGAAACTAGCACATTTTCTATCCATCACACAAATACAAGCAAGGGCCTTTTATAATGCATTTCCTCACCCCACTTTCTTAAACCCCTGGGCTTCATCCTCAGGGGATTGCGAGGGCAGGATGCCTTACAGTTACCATCTCAAATAATTAAACATGTAAAAAATGCCATAAACAAAGACTTGAGTAAAAGAGAGAAAGAGAAAGAAAAGGCTTAAACAGAAGGTTAAATCAACATTAAAATATTAGAAAAGTTGAAGAGTGAGATAAGCTACGGAGAGCAAGAAAAGAGGGGAAAATAGGTTTCGGGCAAATGAAGTTGCGTGGAAGATGAGTGGTAATAATGGAAAAAAGGAAGGATGTTACCAAGGTTACCAGGGCAGCATGCTTTCATATAAAGATTAGTGACATTTCTGTACTAGACGTGAACCTTTCATGGAAATAGAAAAGCAATTTAGTTAAAGATCATCAATTGTAATATGGCTTGATGAGGAACTCATTTACACACATGTATGTGAATATATATATGTATATTCAGTTTTTTTTTAAAGTTATGCATTTATATAATTTACATAAGATAAAACGGGCCTCTTGACTATTAAAATGTTATCTGTTTTGCTTTGATTGTGACAAGATCATGGTAATAATGATTAATTTGTGATGTTCTTGTACCAGTTGTATGAGTGTGCGCTTGCACTGCATTGGTTGCATTTAAGCTTTGTTTTTTTGCAAGTTATTGTTGCGTACCCCTGTTAGTTAATGTCTGGCGCCAGCTTTAATGACACACCATGTTTTGATAAAGCTTTCTTTCTATACAGGTGCATTGCCATGCCGGAACAGTGTTATGACCTCTTGGCAACAGTTCAGGAAAGACACATTCATGTGGGATACCAGTCCAGGTCAATACAGAAATTATTTCCAGTCTAAATGTTTCAGTATCTTGAGCCCTACAGCTATAATGTTTAGTGCATCTTAAGAGCCCATGTTAAAAGAGCAGTCAATAAAGACAGCCCAGAACCGGCTCTGGATTTTTGCTGTCTCAGAGAAGATTTCAGTGCTGTTGCTGATTACACTTAGGTAAAACTGATGTTTCACTACAGTTAAAACCCACTGGTGAATTGCCTCTGAAATGATATAATTCGTTCTTTAAAGAAAAAGAAAGACTAACGCTAAAGACTAAAAATATGTTCATCATAAATCTTTCACAGCCTTGAAATAAGGTGTAAATTTTATGAGTTAAATTTTCTGGATAATTGTGGCAAATTTAAGAACTAAACAAAAGATATAAAGGCTTCATAAAACATGGCAATTCATCAAAATGAGCATAAAAGATGTTTAAATGAATTGTATGAAATTTCCTGTGAAATCCACTGTGACATGTCCATAATGACGAGAAAAATGTAAATCTACAAATATGGGTGTAAGAATCAAAGCAGCGAATCCATATGAAAAGCTGGGGAACCTGAGGAAGATAAAGTCCAGATGATGAGCTGTCAGCAGAGACAGTGCCTTGAAAATGCACTACTGAGGAGGCAGAGCACAGGAGGGAGGCCTGGCCCTAAGGCACAGCTCAGATGTCTTTTAACTGGAGTGTGAAGTTGGTGTCCTTGGTCCGTAATGATACCTTCTGGTACTCAATCATGCCGGAAAACACGACAGAACTGCGCTTCATGAATTTGCTTAGAGGTGAACTCAAGGACATCACCTGATGAAGCCATTCAGATCCCTTCACCGAATGACTGATGCCCAGATGTGCAACAGTTTGTGCCACTCTTTGTATTTGTATAGTTTCATCTGAGTACATGATTGGGAATAATTAGGAAACATGTTAGAAGTACAAAGTTCAAGGTCAAAAGTTGTTTAACTTCTGCTTTAGTGGGGCTATATAATAGCTAATCCCACACTTTGACCCCAACATCCTAGCAAGCTGGAATATGTGTATAAGTGACTTCTGCGTTGAGAAGAAGTCACATGTTTTACATTTGCCAGATGCTCTTATCCAGAGTGACATACAATATTCCTTGTTATACAACTGAGGGTTAAGGGCCTTGCTCAGGGACCCAGCAGTGGTGGCATGGTGGAGCTGGGAATCGAACCCTGGTCCTCAAGTTAATAATCCAACAACTTAACCACTGCGCTACCACTTCCCACAAAGTGAAGTTTAGAATTGGTTTTAGAATTGGAATTGGTTTCATTTTTAAATCAAGACGCAATACATTTACAACCTCACCCTGTTACCTGCATAAACCAGGTAGAACTGGTTTAGGTTAGGTAATACCATAATACTAGTTTGTTATCTTAGAGCCTATATATTGCTCTACTAGCGAGATGGGAATTGGCTTTAAAAAATCAGACATTTTCTTTAATCCCTACAAAAACATAAATCATTTTTTTGCTGCAAATTTGATATTTATGGTATTTGGCAGACATCCTTATCCAGAGCAACTTACATTTATCTCTTTTATACAACTGGAGATTAAGGGTCTTGCTCAGTGACCCAGCAATGACAACTTGGTGGTGCTGGGAATTGAACCCCGATCTTCCAATTAGCAGTCCAACACCTTAACCACTGAGCTACGACCTCCCAAAATCAGTCAGGACTTTCTCCTTTTCCCATTCTTGGGTCTCTGTGTGAAATGTTTTTTTTCACATTCCCTTCAAATTTGTAATGCTTAAACACTTAGGGGCATCTGAGAGAGCTACACCACACCTTTTATTTTAAGAATATAACCATCGGTACAGATAAAACAACCCCTTTATTTAGTTTATACCTTTATATAGACCATGTGAAGGGTGACATACTAACGAAATACAGTTCCGAACAGGGACATAACAAAAATAAACAGAATTCTTTCATTTTGGGCCTTTGGTAAAAGGAGTTATTGGGAAAAATAGGGAAGTAATAGTGCAGTGGTTAAAGTGTTGGACTGCTGGTTGGAAGATCGGGGTTCAATTCCCAGCACCACAAAGTTACCACTGCTGGGATCCTGTGCAAGATCCTTAGCCACCAGTTGCTCAGTTGTATAAAAGAGATAAATAGATCAAGAGATAAATCGCTCTAGATAAGGGCGTCTGCCAAATGCCGTAATTGTATAACATGGGTAGGTACGAAAACAAACATCACCTGCATTAGTAATAGCTCTGTAAAAAATCTTTAACTGAGATGAATTATCAATAACAGAAGAGCTGAAATATAGATGAATATGAAATATAGATTAGAAGTGGAATGTATAGGGTATTGTAATGTCACTCTGCTATCTACTCTTTTCTAATGTCATTACATACTTAACATTGACTAAACATTATACCAGCTGCATTCCCGAATATGCTTTTCTATTCAAAATAGTACAATTATGTTAATGTATATTTAGACATAGAGATACATCTAATAAGATATTGACCTTGCTGTAGAGTGATGGTTCAGTCCTGAGTGAAAAGCCTGGTTTATGCCTATCGCTTTTCTAGCACTGTGGGCTTGAAGGCATGAAATATACACATGTGGGTGTGAGAGAGAGAAAGATAAAGAGTGTTTGCCCAAGAGTTGTGGTGGGCTCACTGGGGTGAAGCATTTCACTGTAAAACATGCAACCCGGAGAGGTCATGTGTTACGCATTGATCCATATAACTGCAGCAGAAATATCTCACATGGCAAGATGGTGTTTCTGCCAAGCAGTTATAAGACCACAAGAGTATTCAGGTCAGGCAAGACCACTAACATTTATCTGATATGATCTACTGGAATTAACAAGACAAAAATAGAAGCATTTTTTTTTATCTTGTGGAAAAACTTCATCTGACATCTGGAACATCTGTTCTATCTAGCTAATAGAGATAAATGTAGTAATGGGATCAAGTAGCATCATTAGCTCTGAAAAGTTACAGTTTTCATCCCAGACAGTGAATGGTTCCTAAGTCACTTTCTCACGAGTTATACAATAACCTAACAATCAGCACATGTCAAGTCTCTTTTATTTGCAGCCAAACTTTTGTCTGTGAGAACACAAATTGCCTGGACTATAAAAGGCAAGCATGCCCAGCTTCACTCCATTGACGGCACCCCACCCAAGCACTGAAAAGCTCCATCCCAAAGCATTACTTAGGGGAATTTACAAAACCACTTAAAAATCACAACACACGTCAAGCAGAAGAGAGTGTAAACTGTCTGTAAATGCAGTAATTTCTAGAAAAACAAAAAAAAATCTTATACGTGACATATCTGCGAACATAGTTTCCTTTAGTCCTGGCTGGAACCCCAGTTCAGCTTAAGGGATCTGATGTAAATGATTGCACAGCAGAAAGCAGCCAACTGACCAGATGTTGGCATTCTCTTTTGTAGGAGATACAGGCACAAACAATACATACTTTTAAAGTACAAAACTCCACGAGTTACCTGAAAAAAAAATAATGTGTTGAAAATACTAGTATTCCTCTATCTAATAGCTGGAGTGTTTTTTCTACACAGGGTCACAGAGAAAATTAATTTGGGGCACAAAGCAAAGGATAGCAAGTCAGTTTAAACATCTTAAGGACACATTCATACATGTGGGGAAGTGGTGGCTCATGGTTAAGGTGTTGGATTACCAACCCGAAGGTTGTGGGCAAGCCACCACTGTTGGGCCCCTGAGCAAGGCCCTTAACCCCCAATTGCTCAGTTGGATAACAAGAAATGTTGTAAATCGCTCTGGATAAGGGCGTCTGCCAAATGCTGCAAATGTAAATGTAAATGTAAATACACACTTAGAACAATTAAGTCACGCCAATTAGCCTGCTATAAAAAGTCTCTCAACCCTGCAAGCAAACACTGTAACCACAAAGATCTGCCACAAGAAAGGTCCTAAACACTATGAAAAGCAAAGAAAAAAATTGGGTGAGGGTAATAAAAACCTGTTAAGAAACGATGCATTCGATCCGATACCCACTTTTGCATACTCAGCATAGCCAGTCCACCCACTGACAGGTTTCTGGAAGGTGCGAGTAAACCTAAGAACCCTGAGGAAACCCACTTAAACACGTGTGAAATGCCACACAGTACCAGGAAATGAGTATCGTGGAGCAGAAACACTTCCTGTGCGGTCATTATTTTATTTAGATTCATATGTAACATGGTTTTCCTAATCAGCCACTATAGTATTAGAGAGTTTAGGCACTTGTGGTGGGGTCTTCAAACACCAACCATAACACACCCTGTCTTTATGAAGCTCAGAAGCTTTGTGCACAGGTTCACTGTCATGCTGAAACAGTGTCTGGACCTCTTAGTTCTAGAACACTGCAGGTTTAACATATGCTTCTTTCCTGACCATATTTCCTAGTTGAACCATAGAAAAAAAGAAGCCCAACGATGAAAGGAAAACTAAGATAATGAAAGGAAAACTAAGATAATGAAAGGAAGCTGTTATTCTATGAACTCAGATGTTATAGATAGATACCTAGAAGTTTGACGAGATAGCGGAAACTCTGAACAGCTGCTTTAAAGTGTCTTTAAAGATTTATTGATCTTAACATTAACCTTGCTTGTTTAATGTCGTAGAACATCATGAGAGGTCTGTACGTTTTTAAATTGATCGTCCCTCACACTCAGTTAATGAGTGTACTTTAATGAACCGTCGATTGGGTGATTATCTGCATGGATAAATTAATAACACTATGGTAACACTATGGTCATTTTGAGCCCATGTCTGTTGCAATTTGTGTATTTTCCCTGTGCCAACGTGCCTTTTTGGAGATTCACTGGTTTCCTTAAACTGCAAGACATCAAGGCAACTACAGAAAATATTCTATTACCCTAGATAAGAGGTGTAAACATTTTTTCCTCATGCCAGGATAAATTAGACCAGCATAAAGGTTACCGGAGTGTGTATGTTTCAGGAAATATTTGTCGGATGTGTGTCAAAATGCTCCTTACCACACATTATTTTTTGGGGAATTGTGCAATGGTGGAAATAACTAATTACTAATACTTTTGTTACTGTATTTAAGAAGCTTTTTCTATTGTTGTTCTTTATATTTATTCATTCATTCATCCATCTTCTATACCTGCTTATTCCATAATTCGGGGTCATGGGGATCTGCTGGAGCCTATCCCAGCTGTCTCTGAAGGGGGAGAAAGGCAGAAGGGGTAGACCCCGGACAGGTCGCCAGTCCATTACAGGGCCACGCCTTTTAATAATATAATTAAATTGGGGTAATTGGGGTAATGGACTTGTGTAAATGATTATCTTTGAAACATGTTTTTTTTACAAAAAAAGACAAAACATATCCGTAAAGTCAGTTGTAGGATTCATGAGCCAGTCAAGGCGTAAGACAGCGATAAGGTGTGGCTTTTTGTTTAAATGGGTTTTTTTTTGTTGTTTATGACAGTTTTTAGGTTTTTGTACTATCTGACATTAAAGTAGGGTTGGGTATCTTTGAATTATAGCGAAATTTACAAATTTATTCTGTTGCAAAAATTAGCAGTCTACAGAACACTTACAGAAGGAACCTCAAATTAATAAAATTTTTATTTGTGTAGCGCTTTTAACAATAGATAATAACAATATTTTGTCAAAGCAGCTCCACACAGAATGGATTAACAGTGACCCAGACACAAGGGGGAACCCATCCTCATCTGGGTGACCCTGAAAGTCTGATAATTACAGCTTATTGTATTGATGATTAAATTCAATGTAAACTGTAGCCTTGGGTCAGTGAAACAGAGTGAGTCCCAATCCATCTTCAAAGCGAGGAAAGGGGCAGGAAACTCGTCACTGGTACCTCAGAGGGAAGTTAACCTGCTGCAGAGAGAGAGAGGAAGAGTGAGACAGACAGGGAAAGAGAAAGATACAGATAATTAAGTGTATTGTTGTGTAAAAGTTAAAGACATATTGTGCAGATTGGGGACTTGAGACTAGCTATGGCAGCATAACTAAAAGGGAGAGCCAGAAGGTAACACAGACATAAGGGATGGAGTAAGAGTGGAGAAACGACAGCATATAAATATCCAAGTTCACCAAACAGCAAATATATCCATGATCCCTCCAGTTCTGCTCCTTTACCTAAGAAAAACTACAGATTAAAGGCTTGGCTTAATAAATGAGTCACAAACACTAATTCGGAGGTTGTTCCATAACTGTGGGGCTTTATAAGGGAAAGCTTTGCCCCCCTGTGGCAGCCCATAAGTTCTGAATTAAGATCAACCTATTGCACCTGAATGGTTTAAAATCACATTTTACACACTGAAATACTTCATAACTGCAGTAACTCGAGTAGATTTTAAACAATATACTTATTTACTCTTACCTGAGTCATATTATTTTTTTCAGTACTTCTACATGTACTCAAGTAAATTATTTTCTAAGTAGCAATGCGTTCCCTTTCAGAACTTCTTTTACCACTAGAATTGTGAACAGTGATCCAAATGTAGTTACGTTTTTTTTTTTTTTTCGCCAGATAAAAGTGACAAGCAACTCTTATGTCCCTCCTTTGTCATCTGTCTTAAACTACAATTTCTGTTAATAATGAACCGGCTGTTTTGGAGCCATATCTACAGATTAGCAGTTGTGAGTAATCGCTGCTGGTCCAAAAGTCATCTGTCTCACTCTCGAGAGCACAATGGACTCTGCGTCCCCATGAGAGATTACATAAGCACCGGAGCAGCCGGCGTTTACCCTTAATGCATTGGCATCTTATCTCTCTTGACACACTTTCTAAGGTCTTATCCAGGAAGGGAGTTACCAATTGAGTCGCCACAGGCAAAGAAATTAGTCTCCCAAGCACGTCATGCTTTTTTCTCCTTTTTTCAAATGGACAGAAGGAGCATCGAGTTGTTAAAAACTAAGATTTTACCTAGATTTTAATTACTGTAGTTTATTAAAAATGCGGATGAAATTCATCTTGGCACCAGCGAGTGAGAGAGGTTTCGTTCCAGGCGCTGCATCGTGTTTCAGCAGTGAAGGTTGTGACAAGGCGAAGAGAGTCCTTGACATTCCCTTAGAGAAAAAGTGTGTGTGTGTGTGTGTGTGTGTGTGCATGAGGTCCAGACAGCAGCAGTGTGGCACACTAATGACGTGCTGTGCTGATGATAAGGTGCTACTGTGGCAGACGCGCCCCCACCTACTGTACACATTGTATGTGTCTGTGTGTGTGTGTGTGTGTTTCCATGGTGATTCTAGACTGTATAACTGCATGCGTTGGCCTAAGTGCACCTAGGTGCTGTCTGGATGCGTGTGTGGTTTGAGCCTGGTATGTTGCCTTTGCATCTTAGTCTTGGTTTGCCTATATGTGCGGTGCCTCTGCTGCCCTGCTGTGCGAGTGGGCGTGTCTCGGTGTCGTCCAGATGTAATCCTCACCGGCCAGGCGTTGACTGCTATGCTCCATGTGCCACAGGGGGTATTGTGGGGGGTGACAAGCTGACACATTCAGCCAGGCGCATGCAAGGAGATCTCTTTTCACATACGGCATCCCGAGGGCCTGTGCTATGCGAGAGAGGGGAGGGAAATAGGAGGGCAAAGAAAAGGAGTGTTGACGGGATTGACAATTCTAGTATACCACAGAGAAATTTGCATGGTTATAACGAATTTTTAGGGCTTGAAACACAATTGAAAGGAAATATCTCAAGAAGGAAACAAAGACCATTGGGTTTGCTGCAGATGTTTCTGGTTTATTGGGCCACAATTACCAAAGCCACATGGCTGTACAAACATGACCAGCTCTTCAGCCTAACAGTGACACATCAAGGTGACTGTTATAGTTGTTTCCTTTCTGAATGGGAGAGAAAACAGGCTTTAATTGGAAGTGGTAGCTCAGTGGTTAAGGTGTTGCTGTTGACCGGAAGCTTGTGAGTTTTTTCCCAGCTCCCTCATCTGCTCAGATGGATAAATGAGATAATCGTAAGTGAATAAGAGCAACAAATACCGTCAAGGAAATAGTTTTAAACTTGTTACTTGAGTAACTTTGATCAAATCCCACAGAAACCTGGCAAGCAACATTTCCATTCGATGCAAAGCCATGTTCCTTAGACGTAAAGACAAGCGAACAGGACGGAAAGAGGAAGGTAAAGAGGGAGCTGTTAGAAAGGTAGATCAATTTACCGATAAGTAAAAGTACAGAGAGAGAGAGAGAGAGAGAGAGAGAGACAGACAGACAGAGATAGAGGTGTCAAGAAAGAGAAAGAGTGAGAGACAGAGAAAGACAAAGAGAGAGAGAGAGAGAAAGAAAGAGAGAGAGAGAGAACGAGAGAGAGGTGTCAAGAAAGAGAGACAGAAATAGAGGTTTCAAAAAGAGAGAGACAGAGATAGAGGTATTAAAAAAGAGAAAGAGACAGAGATAGAGGTATTAAAAAAGAGAGAGTGAGGGAGGGGTGCAGAGAAAGAGAAGGAGGATTGACAGAATTGAAAGGGTGAAAGTGATAGATATAAAGGTAGTTGGAGGGATCTGAGTAAATAGTGAGAGGAAAAGTCAATAAATAGAAACAGAGAAAATTAGAGAGACACAAAGAGAGAGAGAGAGTGACAGACAGAGAGAGACAGAGACAGTCGGGTGGGGGAGGGGCATTGAGGTGCTTAAAAAGATATCAGATGTCAGTCTTGCCCTAATTCCCTCTGAGGTTTTCACTGATTTCAGCCTCCTAACCAGCAGATAAGTGTTGAAATATTGATTATCTGTGAGAATTGTTTCAAATCCAAAATGGTATCTACATCTCTATTCCATCTGACTGGCTGGGAACTCAATCCTGACAGCGTAGCCTGCTGAGAGGAAACCGTTTATTAATTTTTACCCACACAAAAATGAATAAAAGCTCATTTAACACATTTCCCCTGGGGAGCGAGTTATCACTTGTCTAGACGCAACAATGACAGCATGTTCCAACTGCTGACGAGAGACTTACACTTGACACTTGTGTTAATTGTTACTTTACCCTGCGGGGGGCCACCATTCAGTGCAGCGCCAAGAGATTTGAGGGGTAATGACTGGACAATAGTCAGCTAATGAGACTCTTACACACACACACACACACACACACACACACAGTGTGAGCATGCAGGACATGCAGAGAAACTATAGCGTAAAAGTACACACACTTACACTGGGCACAGCCTGGTGTGTTAAAAGCAGTTAAAGGGTGTTTTCCGAGCTCCCTGTCTGACTGCTTCTCTGCATGATTTACATAGCTCCAGTCAGAAGTTTGGGCTTTAACCGTCACTACGCAGAAACACACCTTACATAATAGCGCAAAACAGAAACCCAACTCACATAACGAGCTCGGCGACGACAAGCATGCTATTTTTAATCTTTTTATTGTAACAGGAAAAGTACAGTGAGATTGGCAAGACAAGACAGGCAGGGGCATAACTGGGTTGACAGATAACATCCATCTATCCAAATATTCCTTCATCCATCCATTCATAAATCCATACATACACACATAAATACATACATACAACCATTCCTTCAATCCAGCCATTACTCAGTCAATCTATCAATCCATGCATTCATCCATCCATAAATACATACATACATACATACATACATGCATACCACCATTCCTCCATACATCAATCCATCCAATACTCCATCAATTTATTCATTCCTCCATCCATCCATCCATCCATCCATCCATAAATACATAAATACATCCATAATTACATAATTAAATCAATTTATCCATTCCTCCATCAATCCAGCCACTCCTAATCAATCTATCAAACCATGCAATCATTCATCTATAAATACATACATACATACATACAACTATTCCTCCATACATAAATCCATCCATTCCTCCATCAATCCAGCCATTACTCAGTCAATCAATCCATGCATTCATCCATCCATAAATACATACATACATACATACATACATACAACCATTCCTCCATACATCAATCCATTCATTCCTCCATCAATCCATCTATTCCTCCATCAATCTATTAATTCCTCCATCCATCCAGCCATCCATCCATCCATCTATCCATAAATACATACATACTGTACATCAATTCAACCATTCCTCTATCCATCCATACACACATTTATACATACCTACATACATATATACATACATACATCAATTCCTCCATTACCTTATCCATCCATCCATCCATCCATCTATAAATCCAAATATTCCTTTATCTATGCTTCCATAAATTCATCCATTTATACATACATACATCCATACATCAATCTATCTAGTTCTCCATCTATCCATCCATAAATCCATCTATTTATCCATTCATCTATCTATCCATCCATCTATCCATCCATCCCTTCTATACATTGCGTATCTCAATTGAAAAAAGTTTATACAGTCAGATGTTTTTGCCACTCGGTTATCTAAAACCACTTTAAAAGAATCCAGTGAGACCAGTTTGAAAAAGCACCACCGAATGAATCATACCAACAGATTTTCTAGATGATTCCACTCTATGGCACAGGAGGAGAGATATGAATAGACTGGCTGGGTGAAGAAAGAAAGTTTTGGCACTGTTTCCAGCAGAGGTTTTTTTTTAATTGGGGGCAAATTCTATCTAAAAATAAACAATCTTCTACCCTAATCATCTATATTACACAACTAGTTAATTAATAGCCATTTTCTCATCTGATTCAAGACAAAGTTGTCGAAATGTGAAGCTTTTCTTAGACATATATAATCATATATAATACGTCAGATCTTTGCACGGAAGTGAGATTTTAAATGTGATTTTTTTTTTATATGTACCTGAATTGCTCCTGCACTGCAGATGTTATCTTCTGATCAGTCGGTGCTGTTTGGTGGGCACAAGGGGAAACCAGGCATATTTCATAGGGGGATGCCCCTTTAGACTAGTTTCTGGTTTACAGGTCAGTTTTTCAGAGGAAGGGGATGTAGATGTACAGACATAGTTTGTGTGTGAGAGAGACAGAGAAGAAAGAGAGAGAGAGAGAGAGAGAGAGAGAGAGAGAGAGAGAACAAAAGCAATCAGGCAGAGTCACTGGAGAAGGCAGGCTCTGGAGTGCCACAGATTCATTTCTTCTCGAGGGCTATTCATCAGCTCAAGCACAAGAATCACTTTGCTCTAAGGACCGAGACGATATTGAGCTTTCTATCAGTTTCATAAGCAAGAGCTGCCGAGTATGTCTAGGGTGTATGTGTGTGGATGTGTGTGTGTGTGTGTGCGATCTGTAGAGACGTTGTCCTTGGACAGGAAACAAAGCAATAAACCTACAGTAGGTTAGTGATGCATAGACAGACAGTGACAGTGTGTTATGGCAAAGCGACTCTAATAGCAAGACTCATTGGTGCTCAGGAGAGCCAACAACATTTTAAAACACTGAAGAAACTTTAACCGAAAATAAAAACGTCCTTAAGTATCACCTCCATCACTGACTTTTTCCAGCAGGGCTTTAGAGAAACTTCAACTTTTTTCCACTAAAAAGGAAATTTAAGGATCTGATCCAAACAAAAACTGACCAAACAGATGTTGACCAGACCACACACACACACACACACACACACACACACAGCTGCTGAAGTAGAAGTTCATAAACAAGCAGTAGCTGGAAGTTTAATGAGGACCTCACACCAATGTCAGAGCCAGCCATAATTACCTTACTCTGCAGATGCTGGAGGGAAAGAGAAACACACACACACACACACACACACACACACACACACACACACACACACACACACACACACACACACAGGCATATTCATCCAATTTTGTCAGCTGAGTATATTTAAAAGGCCCTAATGTCGACTTTAGCACAGGTTGAAGTAATTAAAAAGCTAGCATCTCGTAAAAAAAAGGCATCTCGATCCAGCCCCTTCACACCAGAAAATATAAAGCTCTTTAAGAAGAAAAACAGCAATGCAACACACCGTCACTTAATCAGAGGTAGATCCTGGAGCAGAGTGAGTGTTCTGGGATGAAGGAGGACAATTTGATAGCGGTCAGACCGATGGCTTGGCTTCTGAGTGTCAGAGCGCGTGGTCAGCTCTTCTCTAGGGGGAGTTGCTTTAATGACACCATCCATCTCCGCAACAGCACAGAGAGCCTTTGCAGACATTATCAGCACCTCTGAGAAAACAGTGGAGGACGAAGAAAAAGTCAAGATGAAACCCACATTCTCTGTGACTGAGGCTGAGGCTGTGACTGAGGCTGAGGCTGAGGCTGGGCACACTGCAGGCACAGCTCTGTCTCGCTCTGTCATGTCTGTCCAAGAGCTGCACGTATCTTTATGAATCTCATTTTAAAGCCATCCAGCCTTTCAGGAGCTCTCCAGGCACCTCAGCAAAGATGATATTATGGGCTCTAGCTGTTTTTCAAGATTATAATTTTGGCTGCAACTTGACTCAATTCTAAGGCAGACAGTTGGGTAACATGCTCTTCATGTCAGATTATATGATAAAGAACCTCTAAGGAGTGTTTCCCTTTCGGGGAAACTATTACTTCCGGCTGTTTTCCTTGAATACAGTTATATGTGCAGGAAAAAATGACTCATGAAAGGAAAGACGTCTTCCAGAGAAATGGTATGAACCCGAGAGGAAATTGGAACTGTTAATTATGTTAATTAATACAAGTCCTATCATGCTATACTGTCCTACTATTGCTGGTTTGAGATAAATGTTCTAGCATTGATCATGTGATCTCATCTCAGACAAAAAAAAAAAAAAAATCACTCCATCTACTATGATAATCTCCACACATCTAGATATTCTTTTGACTAGTTTTGGGAGACTTCAGCTTCAAGAGTATGTTTGATTACAGGCAGAAATGTTGGCTGAGGAGGTCTGGGGAGTTGATGATATTTCAGTTCAACTTAAAAGTGTTTGGTCAGGTTACAGTCAGAGTCCTTCCTTCTCAACCATAACACATCATGTCTTCATGCAGTTCAGGGGCTTTGTGCATTGTCATGCTGGAACAGTCTATTAGTTCTAGGGGAGGAACAACGGAATGGTATAACCCACATAAAGACATTATAGACGACTGTGAGCTTGAAACGTTTTTTTTAGGAAAGGCACACTTATGTGGATGTTTCCATGTGGTTTGGCTTAGAAGGCATAATTATCGGTGACTAATGTGATTAAACATGGAGGACGACATCTTTGTTTTCCCAGTATTCGACTAAGCGTCATTAAGGTGTAAAACATTATAGAGAGATAAAGTGTCTTCTAGAACCGCTACAAATGTAAAGGCAGCAATGCCTCAACCTACGCAAACCGAAAAATTAATTAAGAGAATGCGTCTGATTGGCTGTCTGACTGAACTAAAGGGCGTTCGCTTTATGTCGTATAGCAGACTGGGATACCGCCTTTTTATATTTGAGGTTATTTTCTTATACCAGACGTATCAGTTATTCATCTTACATTGCGCTTCAGTCTCCTTCCTACCTCCCATCGCATACCCTCAGGTCCTCCGGCAGCAGACTGTCTGCACAAAGCTTTTCTATTGCAACAAAAACTCAGCCGAGAACTTTTATTCACAGTATTTATATTGTTTTTTTCTGAGTAAAAGTTGTAGTTCAAGTTTTTTTTTTTTTAAAGGTCCAGAAGCTTCCAAGCATATGACAATATAGCCATTGTGAAACTATCATGAAGGTAAAGGGTTTTTTTTTTTTTTTTTTTCCAACATGAATGCTTTCTAACCTGGTACAAATAAACAGAGATGTTCAAGTGGCTTGTTGGTGTGGTTTATATTTAGCCCTTTCTAGTCATGGTTTTGATAGCCAGAGGTAAAAGTTCGAGTACTACTAGTTATAAAAATAATTCCTAAAGTAACAGCGAATATATTGTTCATATATAAAGTTTAAATGTATTGGTCAGATATAATGTTTAAAGTTATTTGAGTAAGAGTAAAAGTATGGAAGATACGACTACCCAAGTAGGGAGAGTTACTAGTTACTTTGGATTTGATTAAATGAAGGGAAAAAACCTGAATCCTGAAAAAACAACAAGCGACTGCTTAACATTTGTGTAAAAAAAGGCAGTGTGTGAGATTTTATAGTAACTTACAGTAAGGGGTGAAGTCATTAGTTGCAGAATCACTCTTAAATAGTCGTTATTATGAAACTTCCCACAGAATTTACATGTTCTCCCCGTGTTTGCGTGCGTTTACTCCGGGTACTTCGGTTTCCTCCCCCACTCCAAAAACATGTAGGTTGATTGATGATTCTAAATTGCCCACAGGAATGAGTGTGAATGTGTGTGTGGCCCCCGTGATGGACTGGCAACCTGTCCAGGCTGTACCAGCAGATCCCTGTGACCCAGAATTAGGGAATAAGCGGGTATAAAAGATGAATAAATTAAATAAAATAAAACTTACCACAACATGTTTTCTCAGGTTGGAGCTGGAATTTTCTTATTTACATGATTAGTGTTAACGGCAGTCAGGTGACGTTTAATGTAAAAAACATCACATTAATTAAATTGCTTCACTCATTAAAGTGAAAAAAATGATTAGGAGTCTATAGGGTGTCCTGTCTCTACTGACATGCTTGTCTTTTCTTCCTCTATGGCTATTCTTGTCTGATTTGAGAGCTCTTTAAAAGTAAACAGGTTTCACGTACGCACTTCAGGTGACTGCAGCCTAACGCGAAATCTCATTATATGTGACATGATGGAAACTAATTATTGACATTTAAGCATACCGCATCAGTTGAGTTCAGGCCTCAGTTGATTGGCAGAATAGAAAACCAACCCCTATTAGGTGATCGGGTCCTAAGCATTTAATTGGCGAATCTCAACAGGACGCTCGTCTGTTTACTCTGCTGCTTCCTTAGCATGCCGCTTTACAACCCACCCACCCCTCCTGCATCTTTGCTTCAGAAACAATGTCACTCTGTTCTCATGCTTTGTGTTGTTCTCCTATTCATGAAAGGGGAGGCCATACCACCAAATATACCACCAAACTATGCGTATTTTCTTTTCTTCTTTAATCGAAGAGGACTTGACTAAAGTACATTTGCATAATTAACTTTCAGTAGTAACAGAGGAACAATATTAAATGAGTAACAGTAATTTTCTGCTATCAAAAAATAACTTGAGTGAGAATAAAAGAAAGGTCAGTTAAACCTGCTCTTAAAAGTACATTTTCCCCCAAAATTCTACTCAAGTAAATGTAACCACACTGACTGCATTACCGGCAAAGGGTTCGACTCTGGAGTTTGGGCATATTTCTGAATGAGCCTTCTTATCTCCTGCAGAAACGACCCTCATCCACTTTAAACAGCAGCTCACAAAGGATAAACAATCTCGGCTTGTTTTTTTGATTCTGGAGTGTAGCTTCAGGCATTCATTCCAAACAAGCAGAATCCACTCTTTATTCCATTTGTTTAATCGCTTCATCTTGGTAACCAATCAGCTCGAAAGTGTGCCTCTTATTAAGTTGGAATGAAAGCCTGCAGCCGCATCGTTCCCTCATAAATAAACCTGATGACTCCTGATACCAAGGCTTCAGGGTCATTATCAGAAAAATCCTTCCTCTGTCCTAAGCTTTAAGATATTTTGTCACATACACAGTTGGCTATGGTTAATAACTTGGCCTAGAACGTGCCTACAAGCTGGAAAAATTAAACCTAAGAAATAAGAGCCGGTAAATGTGACTCGTTTGCTGGTTAATGAGCCTCCGTGCTGCACACACTCAGTCCCAGATTACAGGAGTTCAGAACAGACATACGGTACACAAGAGTGCATAATAAGTGAGAGACATATGTTTTATTACATAATGAAACAATCTTATAGTAAAATATTTCCTGTAGAATGTATATTGCACTGTATACCTACCGTCGATTAGATACGTGTTAATACACCAGACCATATGTGGTTTTTAATTGTCTTCACACATCATTAAATGCTTTTAAACTGGATTTTGATGTGTAGCTGTGCTCTAATATTCGCGGATATTAGATCTGCAGTCAGTGTTTCAGTTCATCCCGAATGTGTTTAGTGGAGTTGAGGGTCAGGGCTTTGTTCAGATCACTCGTTCTTCCACGCCAACCAGAACAATTCATGTTTTCATGGAGCTCAGGGGCTTTGGCAGGATGGAACAGTGTTTAGCTCCAGTGAAAGAAAAAATATGATGCTACAGCAAACAGATCATATCGATTGTGAACTTGTGAACTTTAAACTAGGATCCAGTTATGGGGGGTGCTGGTGAGTTGTCCAGAAACTTTTTTAAAGATGGAGAGAGAGGAGGAGAAAGTGAAAGAGGGGGGTGGCAGGAAAGAGCAGGAAAGAAATAAAGAGAGAGAGGGAGATAGAGAGAAAGCGAGATAAAGAAAGAGAGGGAGAGAGAGAGAAAGAAAGAGAGGGAGAGAGAAACAAAGAGAGAGAGAGCGAGAGAAAGAAAGTATTGTGTCTTCATGTTTTGGCTTCCTGGTCAGGTCACTTTATCCATAGAAAGGCTACCAACTCCTGATTGAAATGGTCTCTGCACCCTGTGAAATACATGTTCTTCTGGTTTTCTTATAACAAAGGAAGGATCATTAGTTGACTATAAAAATAAATGGACGATCTATTACATATGAACAGTTGCACAACTTGTAATTACAGTGTTGTTATTCCAAATCATAAACCAGACAGATGTGTCATTATGTGGCCTTTTTTATGTCTTTATTCATTACCTCTTTCAGCCAGAGGGTTTAAAGTTTTCATATTTAAGATTGAATTTCTTTGCCGGGTCACAGTCACAAGCGTGATAAAAAATGTAAAAAAAAATCACTCTCAGACACTCAGAGCTTTTAGAATTTGTAGTTCGTCATTAGTATTTCGGCTTTTACCCGACCTACTGGGGCAATATATTCATAGATTCATAGTTTCTAAAAGCCCCTAAAACTGTTCTCATCATATTAAGAGGCTTGTTAATAAGGTTAAAGATTAACTAGAATTCTGTAAAAGCCACCAGTTTTGTAAATAATTTCATGTTAGATTTGCGGAGGTTAAACATTTACATTTTTTTTTTTATCTGATTGACAAATTATAAGAAGTTTACTTTGGGTTAAAAAGGTTAAACAAACGCTGAAATAACAGGCGCCGAGCTGTCAATATAAAAAAATAAATAAATAAAAAAGCTTACTATCACCACTGAAGTGCAATTTTAAGCAACAGCTCAGCTGGAACTACAGTCTCGCCCAGCTTTATCCACTTTCCCCGGAGAGCTACTCAGGGCCGTAGTTGACATTTCCTGCTGATATGCTTCCCACCTCGTTTATCGTTCAGCGACGACCCCTTGCTGTTTTACTTCCATAGAGAGATGACATAGCGTAACTGAAACAAGCTAATCTTCTACCAGTCAGCATGGGTGTGCTGACAGGAGTGCGGGTCGGGTTTCAACAACAACAACAAAAAAAACAGGATCTTAATGCTGACACTGTCACACACCACATGTATGTTAAAGAAAAAAGAAATAAAAAAACCCCTAAGCTACACAAAAAAGGGGAACAGAATGAACGGAGCTGGTGTGTGAATTTTTAAAAAGAATTTTAAATAAATGCTTTTTGAGTTTTTATTACATTTATTTATTTATTAGAATATAATACATTTCTAAAAAAAAACCAATAACATACATAATTTTCAGCTGCAGTTAAATATTAACATTTTAACCTTTTACCACATTTGACATGTTTTTGTAAACCAATTTAAACAAAACATTATTTCATTTTTTCATTTTTGTCATTTGGAAAGATTTTAAAAAAACTGTCCATTTGATTTTTGTAGATCATGTAAGCACTCACTGATTTGTCTCCTCCTCATCATCACTGTCTATATCCTCAGTATTCAAGATGCGTAGGTTGCACCGCTGATGTCCTACCAGATCCGTGCTGCTTGCTGCTTTTGCAATTTTAATTTCATCCGGACCCTCAGGGAGCTGGGAGTCGTCTGTCTTTCTCAATCCCTCCACCTCTTCCTCTCTCGCTGTGCTGCTGGAGAGAACGCTTATTTGAGGCATGTTCTCTCTGATCCTCAGCTCCGCCTCCAGTCTCTCTCCCAGCTCCTGGATAAGGCTTTCTCCATGCGTGAGCTCCTGAGAGTGGGGGCAAGTCATTGCAAGTCCATCTAAGACTGCTTTTTGCTCCTCCTCCTCCTCCTCCTCCTCATCTTCACTCTCACTGTCATGATCTTCACTACTGGAATATTCCTCTTCATCCTCGCAGCTGCTGGACTCATCCTCGTCCTTGTGTTGTTTTGTTTGTTCTTGGTTTTTGGTCTTTACTCGCTCCTCATGTTCCTCTTCCACCACAAGCTCTGCAGCTTCCTCCAGAATCTGCAGTTCCAGGTCCAGGTCATTTTTCTGCAGCTTAGCTTTGCCTAACTCCTCAGCCAGAGCCAAAATGTGCTTGGATCTGAAAGAAAGAAAGAAAGATCAGAGAGAAAGAGACACACAGTGTTGCATAGAGAATGTAATTATCTACAAATGCAATGTGATTAAGTTCTTCCTGCTATTATAAGCCCCCACTCATCCTGTTGTGTGTCAGAGAGTTCAGTCTATCTATCTATCTATCTATCTATCTATCTATCTATCTATCTATCTATCTATCTATCTATCAACAGCTTTTTTACACCGTCTTATTTATACCAGACTGACAACCACTGGGAGCTTTCTGTACAACTTCTATATTGTTCCCAACAAACCCAACAAAAATCTATAAACGATATGGCCGAAACAGCACATCAGTAACAGCGTCTTTCCCAAATTAATTAAAAGCTATAGGATTAAGATTTTCCTGCACTGAAACTAAGGTTACGTTCACACTCCACATTTTAGTGCTCATTTAAAACATTATTTACATTTACATTTGCAGCATTTTGGCAGACGCCCTTATCCAGAGCGACTTACAATATTCCTTGTTATACAACTGAGCAATTGGGGGTTAAGGGCCTTGCTCAGGGGCCAGGGGCCCAACAGTGGTGGCTTGGTCGACCTGGGAATCGAACCTCACAACCTTCGGGTTGGTAATCCAACACCTTAACCATGAGCCACCACTTCCCACCATTTATTTATTCTTTTGTTGTTTTAACTGTGGCCAAAATATGAGTCCAGTGATCCTAAAATTGACCTGCATACGTAAAAGAACAAATTCATGTTGCGTCCATATGACAAAAATAAACACAGAAGAGACTGAAGGCAGCATTTACATGCTGTTTCATTCAAAAGGGGATGTGCAGCAGGCGACAGCATATTAATGAGCATTAAGAGGATGAGGAGAAAAGAGACACATTTTTAATAGCAGCATGTTGTGGAGTAGTGGCTGCTACTTTCGGTATGGAGGTGTGTGGACGCACAGCCGTTCACACTATGGTCGTGTCGCAAAATATCTGACCTGTGTCGGATTTAATGCCACATGTGGAAGTGGTACAAACCAGAATTAAAGCAATCGGATTCATGCAGTTTGTGCGGTTCACATTATCAACCGATGCGAGTCACACATAGGCAAAAAAAAAAAAAAATCAGATTTGGTCCACATTTGCCTGCAGTGTGAATGTAGCCTAAGAGACCCAAACACTTCCAACAATGCCCTAATACACAAAACCCCTAAGTCCTAAGAAGACATGGGTTGTGTTAGTTGGATTGTAAGAACTTAAGTGTTTTGCACAAAGCCTTGACTCAGACTCAACTGGAAAACTGACTGAAACCCAGACCTTCTTATCCACATTAGTGCCTAATCACACTAATCATTTTTTGGCTGTATGAGCAAATTCGCACAACCACAGGAAAGTGGCCAAGGTGTTGTCCTGATACTTGGAAGACCGGGGTTCGAGTCACTAGCACTTCCAAGCCACCACTGCTGGGCCCCTGAGCAAGGCCCTTAACCCTCAATTGCTCAGTTGTATAAAAGAGATGAATATAGTTCGGACACATACAGATATGATGGTCATGTGTTCCAATGCTAGTCATTGTGGATGTATGTGTGTTAAGTATGTGTGTGTGCGCAAACCGGTTTGGGAGCATTAGATAAACAAATGTTTAAGTGTGTCCCATTCATGTTGTGCTTTCACAATAAAGACATTGTGTATCACCCTGCCATGGCACTGTAAACGCTTTGGCCATACCCCCTTCGAGTAGCCAAGAGAATTCAATGTATTATTCTCCTTATTATTATTCTTAAATCAACTAGACAGTAAACCTTTAGTGTGGGGGATAAAGTTCTTTTGTTTCCAGGCAAGGCCTGTCTGATACACTTAGAGGAGTTTTGTGCGTGAGTAAAGGAGGCAGTAAACGGGCGATGTTGGCATTCACCTCACAGAAAAGCTGTCTCCATGGCTACTGTTTGGAGAAGTCTATAGTAGCACTTCAGTGCATGCTTATCAGTCCTGCTCTCTGGTGAAATAATTATTTTCAGAGTGAGACAGTCTCTCTCTCTCACACACACACACACACACACAAACAAACAAAAACACAAACTTACACTCACTTGCATACTCACCGTTTGACACATTTCCACACATCCCTGTTTCTGGCATCCCGATTTCCCCGGGGACATATCCTCTTGTAAAAGCTCAACGTTCTTCCTTTCCAAGCAAGTGCAGTGCTTTAAATAAATTCTCTCAGCTTTCAAGCTATCCAAAGGACAAAGGCTACACTGAGTAACATGACAAAGCTTACCCTTTGAGAGGAAAGAAAAATCTACTCCGATTGTGCTGTTCGGTAAAGCTGATAATGCAAGGGGCCCCCCAGAAACATGCATTATTCATGCGCTGAACAAGTCGGAGTAGCTGCCAAAACTCAAGTGGCTGCTACTGAGCACTCCAGACAGCTAGAGGTCTACATCGGCATGGTGATTATTGGAGCGTCCAGAGTGCTTTCGAGGTCAGGGCTTATTCGCCTGTAGGGTGCCTTGAGGAGGGGAAAAAAAACGAGTGGAGAGACAGCTATCAGTGCTTCAATTAACCCACCACTGAGAAACGAGACGCATCCTTATTAGGGAGCAAGGCTAATGATCTCCCGCTTGGTGAGCAAAGCGAGCTATTGAGTGGGAGAGTTCAGCTAATGCCTCTGGAGGAGGCTGTTTATACAGTGCTTTAGCCTCAAGTGCTGCGGCTCAGCAGACACAGGTTTGAGGACGGTTCTTAGGCAGAGAAAAGAGCAATATGTTACAGATGATGCAGGGGAGCAAGGCAAGGAGGCGTGCCGTGGAGTCAGTGTTTGTGTATTCATGTGGTAAAAGACAGACAAGGTAAACAAACTCCACAATCCAATAATGCTTAAACCTCCCACGTCGGGCGAGAACAGCAATCTAAGAAGAATTGCAGGAACTGTGCAATCAATAATGCCTGCAAACAAGGACCAGAAATCCTGGCGGTAAGCTTATCTTTACAGAGTTTCAAAGTCAGAAAAGAGCTGCGCAATTTTTGGACAGGCAACACGACTCCTGTTGGAACTTCTGAACTGTCCCTTACTGTCAATACAAGTCGAAGCAATAATGTCCTTCCAGGCAAAGCTGATTAAGTAACAGCCTTTTATTTTAGAGGTGTTTTTGCAGTACATCCTCAAACCATGAGCTTTGGATGATTCAGAAGATGGCAAACGTATCATGATGCCATAAAAAACACCTGAAAGCAACTGCAAAACCTCCTTTAGTGGAGTGGTCAAGGTCCATAAAAATCAGCGAGGTGCTTCCTGGAGCCATGTTTCTGCAGGAAGTCCCATGTAAGTAACTTTTAAAAACACGCAAGATTCTTTTTCTCCCTGTGGGATGCCATTATTGAGTTAGTGCTGCAAAGACGTGCTTTTTCTCTCTCTCTTTCTCTCTCTCTCTCTCTCTCTCTCTCTCTCTCTCTCTCTCTCTCTCTCTCTCTCTCCCTCTGTGTGCTTACAGTGCAAACAAAGGCTCCCTTTTGAGTGAAGAATAACGTATGCAATTCAGTCACAGGAATGGCACTGTTGTGGCTTGCAGTAATTAGGTGACGAAAGCTTCCTTTAAAGGTTGGGAGAAAAAGAAAATAAAACGCTTGCCATGACTAAAAACGCACCAGACAGGGCATGTCATATGAAAGTGCGTAAACTTTGATTTTCAAAAAGGAAAAGGTGAACTGGTGGCAAATTACCCATGTTAAACTACTTAAAGCAGGGTTTAATGAACAAATTAAAGACATATGAGGAGGAAACACAGCTGAACCCTTTTAAAACACTCACTCACTCTTGTAACAATGGAATGTTTAGGAAGTACTTAAATTCCAAATGCATTTTATACGCTCCTTCGGATTCATATTTATTATGGGTAATATAAAAGATAACGGCACGAGCGTTATCATTAATAAGAAATGTGACCTCAGAGAATTGATCTCAGTAATGAAATCAAGCTTGCAATATCCAACAAGGCAACAGGTATCAATGTACAGTACACATACTGGATTTAATTAATTTTCCAGAAATGTATAAATTCGGTTAAAATGCACTTCTATATTATCTACAAAAAGCAAGTTAAAGGCAACGGAGCCATTAGGAAGAAACTTTGAGAGTAACCAGCCCGTGCAAGTATAACACAATGGACCTTTAAGTAAAGCTTGGTGCAGTGATTCACAGGTTGTGAGTTAACTCTCACCAGAGTGAAAGTTATGACCTTCTTTGGTTATATTGTCAATGTTTGGGGGGCAGTGGTGGCTTAAATGGTTAAGGCGCTGAGTTGTTGATCTGAGAAACTGGGTTCTAGCCCCACCACCGCCAGCCAGCCACTGTTGGCTCCTTGAGCAAGACTCTTAACCCTTCCTGCTCCAGGGTTGCTGTATCATAGCTGACCCTGCGCTCCGACCCCAACTTACTAAGGTGGGATATGTAAAGAAACAAATTTCACTCTGCTGTAAAAAGTATATGTGACAAAATAAAATAAAGGCTTTTACAATGTTACTGTAAAATGTTTCTTGTGTTTTTGAAAAATGGAAGCCTTGTGATTAAGGTGTTATACCGACACCACCAAGCTGCTACTGCTGGGCCCCTAAGAAAGACCCTTAACCATCAGTTGAATTAAAAAAATAAATAAATGTAAGCGGTTATGGATACTGGTGTCTGCCAAATGCTAGAAATATAAATGTTAATGTGTTCCTGGGATGAAGTCCAGAGCAACTGCAAACACATCCCTGGGGAAGGGGTAGCTCAGTGGTTAAGGTGTTGGTCTGCTGAATTTTGGTCTGCTGAAAATTACTGGTTCAATTGCCAGCGCCATTAGGGCACCAGTGGAAAACAGCCTGAGTTATTGTGTGCATTGGCGATGTGAGGAATTACCGGCCCCCATGCTGAGAGCAAATGGGGTTTGATGAAGCCCTGAAACGAGGAACTCTGCCCTTTAAAAGTTACCATGTACAGTCCACTATCCAAAGTGTTTGAGTCTCTATGAATATCTCAATACTGCTTCAGTAGATCACAAACTAAGTGTATTATAAGACAAAAAAACTAAAAGTATAAGATAGAGGCAGGTCTTTACTTATCCAAATTTACATTTTTTTTATCCATCTAAATAGTTAAAGGTTAAGGACTTAGAATAGCTGCCACTGCTGAGCTCCTGAACTAACATTAATGGAAAGTTCATTCACCCTACATTGCTGCCATAACAGAAACAGGTAGACCTACTTTGTGTACTAAGAGATGGGTGTGACTAGTCGAGCAGTGTTTGGGGCTCTAAGGGAGCGTGGTGCAGTGCGTAGAGTGATGTTTGCTTAGTAGTTGAAGGGTGTCGCTCTGTTTTTGGCTTTGTATACAAATGTCAGTAAATCTGATGGATGTATCTATCAGAAAGTGGTGAAGGCTGTGCAGAAACTGGGAATACTGTGGGAGAACTAAAGGAGGCTGAAAATAGGTAGTAAAATAAAACAGTTTCATTCCTAAACATAAACGACTACTTACATATGACCTAATTGTGATGTTGCTTAACACTAGAGGATACTAAAATACATAAATGTGGGAGGTGGTAGCTTAGTGGTTAAGGTGTTGGACTGCTAACTGGAAGATTGTGGGTTTAATTCCCATTGACATCAAGTTGCCACTGTTGGGCCCCTGAGCAAGGCCCTTAATCCCCAATCGCTACATTGTGAAAAATGAAATGAACGCAGGCAGTTCTGAATGAGGGCACCCTTAAATGTAATGTAAATGAAATGCAGTGAAATATATAGTATATATTAATATGAAATACACATAATATACAGAAAAGAAATCAATGGCAATACTTAGGGTATGACTTTTGGGGGGAAAAAACTCTACAAAAACAGATAAGCTGTCTGGAGAAAATGCATTCAAAAACCACGTAAAGAACTATTATGTTAAAAGTAAAAAAAAAAAAAAATCAATGTAATGAGCCAAATAACTTTTTTTATTTTACAGACAGTTTAATTCTGCTTGACATTCTCTACAATTTGCAGCTTTTAGAGCTGAAACTTTCAGTAAAACATCCTATTTAGTCTTACAAAGGGGAAAAAGAAAATAAGAAAGAAAGAAAAAAAGAAAGCAAGAACTCAAAGCTAATTTTCCTGAACACCAACACTCCAGGGTGTGGACTAAACTGTTTTTTAAAGACCTGACCTGACCTCACCTTAACCAGAAGGGAAGCTTCTGTCCAGAGAAGGTAACACTTGATCTGCCTGTTTAGAAAATGTGCTAATTTGAGAATTAAAAGCCAGATCTCAAAGTCCGGCATTTGCCATGCCATGCTTTGCCATGGTTGCTAGTCGAAATCCGAATGACCAAGTTCAGAAGTTTGGAAACAACTAGAGAATGCAAGGCAAGATGAATAGAAAAAACGGAGAAAAGAACTGGTTTTATCTTGTTGGCAAAAATTGGCATAAAGGGAATCTGTACAGGGGAAATGATCAGACAAGACAAAGTGCAGTCTGGCACCGATGCTGTGAGGCTCTGGCATCCTGACAACATGCTAAAGCAGCTCTGGAATAAATAGTCCAGTGAAAAGGAGGGCTGGTCGGGGAGGGGGGAGGGGCAGATAGAGATTCCACTACTGCAAACTTGCCTCCAAATCAAAACAAAGCTTCAGCTGGAACTGAGATATTAAAGTTAAAATAAAATATAAAGTGACAGGCAGAAAATCTCACTTGAAACAAAGCATGCCATCTCCTTTTCTCGAGAGGCGAATGCACATTTAAAAGGCCATTCTATGAGCTGGATTCTGTTAAAAACTAGACACTGGGAAAGAAAAACAGATAAAAAAACCCAGCAAAGGTTTAAATCTAAAACACTCCAAGTTAAATTGAAACATTTTCTGGATAACTGAATACAGTGGTGCCTGAGATGAGGCATTCGGGGAACGCTGTCAGTCAAAATACTTGTCTCCACTCCAGTCACTTTGTCATTTTTGTGATAAGAGAGAGCTCACAGCCATTTAAAATCAATCGAATGCCTTTTACAAAGTCATAAATCGCAGCTTGACTTTTTAGCAGGTGAGGAAATCCGGACAGGGATCTGCTCTGAGAGTTACCAGCGCTCGAATGTTTAAGGCAGGGGTCATCAATCACCCAGTGAGCTGATGCTCGTTAATCCCTTTGTCCCAAGCAGCTGATTTTGTCAGTGCAGTGTAGAAGATTCGAATAGCCTTCGCACAAGTGGAAGTGATCAGATAACAGCCTGGGTTCGGGGCATCTCTGGTAGATAACTAGTGAAGCAGCGAAGCGTTTAAATAATCTGTTAAGAGATCTGTCAGTTGAAAAAACTTGCCCCTCCAAGGAAAAAAAAAAAACAAAACGGAAGAGCTGCCTAGGGAAAGCAGAATGGAAGGGAATTCATTAAAAAAAACGCTGTCGAGTCAAGTAGCAACATATTCTCGAGTTGTTTTGCATGAGAAGTAGGGCCCCTTCCAGATGGCAGGCTTTAATGTTTAAAAACAACAACAAAAAATTATGAGCTACAAATTGATTCTCAGCATGATGTTGAACCAGAAGGAAAATAAGGAAGCGGCAGGGTTTTTTTTCTCCAACCGAATGCCTCGAGGCTAGTGTGAAGAACCCGAGAGCCCGTGTGCTGCATGTTTTGCACTTCTAGCTTAAGGCTGACATCTTAAAAAAAATAATAATAATAATAAAACGCAAAACCCTGGGGGTTTGTTTACCAGACTAAAAAAGGAAAAAAAAAAAAGAAGACGTACCATCATTTGATTATGGGTCAATGCCATCAATATCTTAGTCGATCGTTTTTTTTTTTGTTTTTTTTTAACAATAGATGAAGGACGTGGAAGAAGAAAGGATGACTAACTGCCATGTTGTTATTTAAAGCCGATGGAAGGAAACGGTGCTTCCTGTTGTTTCATCTCCTTAACGATCTGGACGAGACTAATCCAGTTCTCCAGCTTGCTGACAGTAGAGCTGTTCCATGCACTCTGTACTTGAGACAAAGTACTTTGCTGTGCTTTCTTTACTTCTTGCCTCTCATATTTCCTTTTTTTTCAGCCCCAGGAAAAGTACCCATTCCAACTTGCCGTAAACTAAATTGGCGGAAATTGGACACCAGTAGAAATTTGTCAACTGGTAGATATTTTTATATGTCATGTGTACTGCGGTTAAACAAAACTACAAAGGAAATTCGTTGTTTTGGCTCTAACTGCTCTGACTATCCATGGTGCTGCTGACAGAATGCTGGGTTCAGTTTAGACGATGACACCAAAGTAGATTTTCAAACCTCTCCTGTCCAACTTCCACAAGAAAAATCCCGTCCCATCGTAAATCCCACAAAAAACTAAGGGAAACTAAGAAACTAAGGGAAAATAATGTTCCGTCCAAAACCGTTGATAAATTGTGATTAACATCTAGCTTTCATGTCTGACATGTTAATTAGGATTTTTTGCAGCTAGAAAGTGCATCGGGTAACCTTTATATTTTATATTATTGTAATATTATTGACATCGGCCTACCAAATACAACAAGGTGTATTACCGCCACCAACTGTTACAGGTGTGGAGTACGTCATTCTCTTAACCAGCCACACCAAAGCAAACATGAGGAGAGCATAAAGAGACAGGGCAACTAGAATTGACTTTAAAACATATATATATATATATATATATATTTATATATACTATGTAAAATATATAATAGTATGTATATTGGTGTATTAAAGCTACAATTACGAATCGTAATTCCTATTTCTGCTGCCATTTTTGCCTGTTCCATCCCAATCACGTGACTAAGTGATATGTTTCCCTTCACCTGTGGGATTCCTCTACTTCACACCAAGACAATACAGTATTTTTCACTGTGAAATGCAAACATTGTTGCATTTTGTTCCTTTTAACAACTGAGCTTTAAACCCATGATACTGGTGTTTGACAAGCACTATTGGCTATTCCACAGTCGCTAATCTGGTAATGTTGACCGGAAAAATCGACTTTTTAAGTAAACTCTAATATATGTACATAAAATCTGATCAACCGATCTTTTTATCAGTGTAGTAATTTAAAAACTTTCCAATCACATTGAAATCATTCCTGAGGCAACTTGTTTCTTTCACTAGTTTCATTTTTCATTGAAACGTTTCGTATGTCAATAAATATAGGTGATGCTAAGTGTATGCTTGTGTAAGGTTAGCTAAGCCAAACACACACTGATAGATTAGACTTCACATTAATGTACTCAAAGGAGTCTCAATTTACCTTGCCACAAATCAAAACACTACATCTTTCAAGCAGGAAAATCAATTTCAGACATGAGCACGGACCAAAAGATCATTAATCTGAGGTGAGGGGTTTGGGGTGGAAGCTTTCAGAGGCTGTCAGATAATAATGAGGGGATCAAAGCTCCGGCACAATTAGCTTTCATTACCAATTCTTATGTCATTTGGCTGATCTGCGATCAGCTATTGTATTTTTAAGCTACTGTATTAATGTACTTTTGATGGTAAAAATGAGATTCTTTGTTAAAAGATGTGTAAAGGCTGGCAGGTCATGCCGAAGCAACTGCAACGCAATTGTGCTAATATATAATAAAAGCAGTATGATATCAATTTTATAATTTAGCTATTCAATGATGGACAGAGGACAGCATGGACTTATCAGGATTGTCATCAAGCTCGACCACATTTTTTTGCTGTATAATCTTAGACAGCATGGACATATGAGCATCGGTAATAGACCATGGTGCAATGGAAGAAGGTGGCTTGGACTGATGACCGGGCTCATTACACACTTAGCTGTGTTTTGACACCTTGCTACCGTAATTATAGCTGCAGCATTACTTTTTCAGCAGTTCAAGCTATAGTAACCTTATTCTGTGATTGGTCCAGATGGGCTAGTCTGCACTTCCTACATGCATTAATTAGCCTCTGGTGCCTATGCCATTGTCCTCGGATCACTGGTTGGCCTTCCTTGGCCCTCCAATTTTCTAGAAAGGCTGAATCAACTATATATAGTGAAACCCCTTGTCAACGTCCCTCAGATTTTGTCCCTTTTTCACTACTGTGTTCACGGAAACACAGGAATTATTGTTCACCTGCTGCCTAATAGAATTCACCCTATGACTAGTATTATAGTAAAGAGAAGAAATGATCAGTATTATCCACATCACATGTCAGGGATTTTAATGTTATGTCTGATTTGTGTTTAAACATAGAGAAAATTTCACAATAATAATTCCGGCAGCATAATCAACACTAAAGACCATTTTCCTTTTATTTATAGGACAGACAGAGATAAAATGGCGAAGACAGAGAAAGAGGAGTGAGACCGGAAAGGACCCGAGCCGGAATCGAACGCGTGTCGCCAGAGCTCATATGGGTATGTGCAGAGGATCATTCATTTTTAACCACTCATTTTTAATTGGCTGTAGAGGCTTTTGTCATAGAAACAAAGAAAAAGAGGAAAGAAATCCACTGGTTTATCCTCTGCATCTGGGCGCCAGGCCTGTAACATCAGGCCCATTTTTCTCAGCTGGAGCCTTTACACACAAGACCTAAACTTCAGCTGAATACTCGCCAACAGTGCTCGTAGCTCATTACTCAATTATGTGCTCACTGGCTTGGATTTAAAACATGCAAGTAATTGTAGTCAAAAGTTTTTGGAAAGTATGTGGAAAGAAGAGTTAGGGATTGCGTTATTTTTGTGCAATTATTATACTTGGCCATAATAACATAAACAAAGCTTTAACATAATTCATCAACAATGAGCTGCAGAATCCTCGAGACCAGTATAAAGACACCAGACCAAGGCATCTAAAAAGATTTTTTTTTTTTTACATTGTTTGTTTCCTAATTAGAAAACCTGCCCCCCACCTTTCCACCACAACATCAATTTACTTCCCAAAACTTCCCATACAGCCACATGAAAAGAGAAGCTATGTGAACTTACTTAACCCGCTGAATCCAAACACAGTAGTCTGTGATGTAGAGGTCATTGAGGATGTAAGCTGGCTCATTGGATCTGAAGATCTTATGAATGGCTAGCAGGCATTTCAGGACAAAGGCTTTACCTGGATTGGGGGGGAAATCATTCAGCAGATTAGTCAAGCGCCAGACAATAAAGGAAAGCTTGTTTACATAAATCAATGGGAAAGCTAGAGGGAAAGAACCTAAAGCTTAAAGAAGAAAGAGAGTTATGACTGGCCACTCATTCGTTAGGTTGTTACCAGATTTTGTAAAAAAAAAAAAAGAAGTTTAAAAGAAAGGCAACTGAGGACAGCATGGCTGTGTCTGGAGAAATGGTCCACATCAAGGAGATGATAGCTGACATATAATTTTTTTTGTGAAAAAGGTATAAAAACCTTCTCTTAGCACTAGATAATAGAGCGCTAAAAGAAACATGCACAAGAGAATACTCTGGGCCTCTCGCAGAATAGCCTGCTAGCCAGCAGAGACATTCCAGCCTCCTGCGAAAACAAACAGTGCTCTTGCACTGAGGAAAGCCTTGCAGAAACATTTGGTTCCTGTTTAAGCAGGGGCACTTACCATGGCAGGAAAGTAAAAGATGGACTGCTGCAGCTTCTAGCAGAAAAAATAGATCTCTCTATTTCGTTACTCTTCTCTCAACGACTCCATGACCTCATCCGTTAGGAACCTTTCGCTTGTTTCCTCTCCGCTTAGGGTTTGGCTTTGCTTTGTTAAAGCTAGGCATGGACTGATTAGCGGTTTTAAGGTATATCATGGTTTGGAAAAGTTACGGTTTTAAAACCACTGAAATTTTCCATTATACCGTTCCAGCGGTATGCAGAGTTTTTTTTACAAGATGACAAAGACGAAAAGTGCAGGAATTTCTCAGGTTGTGTGCTACTGTTTTATTAGCAGAGTGGGTGGCTTCCACTAGGAATTTAGGTTTCCTTGTGTTTGAAGACTAAAGTAATTTAAACCAGAACACTCTACAAATGGATCAGTGCCTTAGTGAATATATCAATAATAAATAGCTGTGATACTTTGATCAAGTCTCTGAGTTGGAAAAAAAATAAATCACTAAGAAATACAGTTAATTTTCTCTAAATGTGCTTTATCTTATTTTTAAAATATGCTTAAAACCTTTGGTTATTATCAGTCAAAATACCTAGAAAGAAGTCATTTTAATTACCTGTTTGAAAAACTACATTTATTAAACATTCGAAGTCAATATTCTTAATTTTCCTTAACAATGTTAAAAATTAAGTATATGGTCATCATCACATGGACATCTTGCTAATTCTGCTTATTTGTCTTTTTCCCCCAACCTTTTTGCACCTGCAACTTCTGGAAAACTACAACCACGCTGGGGTATGTAAACTAACTACCTTCTGAAATGGCACCTGTTGCTCATCCTGAAATACTGCTTAGTTTTTAACCGCAATCTTCACTTAGTCAACAGCTAGGGAAACGTAGCATTTGAATACTGCGTGGTAGACACATACATGTCGAGTTTTCCATCGGACTTTCCCTCGTTTGGGCTGTAATTAAACGTTTGATGGTTGATGGGCTGCAGGCGAAAAACGTATGTCTGCGCAGTGTATGCACTGTCCGGCAGCTCTAAATAGACTTGTTCTAAACGGACATACCAAGAAAAAATTGTATGTGCCTTTGCTTATAATCCATAGCTTTTGTCTCGTCTGGCCGCACCTTCACCCTTTATTTACTGTTCATATTATTTCACCTCTAGTTCTTTTGCCTTCTTAATAATTTTTGCATTTTCTTTGTTAGTTTCCTCTTATCCTCGTCCTTTTAGGGACCCCGTCCACATGTTGTACTGCATTACAATTTGTATCCACCTTGCATCACTCCACAACACCATACTATCCATGTTTAATTTCTGTTTACTCAATTAAATTCCCTTTGCCATAAATATTGATGCAGTAAAGCAGTAACCTTGAATGTGTGGAGTACATAAATTCTCTTTTTTCTGCAGAATGGATTGCCCATTCCGCAAACACGAGAGGTGGTCATCTCATGTCTGACTGAAGATGCATGAGTCTTGATCGGAGACATTAAAGTTAGTAATAAATAGTTTTATTATTTGTATTAGTATTTTTTAAATGTTATTTAATTTAATTAAAAACTTAATCACGATTAGACAAAATCATAAACTATAAAAATCTTAGTGAATAAGTAGTGATGGTCTACTTCTGCATCCCAGTTTTGAAACCAATCCTTCAATAAGGAGGTGATAAAAATGTACCCGCCGTGGAACCAAGACGGGTGAAGTAACTGACCTACTGATGTAGGTATTGTGCTCGAGGGTATCACTGTGCTCAGCAATCTTAAGGACCTTAGCAGAGCCTGCTGCTATCTGTTGGGACTTTCCTATGCCCTGGATTGGAAACACACTAAGAATCTAAAATATCGTTTTGAGTCTTGCTGGAGCTGGATCCTGGAAAGCTTATAACAAACGTTCAGAGATCAGAGAAAAATTACCTGCGTTGTAATAGTTGCCGACTGCCGTTTAGTGAAATACTGTGTTTCTGTGTCATACTGTGGTAATCTGTTATTGGCAAGTATTTCTGTTTTTAATGTTATCCGATCTATTTGTTTCTATAATATTTGACATGTCCATTTATGAAAGACTAGCATTTGTTTTCCGTCGTACGCCTGTTGCAAATGCAGGAATACATCTTACATAGCCGACATTTTCACATAAATAAAACTAGCTGAATGTAAGCTAGAAGAAATACTTCATTGATATTTCATTCAATTTGAGATTTTCATTATTGCCTCTGTTTACTCACTTATTTTTATAGTGTGTAAAGTAAGTGAAATGGTAGCTCAGTGGTTGAGGTGTTGGACTGCTAAGTGAAAGATTGGGGGTTCGATTTACACCACCACCAAGTTACCACTGTTGGGGCCCCTGAGCGAGGCCCTTAACCCCCAACTGCTCAGTTGTATAAAAGAGATAAATATAAGTCGCTCTGGATAAGGACGTCTGCCGAATGCTGTAAATATAAATAAAAGGCTTACTGTTCTTAATACATTTCATATATTAGAGATGCCATCTGAAGACACTGCTTTGTCAACTAAGACCAACCAAAATAGTCAATTGTTAAATACTGATTTAAGTTGCTCACACACACACACACACACACACACACACACACACACAGTGTAACCACATAATTCCTGCTTCCTGTTTTTTCACCCAAATGAGGATGGGTTCTCTGTTGAGACTGGTTTCTCTCAAGGTTTCTTCCTATTTGCATCTCAGGGAGTTTTTTCCTTGTCACCGTCGCCCGTCGCCCCCGGCTTGCTCATCAGGGACAAACTGATTTCTGTTTCATCTTTCATCTTTCATCTTATAATTTCTTTTTGATTGTGTAAAGCTGCTTTGTGTGACAATGACGCTATACAAATAAAAATGAATGAAATTGATTAAAAAAATTACATTAAAATCACCACCGTGTGGACAGTTGCTTAGGGTATTGTATTGTAATTGTATTGAGTAAACTATTCTTTTTGTATTGTATTCAGTAAAAAGTTGAATATCTAGCTAAATGAAAGTCTAATTTTTAAGTTAAATCTACCTAGATTTTCAGTTATACCTACAAATTTTTTTACGGTTATGAGTGCGCTGACTTTAACTAAAGATTGAATTGAATAAATTTTATTTTTTTTTGCTATTGTACTACTAAATGTGGCTATTTGGGAGGTACTTAAAAATTTTTTACTTACATTTACTTATTTTTATTCAACGGAGTAAAATAATTTTACTAGTTTTTAAAATTTACTACATTTTTTTAAGTGTAAAAATGTTTTCACCCACAACAAAAAAAAACAAAAAACAGTACAGCTTAGTTTAAGTTTTTAGAATGAAGGATAAGAACCAAAACGCAAAAAACTGGCAAGGGTTAATTCAGCGCCTCAAACATGCATCAGGGAGGAGAATAAAGCAGAACTATATTAAGTGAGGTAGTGCCGTGGTTAAGGTGCTGGACTGCTAATTGGAATCTCGGTGTTAGATTCCCAGCACCACCATGCTGCCACTGTGGGCCCCTGAGCACACACCCTTAACCCTTAATTGCTTAGTTGTATATAAAAGATAAATGTAAGTCACCCTGGATAAGGACGTCTGCCAAATTCCAGAAATGTAAATGTATTAGCATATCAACCATGCTATTTAAAAAAATCTGACTGGCTGCCGAGTCGTGCAACGTGCAAACAACTGTATTGCTAACTGCTGGAGCTAATTGTCTAAAACCTTACAAAAGAGTGCTTTCCTCAGAGAATATCATGTTCTGATTGATTAATTCATTAATTAATTGTAACACTTAATCAATTTTGTTTGCAATCAGATGCTGACTGAAAAAAAAAAAACAACAGTTCTGTAGTGTCACTTCATCAATAAGAGAGATCGCCTACACACATGGGACGGAAGCAAACAAATAGAGCTGTCAATGGGAGAGAAAGAAACCATTTCTGAAAGCTAGGAAAAGAGGGGAAAACCCGTGCACCGGTATACAGGCAATAAACAACAGAAGTTGACTTAACACATTGTGACATCTGTGATGGAAAAACTTTCAAGAACAAATCGGTAAAATCACCAACCTCCATGGGACATATAACATTCCTACTTTTAAAGACGACGTTCTTTCCCTGACCTTTAACCCCAGTGATAAACTGAAACACTGACCGTTCCCCAGACCTTTTTACACCAAGTTAGTGAGATCATTAGTGAGATCAGGGACTAGTATTTGGAAAGACTTTTCCAGACGTATGAAGATTATTATACAAGTGAGAATAAAACTAAATCTGGAATAGTGGATCTGTAAAACATGGCGGTGGTAGTGTCATGGCTTGGGCTTGAATGGCTAATTCTTTTACTGACTTTTTTTTTTTTTTTTTATAGATGATGGAATTCATGATGGTTGAGGCCAAATAAATTCTAGGGAGTTCATCCAAAGTGGGCTGTGTTTAAAAATGTTCATCAAATATGGAGGTAAAGGTCAAGTCTCAAACCTCAAATATCATGTGTTCTTAGTAAACAGCAGAACCAAAGAGTTGGCCTTGTTGACCCTATACCTCAAATGACAGTAAGTCATATGACACTGAACCAAAGCAATCACTTTAGCCTTAATGTTTATACATAAATTATAAAGGGTCGACATTTAGAGGGCATTGTGTGGCATTAGTGGCGTTGTTTTCTATAAATCCTTTTAAACAGTTTCGTGAGATCTGTGGATACTAAAAGAGCAGCTCGGAATATAGAGCAGAAAATGTGTTCCATTAGCCATCCTTCATGAGCGCACAGTATGTATTCAATTAAAATTCCTCAATAAGAGTGCGGAATCTGTGTCTAATGCGCCGGCATTTGGTTGATTTTGTTCTCCTCGCCTTGAAACTGTTTGTCGTCCGTGAGGGTCTGCATTGCTGACATAGTCCATGAAAATATTTAACAAACACCACCATTAAATCCGTAATCCTCTACAAGCTCTATGTTCTGCGAGACACCAAACACACAGCTCGAGGGCTGTTTAAATATTTACTCCAGATTTCTTTTCCTGCATGGTCCTCCTCCTCCTTCTCCTCCCCACGATGACACGGTTAATGCGTATGTTCCGCTGAAGTGCGTCCCATCGGTTCAGCACACGATATGAGCGCACATGCCTAATCGGATTTTTCCCAGGAATTTAATTAGCGGGCCATTTCTGCGTAATGAAGCGGTGAATGAGTGTTTTAACGTGAACGTAGTGATGGAGGTCGCTGGTGTGGTTGACGTGGTTGATTTACACCGACGCTGTTGGCATTACACTCGATATACACACTCATCAAACAAATAAAAATCTGCATTAATTTTTATAAGCCTTTTGGCTTAAAAAGCCTAAATCTACATAATTAGTTTAATGACTTTATTGGATTGAACAGACTTTGAATAAACACTGATCAGTTCAGATTGGACAAAGTGGCCCAATCAGAAATAATGATGCAAAACAGAAAAACATTTGCCTTTTAAACGTTTGCATTCTCCTTAAAACAGAATTCATTCTTTTTACACCATATTCTGTTCCATTCATCCATGCATAATGCATTTGTTCATATACTGTATTATCATTTTTTCTCTTTCCACTAAATATGGTTCCTCGTATGGTACCTGTATAGGTGAAATTTACCTTTCTTCTAATTCTATTCTTAGTATATTTTTGTTTGTTCAATTGATTACCATATAATTATAATTTTAGATGAAAAAAATCTCACTATAAGGCTAAATGTTTGTGGACACCCAACCATCACACCCGTATTCGGGCCTTATCGTTAGATGTGCAAAGTTGTGTGGAATTTCTTAGCACTTTGTCAAATTGATGTTCAACTTCAGTAAAACTAAGCAGCCTAAGCTTGTTCCAGCATGACAATGTCCCTGTGCACTAAGCGAGGTCATCAAAAGACAAGGTTAGCCAAGTTTAGAGTGGAAGAACTGGAGTATTTTCCACAGAGCTTTAACCTCAACTCCACTGAACAAGTTAACCAAGATAACCTGTAATGCTGAAAGTTCCCCAGACGTCTTCTGCCTTTCTGTGCCTGAGCTGCCCAGTGGCAGGTCGCGCATTTGGTATCTGGGCCTTTACTCGGGACTCCGCAGGGGCTGTACGCCAGTGGTACCGCTTTTAGGCACTGGTCTGGATGCTGCGAATAAACCTTTTTTCGGGTTGAGAAGCTAGCTAGCTTCGGGGTTGGCTGACCTCTCGTCTAGCTTTTTCTGGCAAAGTCCGCCTTGAAAACAGATTTTTAAGTTTGTCCAAGACTAACTTTTAGCTCCTTAGTCAGCCACTGTGGGTGTAAAAATTCTAATTCAAATATTAATGTCTTACAGCCAAGTTCAATCAGAAAAACATGTCTTTAGCGAGCTGCAGAGTTTTGATCTGACCAACCAATCAAAGGACGGAAAAATACTGACGTTATTGTGGGCCAGCTAGCTAATTTGAAATCTGATTGGTTAAAGAAACAGTAGTTTAAGGTACAAGGGCCAGCACTACTGATTCTGAAAGCCCTGGGAAGATTAGATTAACATGGTTGCACATAGAAGCTGAAATCTGATTGGACAGAAAAATCCAACATCCACACACTGGAAACAGTGCAGCAAGAGAAACACTACGAAATAAAGAGTGTAATAAAATTACAGATACAATTTTCAATGAGCGTATGTAGTTGTGATAATTAGTTGTCTTTAAATATTTGTAGCGCATATTACACATGTTTATTCAAGTATCAGACATGGCAAATATGGTAAGACATTTTTTTTTATCCTGACTTAGTCCTTATCTCTAACAAATTAATTAAACCATCAGCAGTAAAAGCTTTTTTTTAAAAGAAATTGGTAAATTAGTCAGATAGTTACATTATAAAAATGCTACTGGTGGAATCAACAATACGAAATGCTTTCTGTCAGCGGGGTACGTCCTCAGTCTGATGATGAACAGAAGAGGAAATGGAGAAAAAAACCCAATAACAGTATTGCCTGCCATGCTTCTTATAGGCCTTAAATGAGCTCCCCAGCAACAGTGCACAATTTCACAGCACAATTATTTGAGCAATATTTATATGTAACTCAATAGCTTTTTATTGATGCTGCCTCCACAAACAGATTTTATTGTTTAACCAGACCTTCTCTTGCTCTAGGTTCTTTTTTTAATGTCAGCAATTCCACAAGGAGCGAGCGTGAATTCGCTACATCGGTACAGAAAAAAGATTTAAATGATGATAATTGGATGAAGTCATGTCATGTCTCGCTATACTTGGAATCACACAAACGTACCAATTAATCACAGCTAATTATTAACCAACCAACAAGCTGACAGAAAGTAAGTGGCGTTTCATTCCTATTAAAGGAATGATGAAATTGATGAAAATCAAACGGGGCTCATCCTTTTCCACATTAAACTCAGAAACATGCAACTTAAAGCACGTACCTGCCCTGGTCCGTCCTGTCTGCAGTGAAACCCGTAAGAAGCTGCCCTCCGGAAGAAAGTGGGTGCCGGCAAATTTACAAAAAGTTAACAGGAGCTAATGAGCTCCTCGAAAGCCGGTGCAGAAAGATGTTCGCTCTCTAATGAGGCGCGGCTGTGCTAATCCGGCGGCTAAAAAGCTCTTTAATTGCCATCATTTACAAGCATTAAAACCAACATGCTCTGGATAAGCTCACTGCACACAGTCTAAATGGATTTAAACAGACAGTGTGTGGCCCTGCAATATTCCCTCCCTTCCACTCTTTCTCTCTCGTTCCTTCTCTCAAATCAGCTAGACAGACACTTTGATATCTCTGTGGGAAGAGTAATCTTTAAATCAAAGTCTAGAGCTTGTAAGCTGCAAAGCCGGTACTCCCTGTGAAGTCTGTCTCCGCCTCTGTCTCTGTCTCTCTCTCTCTCTCTCTCTCTCGCTGACAGATGCGGTTAGATATCCACGTGTGAGCTGAAGCAAATCTGTTGACTTTACTAAGAGTAAAGACTCCTGTAGCCATTACACTCCACAGGACGGGGATGGATTTCTGTGTGCTTAGTTCGGACTCTTTCGCACTTTACCTGCCATGTTTCCTTTGTGTCTGGCAGTTCAGTTTACAAAAGCGCTCTTTCACTGTGATACCATTTCATCAATCCTGCTTAAGAGTGGGGTGAAAAAAAGAGAAGGGCTCTGATACTCTTCTTCCTGTCAAGTGGACAAAGGATGACCGGACAAATTCCACTTCAATAGAAAAAGCTGTGCAGTTCAGCTCTTGTTAGGGCCACACAAGGGATTGAATAGAAGGGAAAAAAGCCAGACTCCAGCATGTAAAAGCCGGGTCATAGTAAGGTCTCGACCCTCGACTTGATCTTTGGCGCTGTTTAAAAACTACTCAAGGGTCTCATTGAGACAGGGTCCTGCTGCTAGGAAAGACAGACAGAAGGAGAATGTGAGCACTTACCACCCTGGAAAATGTGAGCAGCATCCTGGATAGCTGTGGTGATCAGAGAGAAGTGGCGGTACAGCGGGTAACACAGCAGCCTGCGGCCAAACGACACCAGCACCTCAGGGAGAGAGTGATAGGTCTGGGAAAAGAATACACACGTCTTACTGATCTCTCAGAACCTTCCAATAACCAAATGATTAATTACTGTTATTAATATACCTGCAGCTGGTAACGCAACTTAAAGTAACTAAAAAGCAAAACAGGAAGTCACAAAAAAAAGTGGAAAGCCGTGGGGGACCAAAAGGTTAAAAATAAAAAGGTAGTAGTGGGATAAAGTAGTAGTAGGATAAAGTAGTAGAAATAATAATAATAATAATAATAGTAAGCTAATAATAATAATAATAATAGCTGACATATGATAGTATTATTTCTCTTTGTAGGGTCCAGCCAGCCAAACAAATATCCCCACTGGAAAACTTTCCCATATGATTATAATTATAGGTACATTTCATTTAAATACCTGCTCAGTTGTACACACGTACACACACACACACACACACACTTTTAACCAAAAGGTTAAAATGGCAGACACATTCACATCTTCAGCTCATAAAATAATCTTTTTTGGATTAAAGTAATAAATTATTATTATTATTATTATTAGTAGTAGTAGTAGTAGAAGTAATAATAATAGTAGTAATAATAATAATAATAATAATAATAATAATAGCCCGCCATATGATATTATTTCTCTTTGTAGGGTCCTGCCAAATACCCCCACTGGAAACTTTCCAATATTCTTATAATTATAGGTCCATTTCATTTAAATACCTGCCCAGCTGTCCACACACACACACACACACACACACACACACACACACACCATTCTAAATCCATCCACTCACCTCTGGCTCATAATTAAACTGCCCTGGTAATCAATAAAAGCTGATCATGGTTTTTCAACGAGCCTCTTGTTTCCGATATTCCTCTCTCTATTGCGGTGAACACTTGGTAACTGCAGCAATTAGTGCTAATTACCTCGAATGACCTGACGTTTTATTGAAGTGGTAAACACCGGAGCCACTTTTAAACACCTGCTAACAGCTTAAACGTAGAGGCATTTAAAATCCGACATGATGCCAGACATAAAAAAAGGACATGAAGAAAACCCTTACCCACACCACCACCACTAGCACTATTTTCCCCGCCTCCCCCCAACCCCCTCCATGCCTTCTGGTTCTCTTCTTTCAGCAGCTTGTTAAGAATGCGCTTGAGTCATTGTAGCGTGTCATCGTAGCTCATGCACTCCCCCAGGCTATTAAACACCGGTGTAAATAAACCAGCGACAGGAGGCAGAGCGAGTGAGACTGTTAGGAGGCACGAGAGATTAGTCAGCCAAAGTGAAGAGAGCGAGAGAGAGAGAGAGAGAGAAGGTGAGATGGTGCAAGGGAGGAATAGAGGGCAAATACTTAACAGCCAAAGGAAGAGAGACACTGAAGGAGCAATGAGGTAAGAAATAAATGGATGGTCTGAGAGGAAAGGCTGGCGCTAGAAATACCAAGGGAGGAAGAGATCAACAGAGAGAAAAGGGAAACAACTACAGCGTGTGTGTGTGTGTGTTTTGGACGCAGCTGGAGGATGTCATTAGCTAGTCTCCATTATCAAAGTGTTGACTTGGCACTGAGAAGAGGCTTAGGTTACGCTCTCTCATTGTCACACTTGCTTTGCAAATGCGTAGGATTAAGAGCTTCTGTCGCCCTGGCTTGCAGGCAGCAAACAAACATACACACACACACACACATATGTCTCTTTTGCGTTCATCTACACCATCACGAGTGCAATAGGTAATGCTGGCAGTTTTTCATTAAAAATGAATAAACTTACACTATATAACCAAATGTGTAGCGCACACATATGTAATTCTTCAAAATGTTGGAAACACACTTTGCATACTGTAGCATTAAAATTCCCATTTATTGGTACCAAAAAGCCCAAAGCTGGTCCACCATGTTAAAGCCTCCATCCATGGTAAGTAAAGTTAAAAAATATTCCACACAAAGCCAAACCTAAATCCAAGTGAACACCTCGAGCCTGCAAATCAGGACATCCTACCTGCCTTATCTCACCAGTGCTCTCAGGGCTAAATTACCAAATCCCAAACTCCAAAATCACACACTCAACCCTCAAGCCATCAGGCTGCTCAACAGAACTGAACTACATACACACACACACACAAGTAGACCGAAAAAACAACTTTATAATGCTATAATGATATTTGCACAATACTGTTAATTTGCACATCCCATGTCCTACTTCATTTTATAATCTGGTTGGCGAATGTTCTGTACAGCGTTATGTTATGTTATGTTCTCCACTGTCTAATCTGCACTGTCTTTGTAATGTTTGTATTGTTTATTGCACTGTTCGTTCTGCACTGTTCTGCACTAGGTTGCACACATGCACTTTATGTCTATCCTGTTTAGTGGCTCTTTGTTGTTTTGTAAATTCTATGTTTTGTGTAGCACCAGGGGGTCCTGGAGAAAAGTTATTTCATCTCACTGTGTACTGCATCTGCTATAATATATGGTTGAAATGACAATAAAGCTCCTTGAACTTGAAATCTAGTGAAATGCAGAAAAAGTGGAGAGTATCCTACCAGTAAAGGAGACTAAATCTGGAGTGAGATGTTTAAAACAGCATGGTTGGGCTTCCGTTTGACTTTTTTGAACTTTTATAGGGAGGAAAAAGGCCTCTTACCGACATGTAAAGCAAACAAATCAGAGTATTTTTTATTCTAAATCTTTAGGGGTGTAAAAATGTAAAAACGTTGTGAACGCAAAAAGCTTACTGTTAGGCAAGTCACACAAATTATATAGTCTATACGATAAACATCACATCAGATAAAAAAATCCAGTGTTTAAAATAGCAAAATGAACATCTGGATATCCAGTTAAATCCAATGAGGGTGACCTAAAAATCCACTGACTGAGACTAATTCTCCACATTCTAGAAATCCAGTTGCCTCTGCCAGGTGGTTTATACTTGGCCACAGAACAGCGCAGTTAAGGTTAAGGGCCTTGCTCAGGGGCCCAGCAGTGGCAGGTTGGTGTTGGGAAACGAACCCACAACTCTCTGATGAGCAGTCCAACATCCAGCCAAACATCTTTTCAGATCCATACAGAAATGTATAAAGAAGTTCTGCAAGGTCTTCAGATTGATCCCTAATAAAAACCTGTGATTTGAAGAAAAACAAATTACCACAAACATGAAAAAGAAAAACACGGTTGAGCTCAGACGGTTCTGCACGGAGGGACTGAAATAAGATTCTTTTAACTTTCATTTTTTCTTTAAATTCTGTGCACTCATTCGCTTCAGTGCATGTTTTAGAAAATGTCATTCAGAAACAGCCGTGTTGTGGAGTCGAGTCACAATTCACTGATTTTGGACAGAACCAAAAAGAGACTTGGGATTTGACACCAATGAATTGGAAGGACACAAGACATTCTCAAAACCAAAGATAGGAAAAATTCATTCAAATGTGTAATAATCATGCTCCAAGATAACAGCATTTAAATAGGTGTTTTTTGTTTATGCAACAAAAAGAATGCAGCATCTGGAACCCGCAGCTGAATTTCAGGTACAGAAAAAAAAGAACATTTATATTTATGATTGGGACAAAACAAATTCCAAGGCAAAAAACAACAACTTTTTATAATAAAACTAATTTTATCCAAAATTTCATAAATATTTTTTTTTAAGTGTGTGTGAGGCATATATTTCTAATCCATATCTTTACTTCTGTTAAATAAATTGGATTTTATTGCATTTTTGAAACTCTTCTGTACCCACATACAGCCCTTTCCTTTAAACAATCTGTGCATAAATACTAATAATATATAATTAATTGAGCTGAAAATATGTTAAAATTAAAATTAATGTTAAAATGCTAATACACGAAACCCACTTTTGATTTAAAAAATCGTTTTTTATTTCTGACCGTAAAACAAGTAGTTTAAAAAAAAAAAAAAATTAATTAATTATGTATATCTGAAGCCGCAACACCCCCCCCCCCCCCACACACACACACACAATCTTTGGGTGTAATCGTGATGGGAACAGCCTCAGTCACTCCATCTGTCTGCCTGTCAGGTACACACACCTGCTTTAATTTCTAACACATACACACACCACTGCAAAGCAGCAAATTCTCACCTTTCAATCTCAAGTGGCCGAGAGATAAACATCCCACTCGGCCAAGTTTTTTACCCAATAACATCTAGAAGCAATCCAGGAAGAGATTTGCTGCATGTGTATGTGTATAAATCGGCAACAGATTCTTAAGCCACTGTCTGTCAGTCAAAGCTCAACATTTGTGCTCAACATTTACTTAAACAAAGAAATCCTGTTTCTGAGTCACCTGAAAAATCCTGAACTCAAAAGCAATTACTTAATTTTGTGTGCAACAATTCCTATTTCTATTTCATGGGTAATTTCACAGATGGTACTTTCTTTATATTCTGTAAAAGCTACTTAGGTCTCAATGCTGTCTTAATGACCACTGTCCCGCTGCACACACACCCATCATGATGAGGTGTTTAAGAGTCTCGTCACGAGACACATCAAGACTCTGTGCCTCCGTAACTGGACCTCCTACAGACCTCCTTATGGTCCAAACCACACCACAGACGATGTCATTGCCAGAACTCTCCATATGGCCCTTAAATATTTCAACAATAAAAGACATGTCTGTACGAATACTATTTATAGACTTCAGTTCAGCATTTAACAGAATTGACAGTCGGCACCTGATTGAGAAGATCTAGATATTAGACTTTGTGTCTGGATAATATAAGTAGGTCTGGATTGGAAGCTGTAGTGGCCGAGAAGTGCAAAAAAAAAAGGCTAAATCCGAAAAAAACTCCAACATTTAAAAAACACAACAGGAAAAAGTAGGTACAAACTGCAAATGTAATTCTTACCGCTGATTGGACGAGATATACCGGAAGAACAGCGGAATGCCGCGAAAGAGAAAATACTCTGGATTAAAATATGACGTATCGGCAGGGTTTTAAAAGAGACACGGCAGAAAACTACTACTCCGAGTTCAATGGTTGTTAAAGGTATTGTCATAGGCTACATATGCATAGCTATAGCGTGTCTAAAAGCACATCCGGACATGCGTGAAGCGAGATGCACTGCGAGACCAATTCTGTTACATAGTGATGTCTTCAGACCATCATATTAATATGATGACCTCAAGACATCATTGATTTATTCTGTGACATGATTTTCAGTAACATTTCCAATAGTCTTTAAGGGATGCTGCTTGTCTACCAGCGCCATAAACAGTTCTCTACTAGGAGTGCAGAGGAATCATAGACAGCGATAAGAACTATTGGACTCCTTATTCGGGTCACCCAGTATTTCCTGTTATTCCATACATGTTAATCTCCTGATATGCATTGCACTGCTTTGGTAAAATTCTCTTAGATTTTTTGCTCTTTAAATTGTTGATGAACCCAATGGCCTGTGTTTCTTTTTTAGGTTTTGCAACACAGATGGAGGAATCAATAAAGTCACTGAGTTTCTCATCCTTTACTTCCTTCTTGTTCTCCTCCCTCATCTCTTCCTTACTGATATGGTCTCCAACATGGCCATAACTGTCTCTTCTGTAAGAAAATATGTCAGGCTACAGGTTTAAATAGAGACAAGCCTACAAAAAGGTAATTAATTACTAGTGAAGGCCTTCTGTCAAATTAAAGAGGAATGTCACTCCATTATAAGACTTTAAAATATGTTTGGTCATTTCCACCATCAATCGTTATAGCATCAGCATAAAAAAAAATCAGAGAAATAAAATAAAAATGGCTGTCCCAGGCTTTGTTATCACGCTTTGTATGTGGATTGATAACGACACAAAGGGAAGTGATGAGACTACGCAGACAGTATATTTGCAATAAATCAGTAAATAAATCCATAAAAATAAAGATTTGGCTCCTAAAAATGTAGTAGTTATTTTTAGCTCAGTCGTATGATAGGTTAGTTAAGCTTAACCTTAATTTATTTAATGCTGTACGTTTATAAAACATTTATTCTTTATATCAAGTGGGTATCACTAATGTGCAACTGCATTATTTATTGTAAAAATGATTATGTCGTCTATATTGCACAGCCCAACTTTATACGCATCACTGCCCCAAATCAGAATAAATCGGTGACAACTTGTGAACTATCAGATCCTATCAGACCATTTCATTTTGAGCTGAACGTTCATCAGATTTGACTGGTATCGGCTCAGCAATGTTATTCAAAGGTGGAAAAACGCTAATCTGAAAAAAAAACAAAAAAAAAAACCTTGCCAATTAATATGCTATTTATTAGCCGTTGTAGCAGACAACTGTTAATTCATAAAGAAATTTGACAAAACGTTATATTCTGATCCACAGTATTAAAAATACATTTTCAAACATCCAAACAAACACAAATCTACTTTCTTCTGTGGCATCCCGCCATCCTTCCGGTATATCTCATCTAATCAGCGGTAAGAATTCCATTGGCAATACGTACCTACCTTTTCCAGTTGTTGTTTTCTGTTTTGGTATTTTGTTTTGCACTTCTCGGCTACAATAGGGAGCAGCATCTCCAGCATTACCACATTGAGTACTGGGGCCCTGCAGGGCTGTGCCCGCCCACTGCTGTTCACTCTGCTGACTCATGACTGTGTAGCAATTCAAACCGCACCGTTAAGTGTGCCAATGACACCACCATGGTGGTTCCTATTAGCAAGAACAGCCTGGTGTACAACCAACAACCGGTCACTAAATGTTGACAAAACTACGGGGATTGTTGTTGACTTCAGTAAGCTAAGGAAAGCCCTTTGTTCCAGCGTTCATTTGCATCAGGTTGCACACTCACACTATGCACTTCCTCTGGCTAGGACAACTTCATCTCTAGTAGTTAGCTTAGTGGGGGGTTTTTAGGTTGTTATTTTATGTAATTCTGTGTTGTTTTATGTTACAACTAACAAATGGTGTTAAAGGTGATTAATAAAGTTCCAAAATATGATAAATAGTAATGTACTAGAGTGTTTAAAAACAGTAATAATCAAATGTCTGTAACGCTGGAACAGCATCATCTACTATTCTGGTCTGTTTTATACTGTACATACTGTTCTAACTAACCCTCAAATATATATACGGTATATATATTATAGGCTTTTTACTATTTTAAACAAAGGTGCAAATAATTCTAAAGATGAATTAAGTCAAAGGACAAATGCAACCAATCCTTGTGCATTCTACCTAATCACTGTGAATTCCCCGCACAAAAGGTCAAAAGTACGACACCAAACACACTTCCTTGTTTTTTTTTTTCCAGAATTGCAGCGCAATTTCCTACTCAGCAATGAATCTAAGCTTTGATTCGTGCATGTTGACCAACGAAAAATATATTGCAGAGAAACAGTAGGCTGTTCCCAACAAATTAAATACGGTAGAAAACCTGTTTTAGCAATGGCATTAAGCTACTCAGTGCCATTAAGGACAGAAAATAACCCTACAAAATTTAACTCAAACCTTAATAAATAAAAAAAAAGTACATTTCTGACTCTGACCTGCATCACAACATTAATTTACGTCATTGTATTGTATAAGCTCTGTTACTTTCAGTTGTTACTTTAACGTAGATTTTGGGATGGTCACTTAAAAAATGGCTTTTGGCATAAACAACTGTCCAGAAAATTATAAATCTGGCTGTGCTGTTGTGCCACTGCGCTACAGCCTGTTCGCTCACCACTGTGCTACTGAGCGTGACTCAAACCCTCTCACCAGCCCTGCTGTCATCGCTTGTGGGCTTGATGGCAATAAAACAGCCATCTCCCAGAAGCTACACCTCCTCATTTACTGAAACAATGGGTGGGCTTGCGGCTTTCCACACAGGCAGACTGATGCCTCCTTACAACAGGAGGCCAGTTTTACTCTATTTAATTTACCTCTAAAATCTGTGTGCAATTTATGAGTATAAAAATATTTTTATTTCCTGAATTAACAACAAAAAAAAGCTCGAATGTATTTTTATGGAATCTCAATTGTATGCTATTACTTTGAAATGTTTTTACAACATTTATCCCCATTTGCTTGAAAAGCACAGTATCTGGCTCAGTTAAAAAGGCTGTACAGCTGTTTGAATGTTATTAGACTGGACAGTGGTGGCTTAGTGGTTTACAAGGCTTTGGGCAAATCTTTGAACGTATAAGTTTCCCTCGTCACCATAATGTCACTAAGAGGAAGCCCAAATGGTTAAGGATTTGGTTTCTGACTGGAGGATATCGATTTAAGCCCCATCACTGCCAATTGCCTCTATTATGCCCTTGAGCAAGGCCCCTAACCTTCTCTGCTCCAAGGACACCGTATCATGGCTGCCCTGTGCTCCGACCCCAATTTACTTAGCTGGGAATGCAAAACTCCTGAACATAGCTGCTCGGTTGTTTTCAGTTTTAATTGTAAGTGGGGCTGGATGATGGGTGAATACATTCAACATTATCACTGCCACTGTTTTCAGGAAACTGACTTACACAGCTTATATAACAACGACCGACAATAAAACAGATGTGGTTCTTTGTCAAACTATTTCCACAAAACTGAAAGCACAAATTTGTCTAGAATACGCCTAAACGTCTAGCATGACAATGCCCCTGTGCACAGAGCCAGATCTATAAAGATGTCCTTCGCCAAGATTCTAGTGTGACCTCACTTCAGGCTTTAGACACCAGAGCTTAATCACACTAATGCTTTTGTTGCTGAATAAACACTAAATTTAGTACAAAGCATTCAAGAAGAGTGGAGGTTAATATATCAGCAAAGCAGATACTTTATCTGTAAAAGGACAGTTAAAATGCATATAAAGAAACGTTCTGTTGTTCACAAATGTAAAGATTTAACTTTGTTTAAAAGACAGTTTGCCAAACTTTATTTATTTATTAATTAATTCTTGGTTAAGGAACTTTGGAGGAGTTCGAAGTCTTGAGCAAACTATCAGACCATGCAAATGCCACTGAGTGACTTTTATGCTACAAATGAAAAATATGCATTAAGGGATTTTTCTTTTAAATAAAAAAAAATAAAACATTGTTCCTGTTATTATTAGATACACGTTATAAGGGCCCTTAATCTTAACATGTGTACAGAAGTCAAGAGCTTTGAGAAATTTCGACAGTAATGGTATATGATTGCTACAGCATTTTTTAGTATTTTGTAAACTGTACATCTTGGACTTTTGGAATGAAGAAAAAACCCACTGAACTGACTTAATAAATCACTTGGTTGATTTAAAAGAATCTGGAAAGTTTCTAGACTAATTTAAGCTGACAGGAAGGCCACAGAAACCATAATAATTGCTCTTTACAACCATGGTAAGAAAAAAAAGCATCACAGATGACTTGAGGCTTCTGCCTGCTGTTTCCTCCCCTTTTTTCTGCTGCATATTGACGAAGTTGTTGTTCTATATCTTCTGCTTTAACTTACGAAACCACAATGACTTCATACCTTTGTACTGTAAACATACCTCCAACCAGCTTAGAGTCCCGCTGATTTTTCTGATGGTCCATGCTGACTCCACCTGCAATAAACACAGTCATACAGTATTACACTCACATACACACACACAAATCTAAACATGTCAAACAGTTTTGATTCGACGTCCAGATCTTTCCAAACGCGTTGTTCTGTTTATAATGAGATCAACACCAAGCCAGTCACGTGTTTCAACAGAGGAAAAGCTATAAGGAAATAAGATAGCGATTCTAGTGCTGAATACGTTTCAGTAGATCTGTTTACAGGAGCTACATCTTGGGTCTAGGCAGATTCGTACCATTAGCTTTTTGGATGCTTTTAAAACTCAGTTTCCTTAAAAAACACTATTTTTATGTCTATTTCTATGGCCAGTATGTGGCATCAGTTTAATAACACTTTTTTTTTTAAATAAATGCTAAAAAAACCGTGACAAATGACAGATGATTTAAATCAATCATCAATAGACTTTTCGAGGACTGGGGAAGAAGAGTGAGGGAACCATTGTATGGTATACGGGAGTAAGGATGGATCTTTTGAATGTATGATGACTTGCAAATGTATAGATAAACTATAGAATACCGAGTACAAAAAGGCTCCAGTCTCCACATTATAGGATGCAAATCAATTCAACAAAAGATTCAAATTGACCCATGGCCGAATTTATGCAGGGACTAATGTAGGCTGTAGCCTTGAAAGATTATTCAAAACGTATGAATGAATAGACGGGTGACACAAACGGTTAAGCCTTTGGATTGTTGATGGAGAAGATTTGCTACACCAAGCTGCCAGTATTGCCCCTTAATAGTACAACCCATTCTTACCCCGTTTCCCCAGAAGTGCTGCTTTAAAACCAAAATTGTGTTCTGACCCCAAATTCCTAAACTGGAGTATAAGAAGCATGAATTCTACTCTGCTGTAATGTACAGTACAGTATATGTAGCCAAAAAAGAAAGTTTGCTTTGTTTAACATTATTTAAAGTATTTAATGGAATACAAATGCACCTTATAATTCATAAGGAATATTTTGTAAAATGATGTTACTAACATTGCATTTTTTTTTGGCTTAATTTCCATTATCATTATTATTATTATTTCTATTGTTATTATTATTAAAGGGTTATCCAACACCTTAATTTAAAAATAATACATAAAAAAAATTACTAAAAAACTACTATTTGTGTATATGCAATTTCACATTTTTAATGAACACCTCATGAATTCTAAGTAATTAAAAGTTTTAACTCACAAAAGAAATTGGAAATAATTAAAAAAGTCAATGTTAATCTTAAAATATCTTGATTGTAGGCAAAACCCTCGTGTATCAACTGTTAAAATATTAACACTCCAATTCAGTATATCAAAACATTCTTCAAGCTTTTTCCAGATATATTTTATTATTTATAAGTTTATCATTTTTTCATCTAGTTTCAGTTATTTTTATTTTAAGACCCTTTTTAGAGACAGAAGCAAAAGATGCCAAAGATTATTTTTATACTTTTTAAGATCAGAAACAATTATTTTGACTAGATTCAGGATCTTCTTACTTTCTACACCGTCATTTTTTTGCTAATGCATCATTAAATGTATGATAAAAGATGTTTTCTGCAATGTTGGCAATACTTCTTCAAACTTGCTGCACCTTTTCTTGATTTGGAAATGACAATCTTATTTTTGTTACAAAAATTACAGTAATCGCAGCTCTGGTCTTTTATTATATAAGCTTGCCTTGCTAACATCTCTTTTCATTTCGATCTTTAATGCTAAGCACACATAGCGCCCAGCGCACTGCAGTACCAAAGCCACCGGAGAGCTTTATAGACCCTTAATAAAGCTTTTCAAACTGTTCTTAAACTCGGGTTAACTTTGCTCTGAACCCTGTGCTTAGCCCTGAGTAGAGGAAGGTTTAACACCTGTAATTGAGAGGCAGGAAGAATAGTGCTTTTGATGCAGGGTTATAAAACTCTAAAGCTCTGTATTTGGGGTGTTCACTTTATTTTGCAGTGCCACGTGTGTTAGAATGTCATAAAATGTGGGGAACTGAACGGTATGTGCCTCATATTATACGAAAACCGAAATGTAGTGACACTGAACAGCATTGTAATGGTAATGTCAGGTGGTACATTCAGCCGTGAAAAAATGTGCAAAAGTGAATTGCCCAGTCAACTAAGAACAAAAACGATGAGTGGCAGACACGTGTCCCTTTTTTTAGTGCGTATAAGTGTCAAAATTGCGAAAAAAAAAAGTCAAATTCTATCTGTGCCACCTTAAAATAACCACTGTTGACAACTCGCAATTACTTTGGAATTATTACTGACAACTTAATAGTACACCAACTGGTGACAATAAAATTGAGCTTATATAAACATTGCAGTGTTTGGGTCTGTTTACAGAGAAACTGGGCTATTAATTATTTATTTTTATTAGCTCTAGACTCGTTGACCTTGGCACATTTTCCATTTAGAATATAAAAAAGAACAAATATTTTACATTTCTAGTATTTGGTAGATGCCCTTATCCAGAACAAATGAGAAATGGGGGGTTAGAGGCCTTGCACAGGGGCCCCGTAGTGTTATTGGGAATGGAACCCGGATTTTTCAATTAGAAGCCCATACATCTTAACCACTGCGCTACCACTTCCCCTCAATATTTTCCAAAATAAATGTCACATACTAACTAGGGTAGTCCAGAAGTACACAACACAACGAAATCAATGAACAGCACAACGGAAATGCTCCTGACCAATAGGGGCTGCTGGTCTGCAGAAACTGGCAGTTGTGTGCAGGCATTTGGGCAGATGTTTAGGATGCTTTATCATCACAACCAAAGTGATTGTAAATGTAAGTGAAACTACATATACAAATGTATGGCCAATTTTAAATAAAAAAACTACACATTTTAAAATTACATAACTTGTATAACGTGCGCCGAAGAAAATATCTTTTTTTAGCGCCAACGCTGTCCCCTATTAGTCAGATTAATTTTCGTATTGTTACTTGATTTCACTGTGTTGTGACTTTATGTTTGCTTTTTGCAGCCCCTACAACAACACAAAACCCTGGTCCCTGAAACTGTGAGATCACAACAGGACATTGATTTTTATCTTGAGGAACTGGTCACAGCTAGGAATCGCACACTGCAAGTAAACAAAGCAGTCACCTACGTTGTGTTCTCCTTCTGTAGTGCGCACGTCATAGATGTAGGCCAGGATAATGTCCACCAAACTAAGCCAGACCTGGTATCTGGTTGCCTTATCCAGCACATAGGAACGATTTGTAAACTTTCTCATCTGTTCTTTTTCTTCATTGGTGAAAGTCACAACTGCAAAAAAGAAAAACAGAAAGATTCTGATTAATATTAATGACGCCACAGTAAGAGATCTGTAACTGCTTTGCCTTTTGCTGCTTGCAAATGAATACTATTATTTACATAATGCTACATTTACAGCATTTTGGCAGATTATCCAGAGCGACATACATTTATCTCATTTTAAACATCTGAGCGGTTGAGGGTTAGGGGCCTTGCGCAGGGGCCCAACAGTGGTGGCTTGGTGGAGCTAGGAATCAAACCCACAATCTTCGGGTTGGTAGTCCAACACCCTTAACCATGAGCCACCACTTCCCCTACAAAATAGCTATTAAATTCTTTATAGAATTTAGTAATATCACATTTGTCTGCCAAACATTTTCTAAATTTTCAACATACAGTCATGTGAAAATATTAGGACACCCTATAAAAGCCTATGTGTGTTTTTTAACGTATTTGGACATATGGATATTTAATATCGATTTAAAGCAATACGGAGAGATTAAATTAATATAACCAAACAATTAAAACTGAAGAAAAAACGTTCGGTAAAATCAACCTTTAAAAGTAACATCCCAACATTCATTCCCACTTAAAATCACACTCAGGTGTATCACATCAGGTACCCACGATTAGAACATTGTTACTCAGCTTTTTAAGAAAGGCTGGTCCTATTTCAACCTCTAACCCGCAGCTGTTTAATTGCATGTGTAAATGGTACAATTGTTAGTCACTCTGAATAAAGGGCATCTGCTGAATGGCAGAAATATAAAAGTACACTGTAATAAAGGTAGCTGAATTCATGGACTGAGGAGGAGAAAAACGTGAGAAAATTAGGACACCCTATTAAAAATTTCGTTCTTTATTGCCATGTATCTTGATCTATTGTATCAGGATATATGGGTCATTATGCTGCAATATTGAAAAAATGTGAAACAAAAAGCTAATAATACAACAAATACAAAGCAAAAGATGCTTTTATTTTTTCTGCCATGCTTCTACTACTAGAGTGGAGGAGGAACTCGTCTGGCACACACTGGGGGCTTCAATTAAATACTATGTAAGCGTAAATCAGTTTTAAGTATAATTTACATATGAAGTTAAAATATTCATATAAATAATATCCATTCAGAAAATAAATATTGTGATAGTTAGCCACTACTACTACCACTAATAATAATAATAATTATTATTATTATTATTATTATTATAGATTTTCTGTTTGTACACTCTCTAAAATGTTATTAACCATCCTGTTGTGTTCAATTTGGCTAAGACTGTAATCTGGATAAGATAACTTAGCAGTATATAATATTGCCGGTATTGATCATTAACGCTGATGTGTGTGTCACAGGAAGCAAACGTTAAAGTTTAAAATAGAGAAACACATTTTAGATAGTTTTATAAATACAGAAAATAAATGTTAAATCTAACATTTGACTTCTAATAGTCTATGCAATCAGCATCATACAACGACCAAGCTGAAGTTTGATCAAAATCAAACAAAGTGTGTAAAAGTTATTAGACACGTCCTGTTTCTCGCCATAATTCACTGCGATGCCACAGCCAAACCGTTTGAGATATCAATAATCCCTTGCCAATTTTGTATCCTCAATGTCTACAAATAATTGAGACCATACGTAAAAAAAAAACTAGGACTGGTATATCAAATTCCACAGCCTGATTTTTCTGAAAAGCCACATTCGACCCAGACTGTAAATTAGAAAGTTGTTTGGCTTTATGAAAACAGTATATGTACCAAGTTTGATTTAACAACACTCCTACTGTTGTCAAAAGATGGCGCTATAGAGTGTCTTCTCCTCGCCTAATGTCTTAAGATCATGATAATGGCATTCATTTAAAAATCTTAGACGGACTTTTGTGAATTCTACAGCATGTGGTTTTGACACACCCTTCAAAAAGATCACTTCCTGTTGGGTGGAGCACTGACTGTCTGCTCAGCCTGTTGAGATCTATATGTATTTAGATTTGGGTCATTAAAGTTTAAAGGGAGTTTAAAAAAATGTATTCAAATCGGTGCCACCGTCAGCCCCCCTGTGTAAAACTGGACCCAGACCTGATGGCCACAGATTCCAACATGTATGCAAGGTTTTAACAATGTTTGAGCATGTTAAGGGCTATAAAAACATTAAAAACTTTGGGGGGGGGATTCTTAATAATAATTCTTAAAACAAATAGTGCCCGATGTCACATTCTGCTGCTAATTCATAAAGATGCACAAACTACATAGACCATGTGTTATTATCACAACACACCAAAATCCAAACACACAATATTCCCACCTGTCCAAAAGAAATACTGCAACCAAAACATCATCTTTCAGATCCCGTTTGATTCCTTTAGTCGACTCAAGAGTTAAAACTAAACGGATATTAATATAGGGTTATTTTTCTCTCTTTTGATTCAGCGGTTTTTGACTCGGTATGATGTATCCTCTCTGTGTGAACAGGGTGCACAAACATAAGTTGACATGCATAATGTTATTACCGAATGTTCCGATTGGACGAACATGTCTTGGTTTTACACCATCCACAGAAAATATAAAAACATATAAATACAATAAGACTGCTTAACCTAATGATTGCTATCAGGGTGTGAAAAGACTTTTAACAAAACAAAACAATCACCTATTACAGCTTTATACCTTTAAGCCAGTTTACCCAAATTAAAATCTGCACTCTGTTTGTGATCTCCATCTGTCCTCCAATAAAACCAGAAGTTGAGTCAAAAAGTTTATTCTTGCAGTAGCTTTTCAACACACATATTGTGCGATGGAAGATAGATGACTGTCCTGGTGCAAGAAGAAAACACACACACAGGAAAAATGAACTGCTAGTTTATTGCTTGGAGATGGATCACTGCAAATGTGTAACGTTTGCAGCTGAAGTAAGTGCATGAAGAAGGGATTGATGAGTGTGACTGATGCCTTGATAATCCTTTAGAGGAAAGAGCATAAGAGAGAGAAAGAGAGAGAGGGAGAGAGAGAGAGAGCAGGAGGGGAAAAGAATGAGGTAGAAGAAAAAAGAAAAGAAAAGATAAGATATGAACATTGAAGACAAGCGAGAGAAGTAAAGAGAAGAGAGGATATGAACCTTGAAGAGAAGATATTAACCTTAGAGAAAATATGAACCTTGAAGAGAGGAGAAGATATGAATCTTAAAAAGAAGGAGAAGATATGAACATTGAGGAGAAAGAGAAGATATGAACATTGAGGAGAAAAGAAGATATGAATCTTAAAGAGAAGAGAAGATATGAATCTTAAAGAGAAGAGAAGATATGAACATTGAGGAGAAAAGAAGATATGAATCTTAAAGAGAAGAGAAGATATGAATCTTAAAGAGAAGAGAAGATATGAATCTTAAAGAGAAGAGAAGATATGAACATTGAAGAGAGAAGAGAAGAGAAGAGAAGAGAAGAGAAGAGAAGAGAAGAGAAGAGAAGAGAAGAGAAGAGAAGAGAAAGCTCTTTAAACGTATCACTTTGGCAAGCGTATAAAAGTAGGCTGCACCATTATTTAATATACAGGCAGCTTAAATCTGGAGGCTATTATGCACACACACACACACACACACACACACACACACACACACACACACACACACACACACACTTCAAACAAAGTTGCTGGCTGCAGCTTTGAAACATGATGACAGAAGCTCTCTCTCTCTTTTTCTTCTCTCTTTTACACACACTATCAGAGGCAGACAGCGAATGACCAGAAAGAAATAATAACAGTTTGACCACGTTTCCCATGAGACCAGCTGGAGTACGTCCAATCGAAAACTCAACAGTTGCTACAAAACCCAGCAAACAAACTACTGTAATACCTTTTTAATTACCACATATTAAAACACTCCTTCAATAAAACTTTACAATTAGACTGTAAGGTTCCAGAAGCACAATTTTAATCATCCATTTATTCTGTAAAGGATTTGGCCAAGCACAAAAGCTGGTTTTGTAACCCACCCGGAGTCAGATCACTTGAGGAGGACAGATATGCAGACGTGCAATTAGACAGCATTAATTTGAAGTTGAACTCATGCAGCCGGAGAAAATGATAGAAAAAGAGAGAGAGAGAGAGAGAGAGAGAGAGAATTATCGGTCATGTTGGAAATCTGCGTGTGGAATGGGGACCATAAAATTTAAATTGAGTTTTAACCGTTGATGCCGCATTAAATTGTATTCACTCAAGTGTAATAATATCAGCAAGCAAGAAGTTTCATTCTCAATATTTTGTAACTAAAATAATTTGCTAACATTAAGGGCAGCACTGTTGCCGCACAGCAAAAAGGCCCGGTCATGGGCCAGGGGTATTTCTGTGTGGAGTTTGCATGTTCTTCCTGTACTTGTGTGAGTTTACGCCGGGTACTCCGGTTTCCTCCCACAGTCCAAAAAAACATGCACGTTAGGTTAGTGATTCTAAATTGCTTATAGGAGTGAGTGTCTGTGGCCCTGTGGCGGACTAGCAACCTGTCCAGGATGTACCCCTCCTGCCCTTCGTCCTTTTAGAGACAGACGCGCCAGCAGATTCCTGTAACCTCGAATTATGGAATAAGGAGGTTTAGAGGATAAATGAATGAATAAATGAATGAATGAATGGTTATACTAATCAAAAGAAAAAATATCAACACACGCTTGATATTATTATAACCTTTGAATAGAAAACAAAAATCATGTGACAACAAAGAAATGCTGAAAATAGGAAAACATGCATCAAACTATGATCCAATAGTTTCAGACAAACTGTAAAATCATTAGCTATACCACCAAGAAAACAGATATTGAGATTTGCTTGAAAGGGTTGTGACGGTGAGGACATTTTTCCACTGGTTAATTGACGTGTTACAACAGTGGCAATAGTGGCATCACCGTTGGAGTAGGGGGAGGCTGTTTGTTGGAGTTTCCACCGTTTCCTTCTTTTGCTTTAAATTAGCTTATTAATATCTGTGCGCATTCTAATTAGCGGCTATTGACAAATCGGCAACAAAACAAGAGGAACACAAAGGACAATCTTACATATTAAACAAATAATTTTTAATTAGGTAACAAACAGTCAGCTAGGTGATAAAAATACCGTAAAAACACCCCCAAAAAAAGTTTAGAAAGCTAAAAACCTGCGTAGGGTTAAAAAAAGGCGTTTTTGTTTCCCCATAATGCCAAAGAAGGTAAGCCAGGGTTTGGGAGATTTAGGTGAACATTTCAGGCAGCCTGGGTACAGCTCCATTAAGACACGGTTTGCTAAGAACGTAAGTGCACATATTCTTGACCCCATTGCCACTGAAGACATTTGGAAAGAACTGGAGCATTGACTACATCCCAGACCTCAGAAAATCCCAACAGCCATGCTTAACAATCCACAGGAGAACCTTTAGTAAGAGCAAGATAAAAAGAATCCTGGGATTTCCTGCTTCATATTTTACACTACTTATATACTATAACAATGAATCAATTGGGACACCTGACCATCACATCACATATATTTTTAGATCTTTATTTGATAGTGTAGAAAGTCTTTCACTTGTCTACTTGTAGATTTTCTGATATATGCATTCTTTTCATATCACTGGATTGCAGATAATCATTTTTTGCCAAGGTAAAAAACCTCATCCCGCAAATGAGTGCTGACACAATTTGTCCAGCCAGTCGGATAATTTTACTTCTTTATAACTAAATCCACAGGAACTCCCAGAGGGAAATGGTGCGCTGGATAAATCTGCAAGTGGAAAAGTTGCGACTGCTGTCGATAAATGCACTGACAACAGCCTCATCAACCAAAGTTCATCAGGCCAGCGGGTTCAATACATTAACAAAGCTCCTGATTAGATACAAACTCTGTGATGCTGCCAACACTGCCGAGGCAACGGTCCAACAGACACTCAGAAGTTGATGATGTAAATGATGATGTGGTTTGTGAGGTTGTAAATATGTGAGTGTGACTGCCGATTCATCAGAGTCGTCTTTACATTTAAATGAACAGCATTCAGGAGACGCCCTCATTCAAAGTGATTTACAAATAAGCCGTTGAGGGTTTAGGCTCTTGCTTAAGGGTCCTAGCAGATAAAGGAAAAAATATAGTTATTAAAGATCAAAAGAATATAATGTATTTCTTCATCTTTATTGGAGGTTTTTTTTTTTTTTTAACATAGTTAAGCCATGGCGATTGTGCCCCAAGGCTAAATTATCTGGTTTCACGACTTGCTAATATTTCACTCTGGGTTAGCAATTAATCACTCAATGGCTGTTCTTAATCAGATTTTTCTGCATATTTGCGGTGACTGCATGAATGTTTGACAGCTTTAAATATCAGATTGTTTTGCTCGTTCACTTTAGTGAGGAAACAAAGGACAAATCTAATGTTCTGTGCCCAAAAATCCATTCAAAGTTTTCATGTGACGTCATATCGTTAGGGGAACGCTTAGAATGCCGTCTGAGATAGCAACCGAAAAAGGATGAAATTAAATAAGCTGGTGTAAAAAAAACGGCTTCATTGTAAATTTATACATCAATCATATCTTCACAGAATCTTCTTATGTGTTGTTTTTTTTTATCATGGACTGGGGCAATCAACTAAAGCGGCCTTGATTAGTTAATAGTTACACAAGGTCCGGCAGGGATCTGCCCGAACTGAAATACGCAGACGGGTACTGTATATGGATCACAAACTTGAGGTTGGTATTCATATCTTTTTTTTCTTTCTTTTGTCTACAGGTGATCCATATATTTGGAAATTTGACTGGCTTGTGCTGTGTAAGCACAATGCTGGCTAAGTATTTTTGCCTGCCAGGTTGTGCACAGGTCACATGACTGAGAACCGTCAATCTTTTACAGCTTTGTAATGTTGATTGGTCTTTTCAAGTTTGCCGTGTAGTTGATGAAGGATATGCAATCTATTTAGTGTTTTACCACCTGACATTACAAAGCAGTTTTGTTTTAGCGTTGCCATGTCCTGGAATTCATGTGACATGACGCACACGCCCTTTACGAACATTTCAACATAGCAGATCTGTTCCAAAGCAGAGTAAAAAAAAAAAAAGCAAAAGTTACCCCAGCTTTAGACTTGCACGTATAAACCGTTGCATTACCCAGGAGAAGATGAGAACTGCAATAATCTAATATTAAGAACAATCTGGAAAGTCTACTGAGTCAGACGGCCCGCTTGTAAATAAAGAGATCACGATCATGCCGCGGATTGTAGAGCTTTTTTTTTTTTTTTTTAACGACATTACATATTGCAATGCTTTTCCATCTGTTGGAAAAAAGGATTCTAATTAAATTTCTTGCTAAGCTTCTGAAGATCACATACAGGGGTGAAATTTCTTCAATTCTGTCATTTTTAAACGTAGACTGTAACAAGGAGCGGGCCAACAATCACTGAAAAAAACCCAAAAAAAACCCCCAAGCATTAATCAGCTTTCATTTTATTACATAAAAGGATAATGCAGTCAGGGGTAGGTCTGAAACGCGAACCGTGTTGATGGAGTGTGGAGGCAGGAGAAGTATTCTGGCAGTGGCATTTACGATGTCTGACTCACAGCCAGCCTGCTTGGAACTGTCAATCCTGGTAATTAAAGAGCAATAAAAGGTGGTTGTACATGACGACAAGCTTAATGAAGGGTGTGTGTTTTTGTGTGTGTTGGAGCTGCTACATTTTTGTAGTTAAATACATCACCAGAGACATTTGTTTACCTGGCAGATCTTTACACGTACAATACATTTATGTCAAATGTGAATATCATGCCGCTGCTCGCTGCTGCAGATTAAAGTGTTTCGTTTTGTAGTGCTGGCAGTATGTCTTGCGGGGAAGGAGGTGGGAATTTAATACAAACCCGATTTTACACTCAATAGCCCATCAGATAAAAGTGCAGTGTGTATTAGAACATAGTCAAGCAAGAGACGCAATTAACACCAACATTACACATTGAACACAATGTTCCCTCTGCAAGGCTTCAGCTAGATGATAGCTAGAAGAAGCTGGAAAGCTTTGCAGAGAACGTTTAAAGGTTTTTCCCCTGCAGGGAATGCTTTTTCTTCTGGATTTTTAATTGTTAGGTATTTACAAGTTGTGGGGTTACGAACCTTGTGGACTGCTTGAAGGTTTTGTGTTTGGAGTTTTTTTTTAGTTTGGGGTTATGTGTTTTGGGTTTAAAGCTCAGAGTTGAGGGTTTTGGGTTGAGGTTTTGAGTTAGATGATTGAGTTTTAGAGTTTAGGATTTTTACAGCTTTGGCTTGGGTTTTTCGTTAAGCATTATAAGTACAGGGTTTTGAGTTCAAGTTTTAAAGTTGACGGTTTAGAGTTTTCTAATAAAGATTTAAGGTTTTTAGGATAAAAGCTTTAAACATCAGGGATGTGATTTAAACATCGGCTTTAAACATCAGGGATGTGATTTAAACATCAGCTTTAAACATCAGGGATGTGATTTAAACATCAGCTTTAAACATCAGGGATGTGATTTTCAGGGATTTTTAGTTTAATGCTTCGAGTTGTATAGCATTTGGTCCAGGATTGGGATTTAGGGGTTTTTCCTTTTACATTACATTTACGTCATTGGACAGACGTCCTTATCCAGAGCGACTTACATTTCTCTCTTTTATACAACTGAGCAATTGGGGGTTAAGGGCCTCGCTCAGGGGCCAACAGTGGAAACTTGGTGGTGCTGGGAATCGAACCCTGATCTTCCAGCAGTCCAACATCTTAACACATCCTCAGAGCCCTGACGTCCCCCATACCGAAAAGCTGAACACTGACTGCACCCCACACCTCCCACAGCCTTGTTACACATGCTAATGAAAAGCCTTTCAGGAGCTGAAATGGGCCGGTCTATACTGTGGAATTAGCAGGATTTGCTATAGACAGTGGCAGATAACACAAAGTATTAGATATGATGCTGTTGTGTGTCTCAAATTTTATGGTTATTGTAGCTTGATGGTGCTGGGAATCGAACCCCAGTCTTCCAGTTAGCAGTCCAACACTTAACCTTCATGATCTTCCAATCAGCAGTCCAACCTTTAACAACTGTGCAACCACTTTACCCACTTTTAGGTACTTGGAGGCCAGGAGGTTTAGACTTTAACCTTTAATTATCTTTATTAATTGTTTAATCATTAACAATAAATGAAATAATCTCATTTATATCGTTTGACTTTCAACAAACTGCATTTTTGGATAAAATACATACAAACAATGACTGTATTTAAGCAAAATGTAGTTACACCCTAACTTTTTTTTTACTTGGATATGTTCCAATACTCAATCAGTTTAAAGTTGTTTTGACTAAGTATCGTCTGAATTCTGATAGTGAGCCACTTAAAATGAACAATGTGTCAGAGGCTATATACAGCGTGGCTATGCTAATTAATCTGAGATAAGCGAAGCAGATAAAGGATTAAAGCCTATAATGCTTTGTGTATAAATATTTAATTAGTCCGAGCATTAGGCTGATTGATCTGTCACTCATGCATTCTGCACAGGAAGGTACGAAAATAGATTTTGCATTCATGGCATTTTGGCAGACGTCCTTATCCAGAGCCACTTTCTATTATTTTATTTATACAAGGATTAGAGGCCTTTTTCTTCAAGGCTACAGATTGGTGGTTCTTCAACTTGCAACCTTCCAGTCAGAAGTTCACCCTTACATTAATATTTCTTGCATTAAACAGACGCGCTTATGCAGAACAATGTACAAACAGTATATCTCTCGTTTTACCCAACTGAGCAGGGTTAGGGTTTTTCCTCAGGGGCCCAACGGCAGCAGTTTCAAAGTACTGGGAATTAAACCCATGAGCTTCCAATTAGCACTCCAACACAATTACAACTAAACGCTTATCTTAATAACTGATTAATAACTAACATGGTGTCGTCAGAACAAAAAATTAGACGTAAAAGCAGGAAAACAATCTCACAGCAGATAGACAGTTAAAAGCTGGAAATAAAAGGATTTTATACTTAAGTGTGCTGGGGTCCATGTGATTGCCCAAAACACAAAGACAGCAACATTAACAATTCACAATGTTTAGTCTCAGTCTTTACTACAGAAACACAAAACAAGCAACTGACAATGCATACAAACATTCTTATTTTGGTCTTGCAGCACAGTGACTTAGTTGTTAGCACTGTTGCCTCAAAGTACGAAGGACCCAGGTTTTCTGTTGCATGTTTTCCCCGTGCTTGTGTAGGTTTACTCCGGGTACTCTGGTTTCCTCCCACAGTCCAAAAACATGTATGTTAGGTTGATTGATGATACTAAATTTCCCATAGGAGTGAGTGTGAGTGTGTATGGCCCTGTGATGGAATGGCGACCCGTCCAGGGTGTCCCTCTCCTGCCCTTCACCATTTCAGAGATGGCTGGGATGGGCTCCAGCAGATCCCAGTTACCCCGAATTAGGGATTAAGCGTGTATAGAAGATGAATGAATGAATGAATGAGGTGCTATTGTTCTATTGGTGTAATGGGCAGGTACTATAAAATATCACATTCAAAAACATTAGTACTGTTAATTTATCTTGTTTTAATGACTGTTAGTGGAGTGTTGTGGATGAGAGTACCTCAGGAATGAAGGGCTGCGCTCTCAAAATATTATATCTAATACTATATCTAATACTGTATCTAATTAAAAGATTAAACATATATAAATTATAAAACTTTAAATGTAAAAAATGTGTTTTAATCAAATATGGCCGAATAGCAACCTTACGGACTGAATAACTTGAAAGTTTGTTCAGGAGGACAACTATGAAAATGATAATCTGGTCAGATGACAAAGATGAAGAAGACACAGTCAAAAAAAGAAGAAAACAAGGAGAAAGAAGACATAGAAAACAGAGAGAAAGATGAAGATAAAGACAAAGATAAAGAAAACCAAAACAAGAGGGAAAAAGGCGACACAGAAGAAAAAGACAAAAAAACGAAGTCGGATATGAAGATGAAGAAAACAAACAAAACTAAGAAAAAGGAGACGAAGAGAAAAAAAGAAAAAGAAGACAAAAAAAAGACAAGATGAAGAAAATGAAAATAAAGAAGACAAAGGTGAAGAAGATGAGGAAAAAGAGGACAAAAATAAAGATGAAGAGAAGCATGAAGAGGAAAAATTAAGCCAAAGATGAAGATGATGAAGAAAATGAAGAAACAGAGGAGGAAAAAGCAGAAGATGAAGAAGATGTGCAAAAATGAACGCTTCTGATCTGTCTAAAACAAAAAGACATTCTACTAAACTGTTTTATTAAAATAGGTTGAAGTGGGCATTTCATAATAAACATTAATAGTTTTGGTAGAATAATTTGGCTAAGCTCAGGCCATTTAAAAATAAGAAATATATAGGAAAATTATTATGTTAGTGTTAAAAGGATGTCTTTTCAGATCATTACCAGACGTCTCAGACTTGTTGTCTTTTGTCTTCCAAAATACGAAGTGTGTGCAAAAAAAAAAAAAAAAAAAAGGGAGAATAAAAAGAAAAAACAAGGTTTTTTTAAGCGTTACAGGTGATGTGAGAAGCTGGAGCAGGAGCTTAAATAAACACATGGTAGCACAGACAGGCCATGAGCTGAGACATGACAGAAATCTGTGTCAGAAATGGACTACAGAAAGCCAGATTTCAACGCTAAGACACAGATATCTGCGCACGTGTGTGCACAAATGACTTCATAAGACAAGTGAGTATGGAATGTGTGAGTGTGCGTGTGTGTGTGTGTGTGACTGTTCTCTTGAAGTAGCTGTTTTTTTTCCAAGGCAATGTCTCGCGGTAAGCGTATCAAAGCTCCGCGCTGCTGATTGATGTCTGCTTACAGAAGACTGACAGCTGCTCCGGTGGCACAGTCACGCTCTTGCGGATCTGACACGTACGCCTCGCTTCCCTTCATTATCTCTCTCTCCCTCTGTCTCTCAACAGCACTATCTATTCTATCTTAATCCTATCTACCTTCTGGGCTTCCTCAGAGTCACCATACGCCGGTGGCCAAGTGTCATTTGTTGAAAAATTAACAGGCTGCTCAAGGCAGACAAAGTGTGTGATTGAATTGTCGGGACGTCGCTGCGGCGCTTAATCGCTCTCATCTCTCCGTGCATGTGCGCACACATACACAGCCACACACACACGCTAGAGTCAATGACCCATGCATCACAGCTTTAAATGTGTCAGATTAACCCATTGATTTTAAATGCCAGAGAGAGACAGAGAGACAGAGAGAGACAGAGAGAGACAGCAGATTGACAGTGCGTGTGAGAGTAGGCAGTTTGAGATAGTGTGGGATGCCTCGCCAACTGAAATACCCAAATGAATCATAGTGCATGTCGGCTGCAAAATGACTCTGCAATTTAACACCACAGCTACAGCCGCATTTAACGGGATTCTATGAGTCACCATCGTGTTAGGTAATTCGAACTGACCACAAGATCCGACCAGCTACAATCTTAGTACTAGAGCCAATAAATTACGCTGCCATTAGTGATTTACTTACAAATCCCCCAAATCCCACACACTGATGTTGGTTTTTTTTTTTTTTTTTTTTTTTTTTTTTTTTTTTTCTTTCTGCAAAGTGATGCCACCTGCTGGTTTATTCTGACAAGTGATGGCTGAGTAGAACATAAAAAGAAAAATTGTAGGGTTCCTTTTTTGTGTAATCCAGATGTTATTTTATTCAAGAACAGACAGCTTTTAACTATATTTAAGCATAAATAGACATCTTTTCAACGTCAGGACTTACTTCGAGCCAATAAAGCTTTTACTTCAATAATTACCTATAAAAAGGTATGCATTTCCGCAATACTTCCATCAAAGCTATTTTTTCATTACAGATTTGTGTAAAAGTATGAAAGGACTTAAAACGAGCAGACTTCCAGCCTTGCCATGGCAACCCACTGATAGCAACAAAGAAAAGGATCTAAAGTGGATAATACCAGTGGCACTGCGGAGCTAAACATCGACAGCACAAGAACACTGTTTAAATATTAAGATGCTTAAGTACTTTATACATCCAAATATACTGTATACCTTTTTCTTTGGCCTGCCTGATTTTTCCACACAGTTTAGGGGACAACAATCCTGCCAGTTTTTTCTCCATGTAATTAATGTTTGGCTACAACTAACCATTTTGGTGTATTTTAAACGTAAACAGTGCATAAGTAAAAAGCAGCGAGGATCCAGTGTCGTTCAGACAATGACAACAAACCCATCGACCCGCCTCCTTTTTTTTTTTTTTTTTTTTTTTTTTTTTTTTTTTTTTAAGATCAATGCAACCGATATGGGTCATAGCTTGTCAGCATGGAAGAAACCTACAGTAGAAATCCCATCCCCAGAGGATTAGGAATGACCTGATGCCAAGAACGGAGGGAATAGGGGTTCACCACAGAGGTTCAAGTGGGGCTAAGAGGCAAATTTCATAGCAATGTTAATCACAATTGGAAAATAAAATGAAGAATATGAACTCATATAGTCGGATCATTAGCAGCATCAGAAAAAAAGGAGAACAAGAAAAAAATCCAGGAAAATAAGAAGCAGATAAGAAGCCATTAAAGAGGCAGCAGAGTGAGAAAAAAGGAACAAGAAAAAAACAATAATATTAATAAGAAAAGGAAGTAGCAGCAGCGGCAGAACAGCAGAAGATTAAAAAAAAACAGAAACAGACAAATATGAAGAAAACAAAGAAAAAAAAGATCGAAGCCAAAGCAGATAAAAAAAAAGATGGAAAAGATGATAAAGAAAAAGTTAAAAATGAAGACAAAGAAAAAGAAAACGAAGAAAAATGAGATTGAAGCAAAAGAAGATAAAGACAAAGATGGAAATGATGAGGGAAAAGTTAAAGCATATGAAGAAAACGAAGACAAAACAAGAGGATGAAGACAACAAAGGAAAAGAAGACTAAGTGAACAAAGAAAAAAAAGACAAAGAAAACCAAGAAAAAAAAATGAATAGAAAAAAAGAAAACAAAAATTAGAAAAAAGAAAAAAGAAAAGAAAATGAAGAAGACGACAAAGATGATAAAAGTAAAGAAAATAGAGGAAACGCAAAAGAAGACAAAGATCACAACGAAGAAGAAGAAAGCACACCTGTGGTATATAAAAATCCTGGGTTTTATATATACGTATATATACACACACCTCATCCACTCCCGTCTGTATGTTGTGCTGTGTTTGTATTATATCCCATACAATCAGTCACCCAGGCAACCCGCTGGGATGTCATTTAAGACTTTTACTCACTGGATTCAGCGCTGGGCTCTGGCTTCAGCTCACTCCACCACGGCTTAAAACTGAGCTGAATTTGCCGCATCTCTTCCCCTTCGTATAAATCGCACCTTTTAGGATCAAACACAAAAGTCCAAATGAACACATACCATAATAACATCAGTAAATCAGTATCCAGGTCAGCTTTGTTTTAAAAACACTAAATCTATAGATGTAAAGCCTGTTCATTCCTCCTGGTGAAAAAAAAAATCGGCTGTTACTGAGACTGCAATGCAGCTGGAGGGAAATGTGGATCACTGCTTTCTGACTGCCAAATAAAATAGTAACAAATTTGGGTCTACATAAGAGCTCATAGTCATAGGGTTACATACTAACCAAAACTGCAATATCTAAACTATCACAAAAAAAAAAAAAAAAACACCACCACACACAAGGGATCTGGAAAAATAACACTGTATGATGGTATCTAACACAATCAAATCCATAAACCCTGTTAATTGCTGCCGGTTGCGCGATCTATTGTTCCAGCGTGGACACGGCAACGTGTGCGTCTGCAATCGTCCCATGGCAGGATGTGTATATTTGACTAGACTACAATATAGATTGCATGTAATTGGTGGATTATTTGTAAAGTTTATTAATAGAGTGAAAGTTTTGCATTTTTACATTTGTACATTGTTTTATAGTTATAAACATTTCCAATCAACAGCCGCAAAAAATTTTATTGTATTTATTTGATACAAATAAGTCGATACTGAATAGTTTATAGTGGGATTTTACATTTGAGTAAAAGTAAAAATAAATCACTGTCTTATTTCATTGGCATTTTTGTTCTATTGTATTTATTATTATTTATGATTATAATTTGTGTAATATATTTTACACCGATCTTACAAAATCACCCCCATCGTCCGAAAACAATGAATTCTTTCCAAATAAACATATTCCAGTCGTCTAATGAAATTTATTTACATTGCAATATATAATCACAGAAAAAACTAATATTGCATAGTCAGTTTTTTCCCCCTCAATATCGTGCAGCGCTACTTACTATTACTAATCTTTATAATTAAAAAATGTTTACTGGCATAGAAGGGAGTCTATTTAGTTTTCCCAGCCCTCAATGTGCTTGAGTTTCTTTTAGTTTTATGTGTCACTTAATGCAAATAAGCTGTGCCATGGACGTGCTCTGCACTCGATAGGTCCTTAACATACACACCTTTTTCCTGCTTACAGGAAACCCTTGCAGTCAATATTTAATCACATTGCCATGGAACTGGAAGTTTTGTGGACCCTTTATCAGCACACCAACATAAATCTGTGTGTCCCATCAGGGATGCATTTATATATATATATAAAGACTGTCACTTTATATTATTCCCTTAATTCGGCACGAACACCGTTCTAGCATTACAATGCCTCTATGTACAGAGATCCTGAACTCCATGGAGACACGGTTTTGGATATGGTTATGGCGGAAAAACTCCAGTGTCCTGCCAGTGAATTCGGCAGACGTCCTTATCCACAGTCACTTACATTTCTCTCTTCTATACAACTGAGCAATTGGGGTTAAGGGCCTTGCTCAGGAGCCCACAGTGGAGACTTGGTGGTGCTGGGAATCAAACCAAATCAGCCTTGTTACACATTCTAATGAAAAAGCCTTTCAGGAGCTGAAATGGGCCGGTCTATACTGTGGAATTAGCAGGAGTAGCTACATGATTTGCTATAGACAGTGGCAGATAACACAAAGTATAAACATGATGCTCTGGTGTGTATCAAAATTTATGAGTAGCGCACACTTTTAAAGAGAACCACCGGACAATTATAGAACAGATCTTCAACCAAAAAAAAAATCATGACAAGACACTGTGATGTATTGTAATAATGTAGAAATTGAAATTGTAACAACTATACAAGCAACACAAAAAAAAATCATTATAATTCTAAAAAATATAACATTTGTAATAAGACTTAAAAAAGGTTGACGCAAAAGTAAATGCCAACAGAAACAAATACTTTGTTGTGTATGTGTTTATATGTATGGACATACTACAAGTCTGTTCAGGATCAATTAGTGTTTGGAAATTGGTGATTTTCTGTTTTAATGTGTCTATAATGTCGCTAGCAAAGTATCAAACAGAGTCACTGACATGCTGAAATAAACATTAAATCTCTAACGAATATTTAGGATAACGAACACGAAAGAAACTAAAAGTTACAAATATTTGGGACCAAAGCTAAATCTTTGGCACCGCTACATCTGCACAACACTGTGTTTTTATGCCAATTATGCTCGTCAATAAAGAACCATCAAAGGTCATGTGGACTTTCATATTTTCCAGTGTGTCAGAGTGGATCGATTCGAATATAAATGTTAGTTATACTTACAGATAGTGATCTGAACAGAAAATCGTTATCTCTGCATTCAGGCGATCAGCTCGCCTCTGGGCAGGGGTGGAGTTTTCTGGGTCTTCCACATCAATCACTTCTGAAAGCTCCTCCTGATTAGTACAGAGAAGCAAACATTTGTCATTAAATGACTAAAAACTGGTAACTTGTTGCATTTGCCTCATGTAAAAACAGGGGCAAAAAACAGGCACCTATGTTAAGATTATCTTTGGTTAGTTCGACTAGCAACAAGTTAGTCCATTAAATTACATACAGCTCATATACATCATCATTATTATCATCTATAAATTCAGTACAGTGTTATTGTGTTACATTTATATTTATACATTAAGTACATTATTGGTTACATTTATATTTATATACATTAAGGGGTAGATTTTCGAATACCCCTGATTTTGGATACCCTACCCTATGCTGATTGTCCAGTCAGTCAGAATCTAAAACAAATACGATTGCAGATAAGGGTGGAATAGGGGAAGACATGTGATTTGGCATGTTTTACCCTCTGATAGGCTTAAATCTGGTTCAGGGAATCAGCAGTGAGTAAAACAGGGGTAGCTGGAAAACAAGCGAAACGAGGGAGCTTAAGGGACATGGGTTAGACGGCTGCCCTGCCATGTAACTCAGGTTCAAGAATAACTATTTTAAATTCTGACCAGACACAATTTTCAATTAAAAGCTTTATATGCAGTAAAATTCATAAATAATAAATACAATATGAACGTTTTGTGATAAGGTGATTTCTTAAAAAATTGAGAAAACAGATATTTATGCACTTTTCAACATCTTTTCCTTTCAGTTCTTTCTTTATACCTGAAGCCGAGAGAAAACCCCGGTCCTGAAGTTTCCGAAGCCGTATTTCTGCAGCTTTTTAAAATCTTCCTCTGATGACTCAATGTACGGCTGCTGTTCCACCTGCCAATCAAAATCCTCTTCTTCATCTTTATCTTCCTGGCATGCCTCGCTCACGCTGGATGCCCCTTCAAAGCCAGGCAGACGTGTGAGAGGAATAAAGTAGCAGACATCAAAGAGATTGAGGTGACAGAAGGAGTCAGACTCAGAGACGTGTTCTCTTCTAACATACCAATCTCTTCAACCAGAGGTTGTGCAGACCTGGAACCTCTGGGGGCTAGGAGACTGGTCAGCATTTGGAGTCCCTCAAAGTGCTGTCCTGCTGTCTCCTTAGGGACCTGCATTGTAAAGAGACCTGGAACAAACACGCACATTCTCTCTTACTGAATCAACTAACACAAATACATTAGGACTGGATCATCATGTTAAGATTAGATTGAACTGGCCATTTTGTAACAACAGCACATCTAAATTCAGTCTATATAAGAAAACTAGGAACTGAGGAAAAGCTAATAGGAGTACAACTGGTATAATAATTAAGTGAGACGGCCCGGCGCCGTCGTGAAGTGGGTTGAGGCACCGGTACCCACATGCGCCGTTGCGAATCGCCGACCGGGGCTCGACTCCGGCTTTCCCAGGTCCCATCCCCACTCTCTCCCCCCTGTCCTAAATGCCCAAAAATGCAAAAACAATCCCTGACTGTCTACTTTATTTTAAACAACTTTTCTAGTTTCTTGCTAAATTGCACGTCTCTTAATGGAACGGTGGATTTGTCAGTGCTGTCTGTCAAGAGAAGATAATCTGTTCAAAAGCATAAAGAAGACAGGAATAAGTATAAGGTGACATAGGATTACTCTAGGGACTTGCTGTAAGATTTGGATAAAGGTGCTATGACAATCTGCAAGCGATGAAACATTTGTGCATGCATTTGTGTTCCAATTAGTTGGAAGCATTTTGTCGAGTCACAGTCCGTGTGTGAGAGATGGATGTTTAGTTTTTTATAAGAACGAACATATAAAATTACATCTCGCAGTCATATCCCTAACCGTTGCCAATTGTACTGTACAGCTGGCAAAATTGCTCTCTTTCAAACCCAGCATTATTACACAATTATTACCTGCTGATATTTTGCAACCTTTACAATAGTAACACCAAATGCTTTAAGGGCATGAAGGCCCAGCGGTCTAATTAATAACAGAAGAAAAGACAATGTGTTGGTGTCAGCGGTCATTAATTATTGTTTTCAGTTGGTTGCATTGTATCATTTGAATTTTAAGACTTGATTGTGCTGCTGGATAAATTTATGGCACATAAAGATAGCTATATTAGTCATGTTTGAAGTTGTTACTACAATATTTGATATGTGTATTACTCTTTTTTTCCAAAATATGTTAATTGTTTTGCTTGTCGGCCGGTCACTTGTTAAAAAAAGGGTTAACCTAAACTAGGTTGTATATTTCATATGTAAAGTACTATCCATCCATCTATCTATCGTCTAAACCCGCTCATCCCTAATTAGGGTCACAGGGATCTGCTGGAACCAATCCCAGCTGTCATTGGGTGAAAGGCAGAAGTACACCCTGGGCAGGTCCATCACAGGGCTAGACACAAACAACCACACACACACTCACTCACTACTATGGGCAGTTTAGAATCGCCAATCGACCTAAATCGTAAACCGGAATACCTGGAGTTAACCCACACAAGCACAGGGAGAACATGCAAACTTCACACAAAAATACCCCTGCTGGGGATACGAACCTGAGACCTTCTTGCTGTGAGGCAACAGTGCTAACCCATAAGCCACCGTGCTACCCAAGGTTACTACCACTGCTCTATAGGCACCAACTGTCAAGTTTTCCACCATTTGACCGAAGTATAGCTGTACATAACTTAAGTACTTTTAACTTATGAAGCTCTAAATGGTCTCGCGCCGCAGTACTTAAGCGAACTTCTAGTTTACAGCAGGGGGCAGAGCCTTTTCTCACAGAGCCCCAATGCTATGAAATAGCCTCCCTATGTATGTTCGGGAATCAGACACAATCTCAGTGTTTAAGTCCAGGTTAAAAACGTATTTATTTAATGAAGCCTTTTTGTATTGATTCCCTTTAAATAAAGGAGCAGATCTGGGGGACTCTGGGGGGTGTTGATTATTATGGTGATCTGGTATGTTTAGATGCTGTCTCCTGAGATGCCCTCATGTCTGTGTTTCCCTCTGGTTCTCCTTCTAGTTATGCTGACCTAGTTAGTCTTGCCGGAGTCCATCCTTGCACTCTACATTATTCATTTAATCAATCCAAACCGTGTGATTACATTGTCACTTAACTGTTTTCCTTCTTTTTGTCTTTCTTCCTTCCCCTCTTCTCACTCACTCCCTCACTCACTCACTCCCTCCCTCACTCCCTCACTCACTACCTCCCCACTACCTCACTCACTACCTCACTCACTCACTCACTCACCTCACTCACCTCACTCACTCACTCACTCACCCACTCACTCACCTCCTCACTCACCACCCCCGGACCTGTTGGACCCTTCCCTGTGACCTGCCCCAGCGGATGATACCTCACCAGGATGACCAAGGACGTCCCACTCCACCATAAAGACGTTCCAGCTGTTCTTTAAGGACTAATGATTTAAATTGTTCACACACACACAATGTAACCACATAATTCCTGCTTCCTGTTTTTCACCCAAATGAGGATGTTCTCTGTTGAGTCTGGTTCCTCTCAAGGTTTCTTCCTATTCCGTCTCAGGGAGTTTTTCCCTGCCACCGTCGCCCCCGGCTTGCTCATCAGGGACAAACTGATTTCTATTTCATTTTATCTCATAATTTCTTCAATTGTGTAAAGCTGCTTTGTGACAATCACCATTGTAAAAAACGCCATACAAATAAAACTGAACTGAACTGAATTGAATACATAACAGAATTTATCCTGCTACTACAAATCATCAGTTACGCTGCTCTACTGGCAGCCATACATGTCCATTCCATTACACTGCCTCCACGAATGTCCATATAATAAGTAATGTAATTCCTGAATGGTTGTTAATATATTTGCTAACCACTCGGATAATATATTTTGCCCGGCAGGCCTGGAAAGAGTTTACACCATTCTCATAAGTGATATGTTGCTGAAAAAAAAAAAAAAATCACATTCATCATAACAATTTCCCCCGTTGGTGTTTACGCATGGCAAATGAACTGCAAATTGCAAAGCATAATCACATTTATTACACACTAAGCCTTGTCTATTTAGGCAATATTAGATACATCTGGAGTAAATCTCTCTTAATTTACCTGGGATAACCACTTTAAGTCACACATACTGATCTGATTAAAAACGAGTGATGTTTTTAAAGTAATGAAATGAATGTATTTGTGTCCACATTTCAGTCTTCTAACTCTTAGTATTGATGTAAAAGTATTATGGCTCAAAGCCTAAGCATGCTAATCAGCTAAAATCTTTATGCATGTTCTTTTAGCACTTGGGAGCCAGAAAATCAAATGTAATTAGAGCACAACTGCCATGTAGTGTTATTACTGCAATTTTTTCTCTCTCTCACTTTCCGAATAATGGTAACAAATCCGAAGGATAAAGCGCCTCGAAAAAGTATTTATACTCCTTCAACTTCTTTACATTTTGTCACCTTAAAACCAGAAACTTAAATGTATCTGAGGTGCATTTGTAGTCACCAACACAACCCCCACCCCCCCCAGCTACTTGGCTTGTGGCAAATTGCAAACAAGACTTCTTATGTCTTTCTTTCAACAATGGTTTTCTTCTTGCCACACTTGAAGGCCAGATTTGACTTATAGTTCTCCTGTGGACAGATTCTTCCACCTGACCTCTCCAGAGTGACCAAGGGCCTCTTGGCTGCTTCTCTAACCAGTGCTCAGTCTGTCAGTTTAGGTGCACGGCCATGGTAGGTTTGTAGTTGTGGCATATTTTTTTTTTTTTTAATTTTTGGATGATGGATTAAATAGTGCTCCTTGATATGTTCACAGCTTGGGATATTTTTTTATAACGTAACCCTGCTATAAACTTCTTTACAACTTTATCCCTGACCTGTCTGGCAAGTTCCTTGGTCTTCATGATGCTGTTTATTCACTAGTGTTCTCTAACAAACCACTGAGGTCTTCACAGTACAGATGTATTTATACTAAGACTAAATTACACACAGATGGTCTCTATTAATTAATTAGCTGTAACTTCTGAAGGCAGTTGATTGCACTGGATTATATTAAGGGGTATCAGAATACAGGGGGCTGAATACAAATGCACACCACACTTTTCAGATTTTTAGTTACTTAAAATGTTGAACACCGTATATCATTTTCGATCTACTTAAAATTATTTGCTACTTTATGTTACATAAAATCGATCGAACACATTTAAGTTTGTGGTTGTAAGGGACAAAAATGTGAAAACGTTCAAGGGGTATGAATAGTTTTTCAAGGCACTATAATGGTGACTTTACCCGTGTTGCAGCATGTTATGTAGCTAGAATAAAATGTCCTGACAAAGAGAATGATGTTACCTTTATCGATGTCAAACGAAGCCTTTTCTCTTCCATCCTGGATTATCCTCCCAGGCAGAGTCAACCTGTAAGACAAAAAAAAAATGAGTCATAAAAATACACAGAAAACAATTTCCACTGAATTTAGCCTTCAGCCTTGTACTTCCAACATAAAAGACTCACTCAAAAGAAAGTCACCTGAGAAAATAGGGCTTGGCGTAGAATTTGAAGTCGTCTCCATCAACGCAGATGTCAAACTCGGATGTTCTCGTGTAAGGAACACGAATCACCAGCTTCAGAAAGTCTGAATCCTGACTGAGCTCAAATGCTGGTGTTATCATGATTCAGCATCAGAGTGGCTGGAAGAGTGAGAATGAGTCATTTATAGCTTTACTGAGAAACAGCTGCAATAATATGCCGTTCCACAGCTACGTTTTAGCTAATGGTTTTAAAAAAGAACCAACATTTATATGTACAATTAAAAAAAGGGTTTTGTTAGACGGCCAGGAATCTACACTAGGTAGATGACAATAACTAGCTTTCGTGACTTTTGCCTTATTTAGACTGGAACAGTTTTTATTTGAAAGGTTAAGTAATGCAATACTTGTCAAAGTATCCCTAGAATTTTAGACTTACTGCATTTTATTTACATTTTCTATGTGTAATATTTTATACGAATTTAGATATTAACATAAAGACTCCACTTTAATCTACTGCACTCATTCATAGAGTTATACTGCCTGCAGGAAGTGTTTTTTCTCTGTATTGACTGAACTCTTCCGGCTTGATGTAGATTAATGCTAAGGTAGTAAATGTATAACTTTGGGGAAGTGGTAGTTCAGTGGTTAAGGTGTTGGACTGAGGATCAGATTATCGTGGGTTTAATTCCCAGCAGCCGCACGCTACTGCTGCAGGGCCCCTAAGCAAGGCCCTTAACTGCTCAACTAAATTAATCCGCCACCAAGTGCAGTAAATGTAATTTACACTTACTGCTAAACAAAACACAGGATATGGCAAACAGCGTGAAAAGGAACGGAAGTTTACATCTACCAGAACCTACGTGAAAGTGCATGAAGTACTTTTTTATGATCAAATAAAAGGAAAGTTTACACTGCAATGCAGAACTCCACGATATAAAAATAATTTACACGATTACCCATCCTGCATAAATCAATCATTTGGTATCTCTACAAAACACAAATACACTTGGCACCACAACAGCCTTGACTATCTTGGATTAAAGATTTTGGTACATGGTAATGCATGGCAATAAGGTGGTGGCTTATGGTTAAGGTGGCCTATCAACCTGAAGATTGTGGGTTCGATTCCCAGCACCAGCAACCCATCACTGTTGGGCCCTTGAGCAAGGCTCTTAACCCCTTAATTGCTAAGTTGTATAAAAGAGATAAATAAATGTAAGTCGCTCTGGATAAGTGTTTGCCAAAATGCTGTAAATGTAAAATATAAACTTTACTGTCGTGTATCAGGACAAATATGTGCTTCCAATGTTGCGGCAATAGTTTGTGGCAAATGCGGCTGAAAGAGTGATAAGTACCACAATTTTAAGAATATTATCTTATGTAAATAGTATTAGGAGTGTTTTAATACACAATATTAGAGACAGTGCAGTCAATAGTACTAATACAGTGTAGACAGGATGCTATATTGGACGTTTTTTTTTTTTTGCGCTTATGCTGTTCATTAGACAAATACGACAGAAATAATTCAATTAATTGAAGGCTGTTATGTCAAATTGAGGTTTACAATCATAGTATTTTCGCCTGAATTTAACAACAGTAAAATTATTTCCAGGTGTCTACTTTTTTATTAAATCAGGTTAAGCTTGTAACCCTAGGGAACGAAAAGCAAACACCGTCACTTGTTCATTAAACCCTATGATATACGTTGTCTTATTCTGCTGTATGCTTTGTCTAATACTACTCAAACATCTTTACAGTCATTCACTTCACAACTCCATCTGGTGGCTGTTCATTTATCCTCCCTATACAGGAAAGACACTCACACCTAAAAAGAGATCGCAGCTGTGAGCCGTTTCACACTCCTGCTCGAATACTGCAAGTGAGGGAGCTCACACGCTTCAGCCTCTTCATGGTGTGATATATTAAAATAGCTGCTGACCACCAGGTGGTGGTGATGTGAAAACAGCCCCTGACTCTTACTTATGAGTGACAAGCGTTCATCTAAACACTAAAGTGTCAATCATCTGCAACACTTAGCAAGCAGTATATATATATATATATATATATATATATATATATATATATATATATATTATATATATATATATATATATATATATAGATATATATATATATATATACTATATATATATATATTATAGATTATATTATATATTATATATAGATATATATATATATATATATATATATATATATATTATATATATGCTACTCTCTGCCACAGCTGCAACAGCCGTATAACAAAATGGAAATAAAAAAAAGCTTCATGAATTGACCCTTTAAGGTCTGATTTACAGACATATACTATATGGTTAAAACTTGGTGGGCACCTTACCTACATGCCCATTGTGTGCATCTTCCTGAAACATTGCTACAAAGTTGGAAGCAAACGGCTGACTACAATCTCTCAAAATGCTGTAAAGATTTTTTCCCCCGCTGAAACCTATAACACTGCTCCAGCATTTAAATGCCCCTGAGCACCCCTACGCTCCATTAAGACATGGTGTGTTATGGCTGCAGTAAAACTTAAAGGCTCTGCACAGAGATCTTCAACATCTGAAACTTCATCTTCAACACTTATGAGATGAACTGAAACATGGACTGCACCCCAGACCCAACAGTGGCAGCTTGGTGTTGCTGAGATTGGTATTGCGCTACCACTTCCCTACTTGATAGTTGCCCATTCTTATACTTCGTGTGGTCAGTCAAATGTTTAAACCAAGAAAACACTTCAGCTTTAAAAATGTCTTATTAATAGGGATGCAGTTATTTCACTGATTGATTAATTATTCAGATTTTGCAATTAGAATTTATATATAATCTAACTAATAAAAAAATAAATCAAGTATATTGCTGTAACTTTAAAAATATTAAACAATTAAATTACTTTATTTATCTAGCTATCTATTAGAACCAGACCGATATGTCGGTTTGCTAATATTTTTGGCCGTTATGAGCCTAACTCAGATATGTCAGTATCGGTAAATATGCCGCCGATATTAACATATAATGCAAATAAAAATTTCAAAATGGTGTAATTGATTAATTTGTCTATCAGAGCACACTTTTGTAAGAAGGTCTCCTAACAGTAAGCTGCTAATTCGTTTGTAAAATACTGTACATAACTTACTGTGAAGTTATGAACAATGAGGGCAATACAAATCCAACATAGCGTCAACCCCGTCTCTTAAAACTTCCGTGTCACTCATGCTCATCACATCACATTCCCTAAATCAGCAGAGTTTGCCAGTAAAATCAGTCACAGGGCAGCCACCAAAGTTGAAATTTTGGCCCACCACAGCCTTGTTTAATCAGTTCATGTGATGCTGTAAACGACTGCTGCACTTTCTCTTAGTTAAGCACAGATGTTTCCCTCAGTTAAGCACAGATGTTGACAGATGTTTCCCCCAGTTAAGCACAGATGTTAACTAAGGGAAAGAAAAAGAAGAGGGCCCCTCCCCCTCCACTGGACAAATTACCTAATTAGACATTAATAAAAATTAAATAATATGATGGTAAAAAGACAGAATCCTTGTTTTGTGGCATATTCAATCAACCAATCATAACCAGCTGATGTCAACAGTGTGTGTCAACCAAATAGTTTATTAGCTAAAACTGGTAATTCATTGATTCTGGAACAATTTACTGATAATGTTGAATCCTGGATTAACATTAAATCACAACAAAAAAATAGACCAACTATATAACATTTGCAGCATCTTGGTGGTGCTGGGAATCAAAGCCGGGTCTTTCTGCTATCAGCCCAACACCTTAACCACTAAGCCACCACTTTCCACATGTTACAAGAATTTTTAATAGACCAGGAACAACATTTGTAAATTTAGACTGTACTGATTATGATTATTCTAAAGAAACTTTAACGAATTTACACAGTGAATCATAAACAATCGTTAACGTACAATTGAATGTCAAATTCTCTAAAATGGTGAACCTGTAGAACCGCAATAGGAGCAACATTCTTACTATAAAACAGGGGCCACGTTTAGTTAATGAAATCACAAACCATATTTTTATCCATGCCAGCACACATTTACCTCCGGCTGTTACTGTGCACAGTTATAATCCAGACTCAATGGTTTTCTGTTTAATGTTTATTCAGTCGATTATCTAACTGCAGTTTTGTTTGCTGCCGCTTCATGTTAAATGTAGCGTCAAGAACAGTTCATTCCTCACTCAACACCTCTGTAATGAACAGGTCTGTCATGATGCCTCCTACAAGGCTCTCGATATGACGTGAACTTATGTATCAATCCTGCATTATAAAAGAAACTCGGCTTACATTACCCGAGGTATAATAAACATACAAACTTAAGTCTGCAGTGCTTCCTCATTCTTATTTTCAATCAGCAATTAGACAGCAGAGGACAAAAAACTTTGGGATGAATATAAAACACCAATAAGAACATGATCAGTAAAAAGAGGCAAACTTAAACGATAGGATGCATATATATACTGTTAATGTTAAATATTACACTCGAATAAACTGGAAACCCGCTGTGGAATGCCAGTTCTGAGCATCATACCCACAAACAACTGACTAAACAACTTTGATTAGTTGGATTCTACCAAATTGGACAAAACACTGGACTTTTCAAATACGTCAAAGTTTATAACATCAACTCAAATAGTTTTCCTTTCTTAAACAAATGATCTATTGCTGTTCACTGGTCTGTTTTCATAGTGACATCAACCATTTTAAAAACATTTAAATATAGGTTACAAAATAAAAAACGGGATTGGTCACCTTACATGTCCGTCAGATTCCGGCTGAAGAAAAGCAGAGGTGGAAAGTAATGAATTATATTTATTTACATTTGATTTTGGGGGCAACGTTGATTTTTTAAGAGTATATTTGTACTCTAAAACAGTACTTTTACTGTTACTGAAGTACATTTTTATTGAAAAAAACTTAGTGTTACTTCATTACATGGCGTCATTTTTCTGTTACTGTCACATGGTAATAAATGGGAGATTTTTCAAATAATTCGTTTTTATGAGTTGGTTGCAAATCTTGCGAGAGGATGCTGCGGTTAGGTTTAGCGCGCGTTTAGCTGAAAGACGAAGCAGAGTGTGTATGTGTGTGTTTAGTCTATGTTTTCACTCCGAGAATTAAAAAAAAATAGTTTCATAATGTGATAAATGGTGTATGAAACATAACCAACTGACATACAAGAATTCCAGCCCCAACCTGAAAAAAACACGTAGCGGTTAAGTGTCAAAATGACGCCTATGGGCTCTTTAACCTTATTGTAAAACAACATTTTACACACTGTCTGAATATTTTTCCTCAGATGCTCTCGACAAGCAATGACAAATATCCTGTGAACCTGCAAATACACACACATTCATGAAGAAGCGTTTATTCCAAACATCTGCACATTTTCATATCCATTTAACACAAAACTACATAAACTAAACAGCAAACTGGGACATCCTGCATTTATACAACAATCCAGACACCTGAGGAAAGTTTTTTTTTTTCACACCCACACAAAATCAACACAAAATCAACACGGGATTGTGTTTTATTTTGTTCCTACCTAAATAATGCATTCACTTATAAAATGTTACACCAAAGTATATTTTTAAAACAGCTGCTATTAAGAAATAAAGACAGAATTAACCGTTAGAAAAATATCTGTGTTTGAGATTTGATTGTTACTGACAGGTGATGGAATGTTAATGTCCATCACAGGACTGAGATCGACTTTCCTTCCCTTTCCTTTCACCTGTTTAATGTGAGCAGAACAGAGAGACTTTGGAGAAAAGGAGTTTGAAATCCAGGGTTTTTGCTGTGTGTTAATTAGATTAGATTAGATTAGATTCAACTTTATTGTCATTGTGGTACAATGTCAATGTACAGAGCCAATGAAATGCAGTTAGCATCTAACCAGAAGTGCATAAGTGGCTTATTTACAATAAATATCAGTGTAATAAATAGGGTATGGGGATGATAATTACAGAGGTGGGGGTAAATAATGTACAGAGGTATATGGATAGAGTATAGAGGTGTAACAATAGATAGTTATAGAATGTGCAAAGATGCATAATGATAAGGTAGTGCAAAGTACTGTATAGATTGATATAGATAGATATATAGTATAGATTGTATAGAATGTGCAAAGATGCATAATGATAAGGTAGTGCAAAGTACAGAAGTGGCAGTGCAGTAGTAATTAATACTGTATATCAGCTGTAACTAGTAGAAGAGGTCACAGGGCAACTACTGTGAGGTAACTACTCGAGCAGTTTTTTTTTTTTTAATCCGATACTTTTTTACTTGAGTAACTATTTCGATACTTTTCTTCTTACTCGAGTAAATATTTCTATCAGTACTTGTACTTTTCTTTTACCTGCGTGAAGTTGACCCCCAACCCACCCAACACAACATAAAACGCGGCAGAAATACTGTAGTCTTCGTTGTTTGTGCTCCGTTTGTGCTGCTTTGTGCCGATGAAAGTTTCGTTTGTGCTGCTTTGGTTTTTAAAAGATTAGACATTATATTTTAGGGGATGACATAACCTGCCCCCTCCATATGCTCCAAACCCCTCCAAAAATAGACTCAATCGTTAACATTTTTTTATGTTCCTAACTTATTCAATTTTCACAAAGTCGTTCAATTCTAGTGATGTTTAATAGAAAAACAGCTCAAGGAGCCAATATTAGCAGACTGCCAGACTCTTTTTCTCTAACTTTCTCTCACTTATAATGTTTTTTTTTATTGTGCAACTTCATCAAGTTGTAGCTGAACGTATCTGACACACTTTGTGGAAATTGAGTTAGTGTTAGTGGAGTTATTACGGGAAAAAAGTGATACAGCTACAAACTCAAATTTCTGGCCAATGTAAGTACAATGTTTTAACAGTTTATTAGTTCACTATAATTATTATATTACCCTACTACTACAATTACCCATAATTACTTTAGTGAAACCATGCTAACCATACATTGTTGCTAACCGTAGTTTAACCATGCTATTTGTAGTAAAAATGGGAACGGATATGCCAAATAATAATAAAATAATAATAATAATAATACTTGGTTACTATTCTTTTACTATAAGCACTTACAAACGAGACTATTTCAGGCGAGTTTGGAGCAGAGTGACCGCAGATTGACCATTAAATATTATTTTAATTTCTAAAAATAAACGGAAGCCGCAAAAATGAAACTTTGTTCGGCACAAACGAAGCACTAACAAACATGAGTATTTTGGGTGAATTTGGAGTGTGTGTGGCAGGGCTAAGTGACCTCAGAATGACCATTAAATATTCTAACATCTAAAAAAACGTAAGCACAAACGAAGCACTAACAAACATGAGTATTTCAGGTAGATTTGAGGGGGAGGGGCTAAGTGACCTGAGAATGACCTTTATTTAAATAAATATTTTAGATCTAACAAACCAAAGCAGCACAAACCATGACGACTATTTCTGCCATGTTTTGCACTGGATGGGGGCAACTTCACGCAGGCGAGTACAGATTTTGCCTACTCTACCCAGTCCTGAATAAAAGGTGCTATGGAGTCCAGACTTCCCCCTGTTAAACTGGGAAGTGGTAGCTCAGAAGTTAGGCTAAACAGAGGATGGTAGCTTTAACTGCTGGGCCCCTGAGCGAGGCCCTTCATTCCTACCGGCATAGTAACATAGTACAATTGAGATAAATATTAGTAACTTTGGATTGAGAGTCTGATAAATGCTAGAAATGTAAATGATTACGTCATTACTAGGACCACCAAGCGGCGAAAGGGTTGTAAACATTAAATTAAGAAACGCCCCATTGTAGTAGACACGCCCCTTTTGCGTCATACTAATAACAGCGCAATAATTAAATAGTTTAAATATTCTAAGTGATACGAGTTCGAATTGGTACCTTAAACATTTAAAACATTAATTAGTAGTTAATTGGTGTTAACAGTAGTCAATAGCAGGTTTAAATTTAACAATGTTTATTTCCGCTATACGGAAGGCCATGATTCCCCCAGAACGTTTGCATTTTGCACTAATAATCGTGCAGAATGCAATGCACGAAAAATGGCAGACTAACTGAGTAAACAGGAGCTGAATTACTGCTGGGGTTTCTGAGCCTCAGAGACGCTACAATACACACACTGCGGGTAATGAGGCAGCTCCATAGGGTAAACCAGGTCCAAATCGCACCTGAGATTACTGCTAACTTTAACGTTGAGTGCTTAGATAAAATATAAGAACTTCGGTCACTTTATCACACACAGCTCGAATAAGAAAGTATGGAATTCGATTTACCTTAAAACAACTTCTGGTGGCTGCTTTAGCTAGCTATACTGCCTTAGCTTGTTACTGTTCACAATTATGAATTGACAAGTAAACGTATTTAAAGCTCATAAAGGCAATGAAAAGTCACAAACAAGACGTTTCTTATCTGATATTGACACACTGCACCTACCTTAATATCCCGAGTAATAACACTCGTGTGAAAAGTAACACATGGCTCAGTTCCTGTTTTAAACAGCGTCAACGCCTCTACCGTATTCCTCAAAATAAAAGCGCGTGAAGGTTATTACGACTGACACTTTTATAAAAATTTATAAAACTAAAATAAATAGATTTTAAAAACTAAATAATGATACAATTTATATTTTTTATTAATATTAACGAATTGATTCTTTGAGACGACTAGCTTATAATATCACCCTTTATTTTTCTAGGCTGGATGTTTCTCTACATTACGGTACCGCAGCGAAGCCCCGCCTCCATTGAGAGAGTGTTCGTGGACGGTCTGCGCGCTAAGACTTGGCTCTTCTTCACAATGCGAGCAAACCCGGAGCATGGCACCGCTGCTGAGATACACACTAAGAATTAACGCGGATTAATTTACCTGGCCATTCCAATGCGTGGCCGGGTGCACGGAGAACTTGGTCACTATGAGAATTCACTGCAAAATCGTTGCGCTTGCTGTGTGTCTCGGAGTTTTCCTACTTTTGTACTTTTTCGGAGGAAACGCCGCGGACGAGCCTCCACCGCTCAGGCGGGTTGAGGAAAAAGACCACAAACTTCCCAGTTTCCCAGCCACATCTGGACTTGGAAAAATAGCGCTCAAACCTTCTGATCCTCCGAAACAAATCCGTCCAGTTCGGAAAGAAGGCTACAGAGGAGGCAATGCCAGCGCCAAGCTTAGGTAAGACATTTCTCTCATTATTCATGCAGGGCTTTTTGCTGCAGAACTGCTGGAATTTAGTGATGGAAGGACAAAACGCATCAGTTAGAGTTAATGTCAGTGTATTAACGTGTCTGTGGATTTTTGACCTTTATTTAAAACCGATTTGTGTGTCCGATCCTTAATTTTCCACCAGGATGCAGCACTTTCCATCATCCATCTGTGCTTAAAGTTCAGCTACAGGCAAATAGTCCTAATATTTCCAGGACTCCAGCTGCATTCAGGGACATTTCCGAGTCCATTTGGTGCGGTTGAGATAAGCAGTGTTGTCTCTCAGCACTCAGGAGCCCGTGTTAACAGCGCCTTCAGTCATTGCACAGGGAAGCAGGACTGATGCTTTTGCCTGTCAAATGATTTAGCAGCTTTGCTTTCTGGTTCACGCATGTGTGCATTTAAGAGGATGAGGGATATTATAGGGTCGTGTTATGTAATGTAAAATGTGGTGTAACAAAAATGTCTGGCATTATTCACTCCTTACTCATATTTTAATCCATTCACTCAATGAGCATTTATATAAGCAATTATTCCAAATCTTCATCTATAGACACAGACTAACATCTAAGGTTGGAAGACCAGGGTTCGATTCCCAGCACCGCCACTTCTGGGCCCTCTGAGCGAGGCCCCTTAACACCCAATTGCTCAGCTGTATAAGAGCTAAATGTAAGTCGCTCTGGATAAGGGCGTCTACCAAATGTCGTAAATATAAATACAGATAACCCGCTTAACATATAAGTAAATGCAGACAAACAAACATCTGTTTAAGCAAACAAACAAACAAACATTTTAGGCGGAATAACAGACAAAGCTTCATGCAAATGAGTGTATCCAAACGACAATCATGCAACCACATGAATCTAAACAAACAGACAAACAACTATTCAAACAAACATTCCGGCTAATTAACAAAAACATCCGTCCAAACACCCAAACCAACAGACAAACAATTATTCAAACAAACAGCAAAAGAATAAAGAAAACATCTGTCCAAACATCCAAACAAGGAAGCAACAGGCAAAAAAAACCCCAAACAAACCAACCGACAAACAAATAAGGACAAACAGCTAAAACAATCTTTTGAGGCATCACTATTCCTTGTCAGTTACTTCATTACTTGGCAAGTTTTGCAGTAAATCCTGATTTTGTTCCGGGAACATTGGGTGTGAGGTAAGAACACACCCAGGCTAGGCGCCAAAATCTATTACACACACTTGCATACCCGTTCACAACGACATGCAAATTGAATCTGTAAATTTTGGCAGGTGGGGTAAAAAAAATAAAAAAATAGTACAATAGCACACAGGCGGGGCAATAATAAAATAACCTATTAAATTTAAAATAGAAAGTTAGACAAGATCATAATCCAGAAAACCCAAAAATCCAGTCTCTGAAACTAACAACGGGTAGTGCTACACTGGTCCTTTGCCTTGTTACTGGGCTCAGACTTTTGGTTAGAAACCTTTGTGTGTGTGTGTGTGTTTTCCCTAAAAAAGTTGTATTTTTCTACAGTGTAGCTGCACTGTATATATTTTTAGGTAAAATGATCCATGCTAGAATGAGGGTACCACCATTATTTTGCACCACCACCATGTCTCGATTTTATTGCTATATTAAGTGGTTAAGGGCTCAGTGGTTAAGGTGTTGGACTGATACCTGGAAGACCAAGATTTGATTTCAAGCACCACCAAGTCACCACCACTGGGGCCCCCGAGTAAGGCCCTTAATCCCAATTGCTTCCTTTTTTTGAACCCCAAAACAATCTGCATAATGTCGACAAGAATAAGTTTTATATAATATTTGTTATATAACTTATAACATGAAATAAAGAGAACAAAACTTTCAGTTTTACTCAAATTAGGGTGATGCAAAAATGAGTACACCCCATTGAAAATCCCTGGAGCAAAGCTAAATTTCTAATTTACCAAGAATTCATCCAAAGAAGAGTCATAATTATGAATTACACAGGTTTCCAGCGGTATAAAAGGGTGTTACTTAAAGAAAACCCCTTCCCATTTTATGCTGTCAGCAATGGCAAGAAGACAAGATCATTTCTTTACACCAGAAAGGTGAAGGCTACAAGACAATCAGCAAAGCTTTCTTATCCGTCAGAATACTGTAGCAAAAGTGGTATAAAAATAAAAAAAGGAACTGCAACCATCTCACAGAGACGTCCAGGTCACCCACAGAAGTTAACACCTCAACAGGAGCGTCTTCTGATGAGAGGGGTCGAAGAAAATCTGCATGCAATTTCACAGCAATTATCTAAAAAAGTAGAAAGACGAATTTGGTCCTGTTTCCCGGACATAATACGGCGTACACTGCATCGGAATGGCATGCATGGGTGCCGTCTCCTAAAGCCCAGGCAGAAAAAAAAACCCAGTCTGAGCTGTGTATGTGTATTATATGGATAGATAGATATATTATGAAGGTTCATGTAAACATAACACATACCAGATGATCTATTTATCAGTGTTTTACTGTGAGCAGGTCTGAGCCGAGGTCACTTTAAGAATTCATTGCACGAGACTGCCGCGAGCATCGCAGAGAAAAGCCAAAAGTAATGATGGGCTTGTTGGCTTTAATACCACAAGTCTGCTCCCTTGTGACCTGTTTGGATTGGAATGACGGTCTTCATTCTGCCCGCCACTGAATTTACTCAGGCTGCTAGAAAGAGAAGCAATTGGGAGCGTTACTGCGTTATATGCGGGTAGGTAGGTTGCATTGTTTTCTCAGACGCAGCATTTACATGCAGAAGTCATTTATATGCATGTAACGTTTTATTTCATACATACAGTGGTGGCCAAAGTTCATAGAAAACTAGTATTTTTACCAGCTAAAATGGTTTCTTCAGTAGAATATACCAGTTTACCTGGTATTACATTCAGTTGTAACAATCCAGTGAGCTTTTTGTTTGCACAACAGCCTCATCTCACCATATTCATAATCCAGCCTCTTCTGAAAAAAACTGAACAAACTGAGACAGACCAAATCCAGAAGAACTGGGCCAATGTTACGCGAAGTAAACTCGAGACACAGGAAGATTAGAACCAAACAGACCAGTTTATGTCAATAAAGAGAAGCAGACAGGCAAATAAAGATATTAGCGGACTTGGAGTCTTTAGACTAAAAGAGGATGTGGTAACTAAAATGGGCAGGATTTACCAAAACGCAGTGGAGACCTCAGGAACAATCAGGTTAGCCTTAGAAACTAGGAGGGAAATGAAGGAGAACTAGGAATCTTGGGATCAACGTGAGTAATCGCAGGACTGAGTCCTTTTACACAAGGGAGACCAGACAAAGTGCCTGTGTGAAATGTGTGTTAATATAGTGCTGCCTGGGTGATTAGTGAATGCTCGGCAGATGTGAGTGATTAGTACTCTGGTGATTGTGAGCGGTGAATAGTGGGAAAGCCTGGCGTGTCCTTGACAGGCAATGTCTTCAGTATGCTTGTAAGACCTACCTGCACAGCTACAGTACTGTTTTAGGCACTTGTGTAAAATAATGCTGTCGAAAAAGTCATAATTCGATAAAATGGTATCAGTAATTATTGATGGTACGGCATTGTCAGTGACGGTTAAAATAATAAACGAGCGTTCCACCAGTGACAAGCAAACCTTGCTTCCTGCCGGCAGAGGAGATTATTAATGAAAAAGGAAATGTCAGCTCACCACCATAGCAGTTTTAAGGTTTCTTTGCTTCGGATAAACATCAGAACATCGCTGTGTGTAAACATCCCGGCCAAATACGGAAACCACCTTAACCACTAACACCCTTTGGAATATGCAACATGCCGCCCGTCAACATCATCCCTACAAACAGCCCACAGACAGTACACGGTGGAGAGGTGCTCTGCAGCCATTCCTTATAATAAAGCGCTGCAAGCGCTATAAAGATATAACCCACGCAATAGCGAACTATATTGCCGAGGCTATGCTGCCATAGTGTGGTGGAGAGGTCAGGTTTTACACTCCTCAGCATGGGTAATCCACGCTTACTTTAATTTAATTGACGGCGATTGGAATCTGTAGAGTAAATGCTTGAAAACCTGACCAATGTTCAGCGGGGCAAATATACCGAAAGCTACATCATATAAAAACTGGACTCGTTTATGTTTTAGATTCTTATATTTAAATTCTGTATTTTTTCATTTACTTTTATTTCCTAGTGGCAGCAGGAAAAGACAAAACAGTTAGAGGGGTTTGGTGTGTAAGAAAGTGGTGGCTGCATTTACTTATTTAGGAAAGAAAAAAAAAGATCTAGCAGCCGCTCAGGACAAACTCAATCTTCAAAATCTATTATAAATGACTTGTTTTACATAAAAAACAAGTAGGGGTTAATTCTAGTCTTCCTTTTTTTTTAAAGGATTATTAAAAATTGTCAATAATTATCGATACAGAATAATACAAAACATTATATTGTAATAATTTTTTATTATTACATTTATTAGATTTGCTTTTATCTATCAACTAAATTAAGTCAACTTTTGGTGTGAACATCCGTACTGTTTAAAGCAGCTTTTGCCCTATGGTGCCCATAGTTTTTTCAGGCTGCTTTGCAGGAAGGTAACTATAGCTACTGACACACTACAGCAAAAGAAAGAAATAACTGATTTTACAACATATTAAGCTGGTAATACATTTTATATTGCTTGGCCAAACCCTTCTTAATAAAGGTTTGTCCCACATGCACATACATCTCACAACTCATTGACACTTTTGGCTGCAAAACGGCAAACTTAAATGAGAGTAAGTTAATTCAGACACTATTACTGCTCACGTCGTTTCCGTTTTACGCTCATCCTTCCTCGGACACACTTCCTGCCCTACCAGGCTGCGACTGACAAACAAGTGCTTGAAGAGGTATCGCATCATTTCCCCTGAACTACTGACAAGTTAAAAAGGTGGAGTGCCAAGCTGTAATCCAGGCTGCTTGTTTTTTTGTTTTTTTGTTTAAAGTGCTCTGAGTGCTGTCGCGGATACTGGGATGTAAAAGAAAACTTCTTGCTCAAGAGATCTCAAAAGATGCAGGCAAAAGACAAGGACATTCAGCAGCTGTTGGGCTGGAAAAACACACTAATTTCCGCCTGATGTTTAAGTATTTGCAGAAGGTTTGGCAGAAATATAGATGGTTGAAACTGTAGAAATAGTTTACATAAAAGTTTATTGTGGATAGTTAGAAGCTTTGGAGAGCTCCTGGAAAGATTCCTAAAGGCATTTGGCTTGTCACCCCATTTTTTTTTTTTTTAGAAATACATCAAAATCACATACTTTCACATCTTGTAATATAAATATATAGTCAGTTGTAGTGTTCGCACTGATTTGGGACACATGCTAGGGCTAGTCCCGATAATGCAACCCTCCTAAAATTCATACACTAGACTAGGGTTTTTCTCAAATTGTATTTCTCCAAAAACCCTGAATTTGTAAATTGGGATTAGATCACAGATTTTTGTTAAAAAAAAAAACCTGCAGTCTTGTCTTCCTGTTACACGTTACGTAACTATTGTGTATTATTTTTTAAAGTCCTTAGAATTAGTTAAATTGACTCGATAAAAAAGGTTTGGTATAAATGATAAACCATAATCCTAAAATACATTGATATTGTCCTGCGGGATTCTTTGTTCAGAACTACTGGTTCACACTGAAACAGCGAAGGCCGTGAATTCTTATCAGTTTAGTACTCATAAGAGCAGCTGGTGTGCATCGGGGGCTCTGGGAAGGGCTTAGCGTTCCCACTGGATTAGGTTAAAATGAAATTTGAGATCTTGCTTAATCCTTTCATGAGTTAAAGCTGCTCTGTTTTTTTGGCTTATGTTCCTTACAGAGAGTTTATGACAAAGTCAGCCAGAACGACGATAAAGCAACAATACCACGCTGAAGGTTTACTCAGGCATGCTACGGGTATGTTTCTCCCACGCAGTGCTGTCTTTTTATTCATGTGTTGTGCTGGTAGGAGTGATAGGACAAAAGTCAGAATAAGCACCGTAGGGGACTGGAACTATAAAACAATAAGACAATAAATCAGAACCATGCGTCATGAACAGGAACCTCCTCTCTTGTGCACTGCTGTGATGTGTGCCTAGCTCAGAGCAGCCGGAACGAGTATGGTTGTTCTAGGGGTGGGGACTAAAGGTTGTCAACGAAGCTGAGGGAGCAGAAGGCTCCAAGGTGGCGCAGCTCCTAGCAGCAGTTCTCACAGTCAAAGTCATGGAGACCCTACTACAAGAAAAAAGCAGTAGGTTTTGAAGTAGAAACTGTTCGGCATGTGGTGCAAACAGGGGCAGCTGAACCAGCAGACTGCTCTGTAGGCGCAGTCCTGAAGTTCCTGTAGAAGCAGTTCAGGACTGGCCTACAGCCATGGTGGCCTACAGCACCCTCAGTTTGGCTCTTCAGTGGGGTTACCGGCTTCCTTTGTGGGGCGAGGAGGCTCAAACCCACATGGCAACTGAGGTTTCTTTTTGGGACCTGACTGTGGTTCTGGTGGGACTGTGCGCCCCCCCCCGCCCCCCGATGGGGATGAGGAGGGGCATGATTGGAGACCTTCAGGCACTGTCTACTGCACCTTCATGCCAGTTGGGGTTAAGGTGTTTCCCCACCCCCGGCCTGAGAAATTGCCCATGCTGCCTGCTAACAGGTCAGGGCCCATAGTGCTGCAGGCTGTCTGTTCTCTTATGAAATGAAGACCAGGAAAGGGCGAACAGTGTGCGCTGACCGCATATGTCCCTGTGACATAATGGAGAATTGTTTCGGAGCAGCTAGGAAAGGGTTTTTTTTAACCTCCAAAGAGTGCCTTTCCACACCAGGGGGGCTCAGAGCACACTCCACAATGGGGATTGGCTGCCTCTAAGGCATGTGCCCCTGAAGACTCCCCCAGCGGGTATATGTAATGTGGCAGGGTGATCCTGCTACCACACGTTTATACACAAAAAAATCAGAGCAGACTCAGCAGCCATCATGACGTGCATGAGTTCCAGTTTGTGTGCCACATGCCAGACTTGCATGACTCTGCCTGGTTCTTTTCAGGACCTTTATCCTCCAAAGCCACAAGAGGTGTCATACTAGAATATGGGCACCGCCTATAATAACACAAAAATTATTTTTAAAAAAAATATAATGACAAGTCGAAATGTTTTTTTCATGCCTGCCTCTAGAGATAACAATCTCACCCCTATTCCGATTCAGTTCAATCATGAAAAACATTTGTGTTGTTTTCTGTATATGCAGTGTTTCATTTAATTAGTTTAAACACTTGCAGGTTTTCTTTATTTGTTCAGGCAGATAAGAACACTGTATGTGTTCTAGAAAAAAACTAAAGTTTCAGTTAAGCCGACAGAAATATGAAAACGCCTCAAAAATTCACACCCACAAACTGCTGGCTAAACGTCTAACGCTTACAGCACATCTAGCTGAAATGCCTCAGGAGTTTTAAAGTCTGCTGATCGTTTGAACTGAACGTGATTTCCGAGAGACCTGTGTGTCACGTTTAACGGTCTGCCTGGAAACAACCCAAAGCAAAATACTTAACCCTCGTGTCCACACCTAACGCAAATTTAATTATTCACACAAGTAGATTACATAGTCAGTAAACAGATGCGATTAGAGCTGAAATCGTGTCTGTGAATGTGCGATGTCCACTTTAATCCCGTTTTCAGCGCAAGTTGAAAATCTTCCACTGTAGACGGAAATTCTCAGGATGCCTTGTAGCGCAAGCCAATCGGTAAAGAGCTTGTTAAATTGTCTGTCGTATAGGACAGTGGAGGACAGCATTATTGAGCTGTCTGCAGGCACCCCAAAATGTCTGTTTTCTGACTAAAAAACATTAGTTTCTCAGTTGTATAATGAAATAATAAGTCCCTCTGGACAAGGGCAGAAAATAAAAATGCTAATCTATTGTCATGTGACGTTTGGCTTTCCTCCACCTCATTGGTGCCACGGTTAGAAGCCCTCTGAGCTTTAGTTCTTGCTCAATTTTTATCTCTCTGTTCCTACTTTCTCCATCAGACGCTTGGTATTTTTCCATTTGCTTGAAACTTGTCTTTCTCCCCTTCTGTTGCCATCTTTTTAATAGCTGGATGCTTGGCGTCTACTCCTTTTAAACTGGTTTTGCATACACATGCATGAGTCAGTTGTATGGTTAAAGTTTACGGGTAAAACAACAACTCTACCGGTTTCGAGTAGCGTCAGTTCCAGATGAGCAGTTGCTATTTGCCGCCAGCATATGTTTATCCCTCGGAGGCAAATGTACCGGTTCATGGCAGGCATAATACATAGTTATACGCAGACTTTTGCCAAGTATCTCTCTTTCTCTCTCTCTCTCTCTCTCTCTCTCTCTCTCTCTCTCTCTGTCATTTCTCAGTCTGTCTGCACAACACATTTGCTTTTCACTTCCCCCTTAATCATCGGAATAAGTTGTGACTCAGTTTGGCTGGCATCACTTAGTTTGTCAAGCAGGGGGGAAAAGTGTTCATTCGGTCGGCTGTGCGAGGAACAAAAAGCCTAGTAAAAACTGCTGGCTGGTCTCCCGTGTTTCCAAGTTTAAACCTTTTTTTGCCAATTGTGTAGCCCAAAGAAAGCAAGAAAGGGTGTTTATTTTTGCGCTAGGCAGTTATAACAAGGTACTACCTGATTATTACCTGATGCATGCAAGCACCCATTGAGAAGTGGCTTCTATAACTTCTCTACCCTCTTTATTTCGCCATAAATGTTTCCAGATGTGCTGCAGATGGTCCACGGTTAGCTCAATGTCTGTAAGTGTTCTGCGTTGCACAGAGCTAAGCGAAAAAATCATAGAGCTGAAAGTAGATATTATTCTTTCATTAGTCTGGCTCATAATGTCAGGGAAATCGAATCTTGCTGTATTTCCGTGTGTTTAATGGGCACATGCCTTACAAAACCTAGTCTGAATGAAGTGTGACAACCCCTTAATTAAATCCGAGTAACCAAGCCAATGCCAAACCACAGCGTCTTGAAATCTACTGCATATCATGTTTCCTGAAAATGGACTGCAGTAAAGTGGGCCAGTAGGAGGTTTTCCACTCATTGTGGTGGCATTATTCTGTGGCAGAGGCACCTATGGGTTACTTAGAAATCAAATGAAAAAGTCCATTCTTTTTTGGTAAATGCAGAGAGAAGTAAATGCCTCATGGAAACAAAACGGTGCAATGGCTAGATAGCAAATCATTACTTCATTAGCTCAGTCTCTTTTTGTTTACCCATCGGCCCAGATAACTGAGCTAATTATGTGCATTAATGCAGACCGTTGAAAATAAATGAGGACTCGAAACCCTGTGGGACAGGTGACTTTATGTATTCATAGTCTTTATCCTGTCTTTGTAATGTCCCTGGTGACAAAGATTGCCATGTTTACACAACTCACAGGTTTTCAGTTAATATTCCAGCTAGAGTTAGGACCATATATATTTGGACACGGGCAATTTATGTACATATTTAGGCTGTAATTGTGTAATGAATTTGGACTTTAGGGAATTTACATCCAAATTGGAGGTAGGGTTAGGGAAATTCAGCCACCCCCATATTTCCGAGGCTTAAAAGTAAATGGACATTTGAATCATAATCTGTTTCATGGACAGGTGTGGGCTGTTTCTTTGTTATTCCTACATAACTTAGCCTACAGTAAGCAGGTAAAAGGTCTGGAGTTATTTGTGAGTGGGGTATTTGCTGTGAACCCCCACATTATGCAAGTCAAACTGATTATCGTTATGTTAAAAAACTAATCTATTAAAGAGATAGCAGGAGCATAAGGAGTTGCCAAATCAACAGTTTGGTACATTCTAAAGGTTAAACTGCACTGTTGTGCTCAGAAACATAAAAAGGCAGACAACATTGGTAGATGATTGCAGAAAACTGTCCATGGTAAAGAAAAACTCATTCACACCATTGAAAAAGACACTCCAGGAGGTGGGCATAACGCTGTCAAAGTCTACAACCAAGAGAACACTAGACAAGAGTAAATACAGAGGGTTCACCACAACGTGCAAGCCATTTATAAACCTCCAGAATAGTAAGGCCAGAATGGACTTTGCCAAAAACATTTAAAAAAAAATCAACAGACCAGTTCTTGAAAAACATTCTTTTTTTTTTTTAAGACAGACGAATTTCAGATCAACCTGTACCAGAATGATCAAAAAAAGTATGGCTAAGGCTTGGAAAAGATTATGATCCAAAGCATACAACGTCATCTGCAAAACATTGTGAAGTCAATGTGATGGCAAGGTCATACATGGCTTCCAGTGGCACTGGGTCAGTGGCGTTTGATTATGCTTCATGATGCAGATGTACAGTGATACAAAACACACTGCAAAAGCAACCCGGCAGTTTTTTTAAATAAAAAGAAATGGAATATTTTGCAATGACCCAGTAGGTTACCTAATCTCAACCCAATCGAGCATGCATTTCACTTGCTGATGTCAAAACTAAAAGCAGAAGGACCCACGAACAAACAACAACTGAACATAGCTGCAGTTAGAGCTTGGCAAAGCATCAAAAGCGAGGAAATCCTTGGTTATGTCCATGGGTTCCAAACTTTATAATCTGTTCATTTGTCCAATTACATTTAAACCCCTGAAAATGGGGGGATTGTGTATAAAAATTCATTCAAATTAATCTCGATTGTTTCATTTTATTCTAATGGCAAACAGAACCAAAACAATAAAAATTGTGCTTGTGTTCAAATATATAGCTCTAACTGGATGTGCTGTGGTTCTCAATTGTTGCACAAACCAGTTTTTTTAGTTTACTCACAAACTGTGATGAGCAATTCATCTGGGTTAAATAACCCGACTCTTTAATTGACTCTGGATTCATGAATCCTTCTCAATATTTACTAACGACATCATACTGTAGATAATTTAAAAACTAAAATTGGCATTATACAGTTGTTTTTAATAGTTCTTAGCTAGTAACTGTAGATACTAAACAATTAGATAAGCAGAGTTGGTTAGGAAACGTCCTGCATGGTCTTTTAACCATTGGGTTCAGCTGCTCTGTCGGAGTAGGGAAACAGCCGGATCTAAGCAAGTCTATTTAATAAGTGATTTAGAAGGATTTAAATCTGTAACTGGATTGGGATTTCTCATCTCTACTGACAAAGTACAGGTTTAATTACAGTACAGAAGCACCTTGCGTTATTATGAGTTTAAAAACAAATTAAATCGAATAACCCATTTAAAAAATCCTTAACAACCCCAAAAACCCATATAAGCAACGTCATACGGTCGCAAACCCAATACTCTGCAATTTTGATTATAACTGTTTACAGTATAATTATGAGAAACCAGACTTTTCCCTACAGACACTGCCTTCACTGCTCGCTAACCCTCTCTAGCATCTGGATGTGCACCTCCAAAAGCCTTTTTTTAATCTAAGGGCTAACTATGATACTATATGTTGACTAAAGAAAAATATTTGAACATCCTTCAACACACTGGACAGGCTGAAAGTTTGCCATACTGAGTGTTTATGTACCCTGTAAATACAGAGGGCGAAAAGAATTGACACCGCACAAGCTGGTCGAATTTCCTTGCGATGAATAGCTTTATTTCAGTCGTTGAAAACCACCAGGTCCCTGCCAGATCTCTGCTTCAGCGATGTTTACTTCTATCTTGTGAAAAATCCCTCACCTTACACTGCCGCCAGGATGACAGCGTATAAAAGACTAATTATATATGATTCAACTCCAATTAAAAAAAAAAAAAAGTGGACGCTATGTAAAACGTGATAAAAAGAGAACACAAGCATAACAGATTGTCTTAGTACTGCATATGATCAAATGAAAAAGAGCAATATGACTTGCCTTTTCAGTTTATTTTACATCTACCAGCATCCCAACTTTAACTTTAGCAAACAAATTGTCTAACAGTTAACTAATCAAGACCACAGTAGTCGATTGCCTCAGTCCGCGACAACAAACCATGTTGAAGATTCCGTAAATTCCCAGCTTCACCAAGCCACCACTGCTGGACCCCTGAGCAAGGCCCTTAACCCCCAATTGCTCAGTTGTATAAATGAGATAAATGTAAGTCGCTCTGGATAAGGACGTCTGCCAAATGCCATAAATGTAAATGTAATGTAAATTGTTTAGAGCTTTCTGCTGCCATTGTTTGCTCTCACCGGGGACGGGGACGGGGACATGGTTAATGGTGCAAATCTACAAATTCCTTTATACTGGGTCTTCTTTTACGGATGGGATTGTGTAGTCAAGTCAAGTCACCTTTATTTGTATCAGGATTGTTTTAAAGCAGCTTTACAGAATTACCTCAGAAACAACAATATTAAACATTCATTAGAACAGTCTATTTGATTGATATCCATAAATTTACAGTCCCCAACAAAGCAAGCCAGAGGCGACGGCGGCAAGGAACCAAAACTCCATCGGTGACAAAATGGAGAAAAAAACCTTGGGAGAACCAGTCTCAGTCGGGGGGGGTCAGTTCTCCTCCGACCAGATAAACCAGTAGGTTACCCATGCTGCAGTAAAGTTTCTGTGGTCTTGTCCGGATGGCCGCTTAGAAGACAAGAGAAACTGCCTTAATGTTTCCAAGTGATGGTCGCGAAGCTTGTCTCCTTGTGGATTAATGCAGAGAAAGATAGCGTTTTTTTTGCCCATCAGGGGTGCGTTCCCCTAAGGGTATGACGTCACATGAAAACTATCAATTTTAATTTCTCAGTTCTTTTAAAATGAATCATTATTAATCAGTCAGTCCAATATATATTATATTCTCGGGTATATACACTTATTCATTGAAGCTGTATTTTATTAAGCCAATCATGTAGCAACCATGAAACACACAATATATCTGTATACAGATATAGACCAACAGCTTGGGTAATATTTCATCTGTAAAGAAACTGATCAAACATCCTGTATACAATTATACAGAATGGTGTGTAAAACAAAGTGAGACAGGTGGACCGAGACTGGTTGCTTTACAGCCTACAGGAAGGATAGAAAATGCAAGAGCATACACCACAACACATCTTGAGGTTGAGCAAGTTACAACAGCAATAGACCACATTGGTTTTTATGTCTGTAAACCAATCCGAGGCACTGAGGCTTTACTGCCCACAGACTAGAAAAAAAACTACCCCCTTTTCCTCCCTTATATGAATGAATAGGTTTATAGGTCTGTGTGTGTGTATAATAACAGCGACGCATGCTAAAATCTACTAATTTCACATGTTTTCAATTCATTTTTGTTTTTTTCTGCCAACAGATTTTTAGTAGCAGATACAGAGGGTGGTGTTTATGCACTTTTCAGATTCAAAGGGATGAATAAAGGAAGTGAAAATGCTTAAAAATAATATGGGGAAGTACCATACATGGTGGCAAAGTTGTAGTCGAACTGTAAAGGGGAATTTCAGTTGAACTGTGTACATAGTCTACAGCTCATAAAGCGTCAACACCATCTCTTTAAAATGAGGCAGTTTTACAGCGTATTTCTAATATATTTCATTCTCCTTTCTATGTAAGGTTAATCAGGCAAATCAAAAAGCTTAAAATGTCCAACGGCCTACATTATATGATAAAATGTACCAAAATATTGCGTTAATAGTGCCTTTATTTATTTTATTCACTTTTCTACAGACTGGCTGCTTAATTTTTTATTTGCCTGAATATTTTGCCACTTGATCTGTAACTTTTTTTTAATTATTTTTATGGTTTGGTACTTTAATTACTTTTTTAGCCTCTTCTTTTACTGCAAGCCTGAAGGGGCATCAGTACCTGTAAAACACTAGCCCTTGTCTGCATGCAGTTTTCCTGCCAATCCAATTAAAATCCTATGCAGTGGGAATCATTTTGAGTTACACAGTTACACGTTTGTCTGCCTTTCAAATTCATCGTTTCCATGGTTTTAATCTTGTCAGGATGGGAATGTATTACACATTCGTGGTAGTTTTTAGGCATTTTGTCGCTCTGAAAAAAAAAAAAAAACAACCATGTGAGTGTGCAGTGTTGCTGGAAGCTTTAAAGAGAAGCCGGTCGCGTAAAGCTAAGCTATTTGGTAGCCGTCTCAGTGGCAAGCAGAAGCAGAAGATGTAAGTACTAGTGGGAAAGTGTTGTACTACTGGAATCCAGCAAATAGAAACGGATCTTTTGCAGGCAGGATATTACATGCATGCATAGAAGGAATCAGAATAACTTGTTTATGTTAAGGATTTTTATTTCTCTCTATTTGTTTTATAAAATGGTTTATCACATCTCTTTAAACCCAAATTTAATTTTGATTGGTATGGAATTTATTTCTGTACACATAGAGCATTTTCAGCCAATCACATCTAATGTAATGAATGTAATGTAACATATTGCTCAACAAATCCAAAATAAGTTATTTTATGTTTACTAATTGTGAAGAACTTTAAATGCACATGTGAAAGTTATTCGGTCGGTCCGATCTACAGTTTGGCTTTAAATGTGCAAATGTATTAAAACTTTGAAACTTGATAAGACAGTCCGTGACTAAATAATGTGAATTGTAAACACATAAAGAAAAGCTTTTTTGTATTTTTTTGTGCATGACATGCGGTTTAATGGATAAAGGATACTGAAAAAACCCACTTTTTGCTGAGTTTGCTAGATTGTTAAATTTCTCCCAATGTAGTTCATTTTTACTTGTGTAAGGAATTCATAATGATTTATTCAGTAGGTTTTTATCATCTTTTGATTGAAATAAATCATAAAGGGGCCTCCTACAATTATTGTGTTGTTACCCTGACGCCGAGACTTATCTTTCCATTTTAAGCCTCAGGCCCCATTATAGGCTGAGACATTTAGTCTAATCTTGTTTACATCAGATGAGCCTGCTCTTATACAGCTTACATAACATATCCAGGATCCAGGAAAATAAATAAAGTCTGATCCAGCTAGTTTAATGACCGAACTAAATAATAGAATTATTCGTTGTATGTAGCCATAGAATTATTCGTTGTATGTAGCCATCATTGATCTTCTGGTGGAATCTTCTGGAGTAAAAGATTTGTCTCTTATGTTGACTCCTGCGGGCTGACTTATAATTCTTCTTGCTAATCAGCTTTTAAAAATGGCGCCCTTCAAACAGAGATCAGTTATGAAGTCTGATGTCATCGGTTCCAACTCAAGACCAGGTGCTTGTTAGCATCCAGATGGAAATGCAGTATAATTGGTGCATTTTGAAAACTCAAAACTGGCTCATCATTGCTTTCCAGAAGTGACCATTAATTTTGTTTTTTCTTCAATATTGACGATGTGCTCTTACAAGTTGTTACCATCGTAGTCGTCTCTAGAGACTTATTATCAAAACATTTGCATTTCTTGATGAGTCTGGCCATTAGATTTTGGCCTGGTTATTAGTAAATTTATATCAGATTGTTATTAGTGCAGAGAAAGGATGACTATTTACATTTAAGGCATTTTGGCAGACGCCCTTATCCAGAGTAACTTACATGACTAAGAAATTGGGGGTTGAGGGCCCTGCTCGGAGGCCCAGCAGTGGCAACTTGGAATCGAACCCTGATCTTTCAATTAGCAGTTCAACACCTTAACCACTGAGCTACCATTTTCCTCAACAGATACCTGTTTATGGCTGTGATAAGCTACCAGGACTGATATGACCCAATGTTAAGTCAGAATAGGAGGTGCAATTTCCTAATAGATATAAATAATAGTTACTGAAAATAGCTGCTGTTAAACGATATTATAACCTAGATATTTATTTTAACACCTTGTTATACATTATTTGCTTTTAAATGTCTGCTTTAGTGGTGCAGGTTATCCTCCAGCGTGTTTAACTGTTCCACTTTGCAGATTATTAAAGCATTGGCCCTGTGCCTTGTAATCCTTGCAATTCCTTGTATCCCCATAGAACAGCACAAGGTTTTTAAAAAAGAACATTAAATTCTTCACACATTAAACCCAAAGGAGAAATGCTGTGAAGTGCAATTGGGTCTCAGGCAAATTGAAAAATTCTTACATCTGTGATTGTTCTTTTCATAACCACCTACCAAGGCCTACGTTTAAATTTTTTTCTGTGGAAGTCTTTTGATGTACAAGTCCCACTACCCCCGCCCTCCCTTCTCTCTCTCTCTGTCATCTGAACAAATACAACCTCCCCGGGCTGCATGACTTGCTTTCTGTTATCTAAATCCTAATAGAGATGGAGCAGGGCATCCCCAAGGTGATCTCTTACTGCTGCGCTGAAGAGTTTACAGATACTGTTGGATGTCGTCTTTGCTTTAAAACGGTACCACAAATGCCAACTAAAGCAGAGACAAGACACGTAAGATGGGATGTAATTCGCCGTGGCTTCTGAAACAGGCCCAAGTTTTTCCTCCACCTGATTTTCTAATTGTTTATTTTGTGTAGTGTCTGGACATTGTTAGGGCTCTGTGTGAAATATATATATATATTTACAATCCCTTCCAATTTTTAATGCTCAAACACTTGGGGCATCTGAGAGAGATACACTACACTGAATGTTCATTTGTTGTATAAAAATGAAAACTAGAATTAAAGCGATTTCAAGCTTCTGTGGAAATTGTTTACAAAGCAATCCATGATGTAATATAAGGGAAGTGGTAGCACTGTGGTTGGGACTGATCAAGGTTCAATTTCCTGCAAGGTTCAATTCCCGGCACCAACAAGCTTTCACTGTTGGGCCCCTGAGCAAAGCCCTTAACCCCAAATTAATCAGTTGTATAAAAGAGATAAATGTAAGTCGTTCTGGATAAAGGCGTCTGCCAAATGCCGTAAATGTAAATACATAATCATCTGCATGACAAATGTTCTCTTGCTCTCTCCCCCTTTTAAGCCTCTACTTAGAGTTATTGGGGTTTCTATTCCCAGTACCACCAAGTTACCACTGCTGGGCCCCTGAACAAGGCCCCTAACAACCAGTTGCTCAGTTGTGTAATGAAAAGTCGCTTTGGATTTAAGCATCTGTAATTGTGTTTTAAAGGGTAAGCAAACATCTAAGTGGGGTTTTTTTTTTACCTGTTTTGCACCATGCACAGTTTCTGCTTCTTTTCAAGCTGACGCTTTAGTGGTGCGATCAATGAAATCACAAACTTTCACCTCACAGAATCTGCATATTGCACATTTGTTGTCAACAGCAAAATCTTTGAAGTTTTGAAGACATGATTATTTGCTTGTGCTGGGAGGCAGATAAAGCAAAAGCATGTAATCTGAGTGCTAAACACTGGGGCATGGGCAGGGTGGCATCTTTCGGTTTGTATTCTCTGCCTTTTTAGAACATTATCAAATTAGTGAAAGTCTAGCATCACTAGGCTAGAACGAGTACAAGTACTATACTAGAACAAGTGTTCAGGCGGTGTAAGATTTTGTATCTTGTTTTAACCCCTGCAGGCAGAAGAGTGAGGCTGGGGTAAAGGACCTTCGGGCCAAGGACATCATGCACCTTGCTGTCGTTGCTTGTGGAAACCGACTAGAGGAAACACTTACCATGGTAAAATCAGCACTTCTCTTCAGCATCAAAAAGATCAAGTTTCACATCTTTGCAGAGGAGGAGCTGACAAAACTGTTTGAGAAAGAGGTAAGAGTTCATTTAGAGGTCCTACCAGCTTATGCTTGTTTCTTTTCTTTATCCGGTAGAACATTGCGGTTTGTTTTAATGACATTTTATTCCATGTTTGGTTTTTCATATCCACTTTTCTCATCTGTCTAAGATGAATGATCAAGCTTTTATCAGGAAAAGCAGGCCATGAGTCTTCTTTATTGCCTACTTTAAATTTAACTTTCACTCTTATCGGAACATCAGAGCTTCACGTTGCCTTTTCTTTTGCATTCGAAACCCCACACAAGACCTTGCCTGTATACACAATTTGGGGGTTTTTTTCTATATGAAGGTCACTTCAATTGAGCGCATTTAGTGCTGCTTGTCCCTGTTCTAATGCTGCATCATATGGTAAAAGTTTTTACCATGCCTTAAATCTTTTTGCTTACGGAATCTATGTGGAGCATTTAATAATGGTAAACTTGTATTGCCAACTTTGTGAACAACGTGTGCTTGTTGGACAACCCCTTTTAGATTTAGTTTTCTTATTATACTAATTACTTTTAGGAAGGCTAAAATGGATTTGTAGAGTATGGCCGGGGAGATTTGGGATCATTCCGACTACAATAGCAACTGTGGAGTCAGGCACTAATCCACTGGTAGCTCACAGTTAAAGACTGTCGATCAGAAGATCATGGGTTGAACCACCAAACTGTTGCCTCTGAGCACCTTAACCTTAACCTGTTGGGGTTAAAAACGACAAGATAAATGTAAAGCGCCCTGAATAAAGACGTATGTCAAACGTCATGAATGTTAAGGTAAAACCATTAAATATTCACTAAGATTGAGGTCAAAGCTCTTTGCAGGACACTTGAGGTTTTCTGCTCCAAAATTGCCAGATGTTTTTTTTAATAATACTTGCTTTGTTTAACAGCTTTCCAGTTTCAACTTCACAACAGATTGTCCACATCTGGGTATGATAAGAACTACTGGGTCCAAGCAAAGCGGATACAAAAGCAATTTATGGTTTTGCTAGTCAGGGCTGAGAAACCGCTTCAGGAGAGTGATTGATTAAACTGTCACACTGATTGATTAATGGTCTAAAGCACATTTCTCCTTTAGGTTAGTGTCGAACAGAGTGTCTTTATCTTTGCAAATGTTCTTTGTTTCTTTTTTACGTGAAGCAGAAACTAAGGTTTTTGCACAAATGTTTAAAACCGTTATCCAAAGTACTGGTGTACAATCTATATTCCCAAAAGGCTGAAGTGAGACACACCCAGTTCTGCCTGTTTAATCGGGTTTATCGTAGATTTAGGCGTGATTTCTGCTTGATCACCAGCTCTTCTTGGATAAAATTGGACACAGTGGTCTAAGCCAAATCATCGATTGCCCTCTACGCTTGCACCATGTGACGCGACCCAATTTCTGCTTTTGCACCTAATGTAGAATAATGTAAAATTGAGATGTTTTGCAGTTTTCTTTTTTTTTAATACAACATATTCTAGAAAGCTTAACACTTGTTTCTGTTGTTATGTTGCTTGAAGTTAAAACTGTTAGCACACTTGTCTGTGTTTACGAGGGCCAGTGCTAAGGTCACCGTTCCCTGTTTATTTCAGATACCCTTCGTAACCCTTAAAAAAACTTTTCTAGAGTCCATATATGACACACACACACTAAGATTTGTTGACAAGACCTTTTAACCTGTGCCGCCCACTTAATGTTACTCTTATTATAAGCTTGTACAATTTCTGATGTGCTAAACTCAATCAGTTATTAAATTCCCAGCTTGTCTTCAGCGCTCCCTCACTGAGGCCATTCACGAGGGTTGCTATCGTAATGAGTGGAAAAATCTTCACACAATTTGTCCTTTGATCCCTCACCCATATCGGTGACACAACTGCTGGCTTTTGGCATCGTGAACACCATCTCTGGAACAGACTGTTTCATAGTAACGTGGAGCTCTGCGTGCAACCAAAGAGAAACTGATCAAGTCCACATGTAGAATAGGCAGCTTTTGGACCGGAGTTCTAAGCCCTGGAGATGGAAGCAGGATGCTAGCAGCAGGAAGCTTTAATACAGGCTGGAGGAAGGAAGTTTATTGATGAAAGTGGCATTAAAAAAATGTGATGTCATCTTAAATAGTTTACAGCGCATAGGTAACGAGGAAGATTTGTTCCGTCTTTTAATGCTATACAAGGGGGTATCAAAAAGTTTTAGGACACATCAACAGATGGTAGCACAAGCCTTTTTTTTTTATTATTTATTTTTTTTTTTTTTATCTGCATAGGTTTGTTTTTTCAGAGGCACCAAAAAAGTGTATTTTTGCTGTGGCTAAATTTAGTTACTCTATTCTACCAAACATAATTAGCTTATTAGAGCTGCATAATTCTGGATTAGCTATTTTGTTTAAACTGAAAATATTCATTTGAATCATTCATTTGAAGCTAATTTGAAACACTTAACTATTTCGAACAATTCTTTTCAAATGAATAATTCAATAAAAAAATTATAAAATTATTCTAACAGCTGATTTCTCTTCTAAATTGTTGACTTTGCATTTTAATCATTGCTTATGTTACTGCCTCTAATAACAACCGTCTGTTATACAGTATATTTCCTGTCTTTTGGGGTTTTTTTATGCTGCAATTAGATCATGGTGGCTTGTAAATTTGGCAAATTGTTACAGTTATAGCCTACCGGTTATAGCCTATGGCAAGGAAAAAAGGAAAAAATCTTGAAGTATTTGCACTTTTTATGTCCAAAAACTATTGCAATCAATAACGACAAATAAATCAGGATATTTGATATGGAAATCTAAATCAGAATTGCTCCAATTAAAACGATACCAATACTAAAAACGAGACTAGTAAAAATGTAAGTGAAGATATGGGTAATTTAAACGTTGTCAAAACATTTGTGTCTATTACTCAGTACATGGTATAATGAGTTGATGCAAGTTTGTGTCTATGATCATGTAAAGTAATTGTAATTGCTTGTGCTGAAATTCATATTGATTTTTAAAACAATTGTTTTTGGAAATTCATATGATTTTTTAAAAATTTTTATTAAAACTTAAGCATTTTAATGTTTTTTCCCCTTTTTTATTTTAATGTTTTTAATGTTTTCCCCTTTTTTAAACTTTAAGTGGGAAACCAAATAAAAATGTTGTGACTGTAGTAGTACTGCTTGAAATTTGCATTTTCCCCCCCTGTGCATTTTTCCCCCTGCATCATGCAGGAAACACAGGAAGTTCTGTAGTTTCCATTATTGTATATAGGTCAAAATTTGATCCAATGATGGTTTGGTGTTCCTGATTACTGTATTTAGAGCTGGAAGGTCGTTCAGAAGGACAAACGTTTCAGAGATCAGATTTTGACCTAGCATTTTTGACCTAGAGATGCATGCACATTTTGACATAGCATTGTGACCTGCTTGCACATTGTATATTTGACAGTAATACACATTATATCTTTAATGCTGGAGTGTCTGTATTGGTTTTAGGTAGTGTTGGCAGAGTTGTAGGATTTGTTTCTGATGAATCCTTTAACTGAAAGAATTCATGACCACCTCAGTTTTCTTTCTTAGCTAAACCACTGGCCACAGGCGCTCTCCTCCAAGCTCCAGTACACTCTCTACCCAATCACGTTTTCCGTTGGAAATGCTGAGGAATGGAAAAAACTTTTCAAGCCATGTGCTGCCCAGAGACTGTTCCTTCCAGTAAGATCTTGCATATTTCTCTTTGTCTTCCCTTATCTGTTTTTTTAGCATATCTAAAAAAAAAATTTCATAAAAAAGGGTCTTTACTTATGTACATCACCCTGGATAAGGGTGTCTGCTAATTGTTGTCAATATAACCCTCAGGTCATCCTGAAAGATGTGGACTCGTTGCTATATGTGGACACAGATGTCCTATTTCTCCGGCCAATGGATGACATCTGGAAATTCCTGAAGTCCTTCAACAGCACTCAGTTGGCAGCCATGGCCCCTGAACACGAGATCCCTAAAATCGGCTGGTACAGTCGTTTTGCAAGGCACCCGTTTTACGGCGTTACAGGAGTCAACTCCGGGGTGATGCTGATGAACCTCACACGCATTCGCAGTACTCTGTTTAAGGTGAAAAATAACACTGTTACTTAAATCATTTTTATTGTGTGGATAAAGATAAATCTTCTAACTAGCCAACTAAGATAATTTGTTTATGTTTGTTTAAATGTTTTATTATAAATGTTAAGATGTGTGAAATACACTCACATGGGTCCAGTTCTATGCTAGTAATGAACTAATTGTTACGCATTTAATTATCTTCAAATACTTCAGGGAGCTGTTACCATTTTATTTCTACTATGCTGTTGCTTTTGCTTTTTATTCCTATTAAATGTTTACAGAATGCTGCTGGGTGACTCCCTGCAATTTTTACGTTATTGTTATTATTAATACTATTAATGTTTATTTATATGTTATTATTAACAGTTCTCAGAATTAAAATATATGTTTAAACGCATTACAAGAGTGTTTTTGTCAGAGCCTTTTTTGACGGTTTTATTTTTACACCAGACGCAGATATATCATCTTATAATATTAGTTATCGACCTACTTGATCTGTAATAGTCTCAGCATCTGCACTGGAAAACACATATTGGTCGACCCCTAATTAAGTATGTGTACATTTACAAAATAAACCATGTTGGCTGCAGGGTCTCTGTTCTACACATTGCTGAATTACTGCAATTATTGAACACTAATTAAGTCAGGATTAATTAGAATTAATTTTGTCTTATTTTTGGGTCAAGGATTTATTTTAAAGCGGGTCTAACATACTGTAGGTAGTTTAATTCGACATCTGGCTAAGAGACTTAAAGAGCATCTGCTAATGAACACCTGCAGTAAAAAAAAAAATGCAAGTGAAAGCAATGCTTTATCATTAGCATCCTTCTAAAATCCGGTCTGGTTTAATAACCACATAAAAGATCTTCTCTTTCGATAGTCATGTGATGTCAGTGCGCTCCCAGACTGGGTGTTCAGGAAAATAACCTGCCACTCTTAATATTACAGAACAGCATGATCGTTGGCGGCCTGTCATGGGAGGACTTACTCCATCCACTCTACCAAAAATACAAGAATCACATCACATGGGGAGACCAGGACCTCCTCAACATTATTTTTCACTACAATCCAGGTACAATATTTCATTGTATGTGTTAATTAAATAAAAAAATGTATAGAAATATTTTAGCTTATTGTTTAGTTGCTGATAAACACAGCAGGCCTGAATCTAAAATGAATGGTGATGCTCAGAGTATAATGTGATGCCCCAGAGGTTGTCTTTTCTATACCAGTGGTGTAAATCAAAACGTTTGCAGGTCCTTTCACACCTTGTCAGGAAAAATCATTGAGCCGTAACATCAGGTGCTTGGTTTTTTTGTTGTTTTTTTTTTTTTTTTTTTTTGCCCCCTGATGTTTTTTCCCCTGAGATCTTCAGCTGCTTGTTCAGGATTTGGCTTGCCTGTAGGTAAACAGTTGACTGCTCTGGTGTGACTGTGACAAACTTGGAGCAAGGTGTGAGGATTAAGCACTTGTGGTGGAGGAATTGACTTGGCACGGCTTGTGTTTGTCTGTCAGTGAGATGGAACATAGCCAAAAATAGCAGCGTGGAAAACGGCCGTTCAGATGTGTGAAAAGTATGTGTGAAACAAGCTTGTTAACCTCATACAGCTTAGACTTCAATACTGGCTAAATATAAATAGGCATTTTTGCCATTTGTCTTTCTATCCACTATGTTTCTTAACACAAATGCAATGTCTGGGATGTATTAACTGTAAATGTACTTGTTTATATGCCTATGCATTGTATAAAATCTCGAGGCATCTATTTTCCTGTACAAAGACTATTTCTACAGTTTTTAAACATTAACCTTTGAATCAATACCAAGACCTAAATGATCATATCAGTAATAGTAAAGATACTCTGGTATCTGATATTCGGCTTTAGCAACAGTACAAACCTTGTGTGCCTGCCAATAGACACTACGCTTAGAGCTAGCAGCATATAGATATTAATGTGTGGTCATATTCGACCCACATTCATTGGCATGTTTATGAAAACTGTTTTGCAGTGAAGGAACTTTGTACCACCTGTCAGATCTATTATAATTCTGCATCTTAATATTTAATCAAATCTGGCCTTTGCCATTAAAATATCTGTTATATTATCATATAATATAATATCTTCTTCTTCTCCTTTCAGCTGTTTCCTTTTAGGTGTCGCCACAGCAAATTATCTGTCTCCACCCAACCCTATTCTCTACATCCTGTTCACTCACAGCCGCTAACTTCATGTCCTCGTTTATCGCATCCATATACCTTCTCTTTGGTCTTCCTCTTTGCCTTCTGCCTGGTAGCTTTATTTCTAACATCATTCTACCAATATATTCACTATCCCTCCTCTGTACATGTCCAGTATTCTGTTTGTAATATCTGTTCTGTTAAATGACCAAATTTTAGCCCAGGTTAAACTATAGGACAGAGTTTGTAGTGAATATATGTAGGTATAAAATGGAGTTTATGGTTGTCTTAATGACTGCAGGTTTCCCAGGTCAACAATCCCAAATCACACGCTGATGCTTGATGCTACTAATTGGGATAGACTGTTAGTGGTGATGCACTGTGATTGGTTTTCTGCCTGTCTCATTATTCAGCTATAAAGGCTCTTGACCCTCCACGTATATATAACGGTCTGCCAGTGAGGAAGTCTGTGCAGAACACAGCTGTATAAGTGCAGAACTAGAATCCAGAAACAACTAAACTGGCAGTGTTAAACTGAGCGGCGTGTCTGGCATTACGCTTTCAGCGAAAAGGATATTAAAGGCACATGTTTTAGACATAACTTCCGTATTATTTTTGGGTATAGGTGCCTTTTTCCGAGATTAATTTGTTCAATCGTTTTCTAAGTGTGCTGTCGTAAAGATTAACCTTTCGTGTACCTAAATGGGCCTGGAAGTCACCACATGTTTCTTTGTTTTCTGGTGAACATTTCCTTTTTTAAGGTCATGGCTGATTTTTTTTTTTTTTTTTTTTTTTTTAATGATGTAGAAACACCCAAGTGCTCCAAAATAGCAGACTGCTAATTGCCCATATAGGGGAAGTGGTTAAGGTGTTAAACAAATTGCTGAGTTGTATAAAAAAAGTGATAAATGTAAGTTGCTCTGGATAAGGGTGTCTGCTAAATGCTGTAAATGTAGTCACTTTTCTTTACTAAATGTAAAAAATAGAAAGGGTGAACCTATTATTGTCCACCAGGTTTCCAAACATTGGTATGCTTGTAGGGAAAAATGTCTCCTTTATAAAGGGAAAATTTAGTTGCTGTAGTTCGGGTGGTTTATAAAGGTTAGTGAGGACAGCAAACTTGTTAACAGTCCCTGAATAAATGTTTGTCTGAGGTTTAATTGCTAAATTCTTTTTAAGATTTTAATTTGAATAGCATTTTAGGAATGTTTTGTTGACTAACAGTATGTATTATTGGCTCGTTTATGCACTGGTTTGGATCAAAAGAATATTTGTGTTAGAATTTACATGTAATACATTTAAGTTTGTGGTTGTAAAGTGAGAAAATGTGAAAAAGTTTAAGGGTATATATTTTTTTAAGACACTGTGTGTATACATATATAATGCATCGTTCCTTTGTTGTTACTTATGATCTTCAGAGAGAAATGTCGTCGACTTGGCTGTTCAGCTGGATCAAAAGTCCGTTGTTGCATAGCATTTCATTTGTGATTTGTTGTACATCCCCAGGATGACAACTTAATAAAAATAAATGTGCGATGGTATAACAATGCTGGCCAGGTGACCAAATCGTGTTTGTTAAACCCTGTTTGCTAACGGTGTTAACTGGCACCATGTCTTACACCAGGTAAAATGTTCCTGCATCAGTGATTATTTTTCTTCTGCTTATATGGTGCAACACTGGCAAACACATCTAAAATAGTTTTTTTTGCTTTGGACATGAATCAGATTTGGCTTTGCACTCATCGTACAAAGCTTTGTGTCGCCCTAAATGATGAAATCATGATACTCCTGACAAAGTGCCTGTCTTTGGTCATTATCTGTTCTGTAGCCAAAATATTTCCGTATAACCGACGCTGGTTCTTTTTTCGTCAAATAAATCTTTCGCTGATAAGCTTTTTCTTTTCGCTATGCACACACATAACCTGCATGTCAAAAACGTGACTCACCAACATGCTTTGTTAATCAAATATAGTTTTTTTTTCTTTTGAATGAAATGTAACAATGTCGATGCTAAAACGATGTATCGTGCAGCCCTTTATTTCATTTGTAAAGAAGCCAGTGTAGCTCCAGGCTTTATTCCAGATATATACAGGGTTCCCACACTTAAAAGTACTTGAATTTCAGTCATATGGATTCAGTCTGAAAAGTACTTGAAAAACGAAGGTAGAAAATCATGGTGTGTGTTTAGAGCCCTGCGTGGGACCAGGTTTCTTAGGAACATTTTCACAACGTCTGTGATTCACTCCTGTAAACCTTCTATAATTGTATACTGCACATCAGGGAGCCACTATCAATATGCGGGGCATCGAAATCGCATTTTAATGAGTGCTTTGCTGTTTCGAAAGCACATCTTATACAGAATTCACACTGCTTGATTTTAGGCCTGAGTTTCCCTCGCCGACAGCAATGCCAATTACCGAAGCTATGATCTGAAGGATTTGCTGAAGCGTCGCAGAGGCTCTTGGAAGATTTGGCATGCTAAATATCTGGACCTGTCTGCAATTTAAAAGCCTGCAGTGTGAAATGAGTTCTGAGTAAAAAATACCACAGCGATGACCTACAGCCATCGATGAAGCCAGTTACAGGGCAGCAGGGAGTTTGGGGAGGAGTTAAAGACCACAATATCAGCCAGCATGTCATCGGTTTTCTTTTTTTTGTTGTTGTTGCTTTTTTGGCCCTTTACGCTACAAATCAGCATGCAGACCATATGTATGCACAAGTTTTTGCAGACCATGATTTGAATAATATTTCCAGTCTTGCTTGAGAACTCACTCGTGAGCCTGCATTAAGTTACCTCTCATGGAAGTTTGATTGTAAAACGCAGTTTGAGGACCAGGCGATTTGGACGTGTTTTTTTTTTTTTTTTCCCCTCATGTCATCGTGCTATCATGCATGTAAAATACAGCAACAACTTAATGTTACCTAAATGTTATTGTTCAGTGTGAACTCGGCATTACAAGATCTGATATTTGTTAATAAGTATCAGGATATGCAGCACATTTTCCATGTATGGATGCAGGGTTATTAAGTCCTTGTTATTTCAATTGGGCTGCTTTTAAATTTGTTTAATTAAAAGTTTAAAATGCTGCGTAAATTTAATTTGACTGATATACTTGTATCGCAACATATTGCATGCTACGTATGACGTATAAAAACTGTACTAGATGTACAGAGAAGGGTTCCCTGGTTTGGAAGCCTTTGAGCTGTTTTTATAATCAGTGTAACAGAAAACAAAATATGCATTTTTATGTATGTTAGTGACAGATTTTGAGGCATGGTTCAGTTTAGTCATGCAGAACTGGCATATCAGGCTGTATGACACAGAGCAGACGCTTCCAGTTTAGCGTAGCTACGTTTAACAGCTGAACTAAATGATTTCCATTTCTATAAAAAAGCAAAACGATAGTAAAAGAAAAGAAAAAGAAAGCGATAGTAGGGGGAAGTGCTGCGATGGGGGGGGGGCTAGTAATGTAATAAAAGAATGATTCTACAGTATGTGCATTTCCTTAATGTTATGCTGCTGTTGCCTGTCACAAATAGCCTGTTAGCCTTTTTACCAGGTTGGTGATGACAACGTTACTTCTGTTCTAAGTGAGAGGAAATCTGTAGAGACTTTTTTGTGCTGGAGCCAATTTTGTGCATAGTCAATTTTCGGATCATATTCCGAAATTCCGGTAAATCCTGGCCGTCTCCACACTAGCCTTTCCAGGCCCCCTTATTATAACTCTGTGCCCCTATAGGAGTTGCGGTTAGATGTTGCATTGTGTCGTTTTTTTTTTGTACAAAGCTACATTTTTTTATTTTGTCCTGCGTAAGAAAAAGTGAGCAAGTTATTTTAAAAAAACGAAGATGTCCTCTGGACGTTTTACAAGATTAAAACTAACACTGAATAGATAAAGTCGATTTGTCATTATGTAGCAAATATAAATAGTTTGTATGTTTCTATGGTATGTAAAGAATAAAAGACTGCACATTGTATTCGCATCAAGTCATTCAACCCAGCGTTGATTTTGAAAGCTTTGAATCCGATTGGTCAGGAGATGAGCATTGTTTTTAACGGGACAGTACAAATAGTTTTATTTGTAAAAGTTTTAAGTAAAAAAAAAACAGATTTAGTTAATATTTATGCATTTTTTTCACTGTTCCTGTTACTGTAGTAACGGCGCATGCTACAGAAGAGGCTCCATACAATCTTAGCCAATGACAGCCGTATAAAGTAATCCTTATTGTTGATGCTATAAAATATACTAGCTAGCAAGCATTTATTTCCCATTTACAGAAGACGTCTCTTGTAATCGTTGTTTTGTTACAGCACTGACTGTTGTTTGTTATTCCTGGCATAATGCGCTTTTGCCCTGAGGGGATTTGCAGATGTTATCTATTTGTACTGCTGCCATCTTTACTTATTTAAACAATTATTTGACTGGATTTTATCTGTTTTTTGTTGCATCATTTATTCTTATCGCTGCATTATAGTTTTTCTTAAAAATGTGTTTTTGTCAGTTTTTTCTGTGTAAACGCTTTTATTTCCAGGGTAGTTTTTAGCAAGTGTTTGAATAAAGTATATAATATGTCTGTCTCTACAGAATGCCTGTATACATTTCCATGCCAGTGGAACTACAGGCCTGATCACTGCATGTATGGCAGCAACTGCAAGGGGGCAGAGGAAGAGGGTGTGTCTATTCTCCATGGCAACCGTGGCGTTTACCATGATGACAAGCAGCCAGCTTTTAAAGTGGTGTATGATTCTATACGTGATGTGAGTCGTGTCTTTACAAATGCTTTTCTTTTAAAAAAAATAGTATATGTGCCTGTTTACAAATTCATCTTGAAGCCAAGTACATGTTTAATGAAAAGGTTTGATTTTGTTCATTGTAACAAATATTTGTGTGTGTGTGTGTGTGTGTGTGTGTGTGTGTGTGTGTGTGTGTGTGTGTGTGTGTGTGTGTGTGTGTGTGTGTGTTTCCAATCAGCCGCAAAGTGTGATAGAGGAAAAAAACCTCTTCCTCTGATTTGGGTCACGAACATTTGATACAATGACTGAAATTAATAAATATCAAAATACACAGTTGCGCAAACTTTTATTTATATATATATATATATATAATATTTGACATTAGCAGACGCTTATGCATGTATCTGATTTATCTGATTTATTACCGCATACAAATAAGGCCTGAATACAATCTCGGAAAAAAATATCGGAATCCATGTGAAATTTTTTTCCTGCTTACACTACCATGAGTCATATCTGATCACATTGGAGGAGAAAATCGGAATTGGTTGATACGTTCAGTGTAAATGTGGCCCATGGTAATTTGCTAGATTAGACAAGTGTTCCTGATAGAGTTGCACGCCAAGGGTGTTTTCTGTTTAGTCTTTCAGCTTTAAATGCATTATGATTAGTGACATGTTCACATCACAGTTAACACCTGTTCTTACTTCTGTTTCAGTACCCTGTTGGAGAAAACTTCTTACAGTCCTTGTTTTCACCTCTTCAGACCAAATTCTTGGACACTGTCAACACGCTCTGTGGTCGAGTTCCTCAAGTGTTTCTAAAGCAGATTGAGAAGACAATGAAGGCTGCGTTCGAGCAGAAAGTGATCCGTCACGCTCGACCGTTACACAGGCAGCGGCGCTGAACTGCAAGCCATGTCATGGTTTACTAAGGACAAGGAGCTGATTCTCCAAAACCAGTGTTTTCTTTCATGGAACATGTGCAATACAGAGAATGCTGTGTGGTTTCCGAATCAATGCGTTCTGTCTGGAAATGATGATGATAAGCTGCTTGGATAGACTGGGTGTAAAGCAGTGATTATGATAGAAAGGAATGGCAGCTTGATGAGGTGGTTGCTCTCCAAAGAACTGGACCTTTCAAGTGTAATAGCAATGGGGTAAAAATAACTGGAAATCTGTGGGCTATATTTAGTATGAATTCAGTTGGGTTTTTTTTTTTTTTAGAGAGAGAGGTTTGTATTATAAGAAGTATTGATGTTAAAATAACTGCGAAAGATTGCACACACTTTATTATTCATCGTTAGGGAGAATTTTAGGAAAACGACATGATAAGAATGTAAAGCGGGGATCAGACAGTGTGTGGGTCCAGGGCGCTGTAGCACTTCGAAATGTACAGTGTTCTTATTCAAAGATAATGGTGTGCCTGAGGGCAGCGTCCTAGTACTGAAAGATTCTACTGCCTGATAATAAGGCTACTTTTATTCATCTCATGTTGTTTACTAATTCTGTTTCTATAAAAGAGAAATTCCAGTTAACACATCCACCCAGTCTACATCACATCAGAGCCCTGCCCAGGTCGGAAGCCATAAATAAGGTTTAATCTGCATACATTTCTTATTATTATTGCACCATAATACGGTACAGTTTGCTTCTTTTTTTTAATGACATGGCAGTGTTATTTTATGATTTAAACCACTTATACAATATTCTCTTTTTTTTCACGTTTTCAGTAGATGTTTTGGTGTGAAACGAAGGCTTCAAACATTGAAAACGACACAAATTTGACCTCTCTTACGCTTCTACAAGCCCTAAAATATGGCAGTGAAATTGCTTTTGGAAAGTAATAATCAGTTAACGCAGCAGAAGTATTTCAGAGCATTTGTACTATTCTTTCCGTCTCGTAGCAGGACACGGACAAAACCTTGCTCATGGACATGTTTTTGGGGTTTTTTCTAATCAGTTTTTTTTCTCACCAGACTTTTAAGGTTTTGCGATGCGCCGACTCGCTGATCGTTAATCATTTCCTGAGGCATTTTAGGTATACAACGCATATTTTATTGTGTATGTGGGGCTTCTCTAAGGGACAGATCTGTCCCAGATGAAGGACAGATTTAAGCAGATCAGTAAATAAGAAATATAAATTTAGACTACACCGCATCACATGACTCAGTTATCTAATACTAACAGTGACCTGAGTGTAACCACTTGAAGCTGTTTTTATTTTAAGCCTAATTAATTATTGATAATTATTAATAATAATTCATTTTTAACATGAAATGTTTAACGTCCTACGTTGTTTGGTAATAATATTTCAAATGAAATCATCTATGTTATGGTCCAATCGCATTTACCTTACAAACAATGGTGTTTTTCCTACCCATTGATAGTGTTACAGTGGAATTTGTGTTACAGTGTGCTTTGCATTGCATTCAACATTCCTCATAAAATAAAATGGATGCCTCTATGTTCTTTTTCCATGAAACTGTGTTGCACCAGTGATGTATAGTTCCTAGTCAATTTTACAATATCTAACAAAATATGTACAGCAGCTCAAAAGTAAGAAGTGTCCCATCATGGGGCAAACTGTAAAGGAGCTTATAGCTAAAACGATTACCACACATTCATGAGTAGGAATTTTTGGGACTTTTTACTGATTGGACATTGAGAATTCTAACCTTGCATGTTCTTACTCTCAACCTAAAATAAGCAAAACAGAAATTTCACGAGCTAAAAGGAAAAACATGATGAGTTTTATATCTGTGATGTTCAACCCACGTAAAACTGCTACAGTATCGACTCACACTACCACCAGAATTCCTAATCACATTGTATTTATTTTAAAGTTGAATGTACATTCATTACACACTATTAGAAACATCATTACACAGAATCAGCCAGGCAGTTTCCTTTTTAGCCAATCATATGATACTGGCACAATCTATACAGTCATGCGGCTAAAACAGCAGAAGATTACACCAGGTCCCACTAGTGTCAGCCAAAAACGGGCATTTGAGGCTACAGTGGGCAAAGTTTCTCCCAAACTGGACATTTTAAAGACTGGAAAATGACTGAAACAGAAATGTGTCCACTGTAGCTTCAGCTGCCTGTTCTTTGCTTGCAGGAGCGGAAGCCTATGCAGTCTTTTGCAGTTGTATCTCATCCACCTTAAGGTTGTTTAAAAATGCTTTTCGTGGTAAAGAGTGGGGTTTTTTTGTCTATATATTTTATTGGTTCGAATCTTTCTTATTAACAAGGTGATAAGGTTTTTCTAGAACTGTCTCTTACTTGATGTGCTTTTTGTTTTTTAAACAAACCCTGGCAGATCAATGTGACTTACATTTATCTCATTTATACAACTGAGCAATTAAGAGTTAAGGGCCTTGGTTAGGGGCCCAGTGGTTGCAGGTTGGTGGTGCTGGGAATCGAACACTGATCTTCCAATTAACTTAACCATTAGGCTACCACACTCATAAAACAGTCACAGTCGTTAAGATTAGCCACATGATTGGCTGATAAGATAACTGTTTGTAGGTGTAGTTCTGCTGGTGACTAGGAGGTCATAACAATTTTTCATTCGAGTGGTTTCACATGAAATAACAAGAAGTCAAAATTGTCTACTTAATTTTTTTTAACAGTACATTTTTTGCAGGTAAGCAATGAACTGCTAATGCCGAAACAAAAATCTCTAGAATTACAAAAATACGTTTATATGTCTGCCAAATATTTTGTGATATTTGCCTGCAATTCTATTTCATCTTGTTTTTATATTGATTGATTGATTGATTGATTGATTGATTAAAGTGTTGTAAATAATATGATAAAAATGTGATCAGAACAGTGGGTTTTTTTCTCCTGGGATTGGCTGTCAGCATCATCTGACTGCTGTTAAAATGAAATATATATATACAAGGATACATTTCTTTTTGCATGTCCAAATTGTAATGAATTAAAATGTAAAATTTCCCTTTGTTTTTATTTAAGTTATGTGATGGTGTATGTCATGAATTTTTATGTCAGGTTATACTGTGTCACAGAATTGCTGGAAATTTCAGCTTCACTGCCAAAAAAAACCTGAACATTCTGAGCTGAATTACTCCAACAATGTCATACAGTGCGTTCCAAAAAAAATAAACACCTTTTTTTATTAAACCTTTTTAGCCACTTTTATTTACAATTCATCTCCTACATCGCCATTACGGTCTTCTCGTGTATCTTTGGCTTGCAGCTTGGCAACAGTGGTGTGTGATGCGATTGCCATGTTTTCTCTTTGTACTTGTTACCATCAAACAGCTTTCTGATCCATCTATGAATATGATTCCTTTTGTCAAAGGAACAATAAACTTAAGTATACACATTTTAAAGAACACTATGTAGATAAATTTGTTTAAATAAAATAACAGTAATACGGTTAGCAAACCATTAAGACTAGATTTACTTAAAGTATTAAGATGGCCAGAAAATATTGTAAAAAGTTTACCACCTCAAACTACCCAACCCATCAGTGATTTGACATTTGGTAGCTGGTGAAATGTATTGCTGGATTTCTTTTAGCAGTGCTATGTTTTATTTAGGACAAATGTTATTTCTTCCTAAAATTTTTTCAATTACATTTGAATCATTTAGCACACAGTTAATGCTACTAACAAAAGTGTGATAAGGGTTTTTGTTGAAATTATAACAGTCTATTGTATAGTTACATTCAGTGTGGTTGGTTTCTGTAAGGGTCTCCTGAGAAAGGCTCCATGTGACCCGGTGCAGGATAAGCAGTATAGAAATAGTTCCTGCTGTTGCTTATGCTAGAGCAGCTATAAATTAACAAATTTCAAATATCTTGGGGAACGTCAAAAATTATTGAAGACTTCACTGTGCTGTTTATTACATTATTAAAGCCCTTAAGGCTTAAATAATAAGTCCATTTCCTTTATTTTATCAGATCGCCCGCTGGATATGTCGATTGAAATGACCTGATCGCTCGTTTTAACAGCGCATTAAATATTAAAATTACAGCACCGTCGGACAAACCAGATTTAAGCATTTAACACACAATTTAAATTTAATTATTTATTTTTAAAGCATACACTTTAGTGATATTCAGTAGATTCGGTGGGAAGTAGTGGCTCATGGTTAAGGTGTTGGACTTGATTCCCAGCTTCACCACTGTTGGGCCCCTAAGCAGGGCCCTTAACCCCCAATAGCTCAGTTGTATTAATGTAAGTCACTCTTTATAAGGGCGGCTGTAAATGTAGATCAGGAATTAGCCAAGGGATGCGGGTTATACTAAATTGTACCTAGTATTTTTTAAACATTTTTTGATTAAATAAAAAGAACAGAACTTTGCTAAACATATAAAAAAAATTATCTGGACAATTAGCCAATTAAAAAACAACATACTATTAAACACCGGTGTTCTATTTGAAAAACACTTGTGACAACAAAGGAAAGCAAATAATGTTCGATTTAAATTCTTTAATATTTCATCATTTTTTTTAATATTTATAAGACGAAATGAAATAAAGATTTTGGATATTCGGTTTAATTAAAAATACGATGCTATTTTTTAAATTTTTTTTTTTTTTTTTTTTTTTTTTTTTTTTTTTACCTTGGAGTCTGCAAGCAAACACTACACCACCGACCCCGCTTTTCCACCGCCTGACGTCACGCACGCCATATTGAATTGAATTTTTTCCGCTCCAGCACGACAGCACCCATACAGAATCACAGCAGCCATTAGCACGTCGCTTCGTGGACATGATTTACACGCTCGGCGGAAACATGGAAATTGACACACACACTTTTGGAGGCTCTAAAAGGTTCATTTTGTTATGTAGTTTATTTCCTAGTTGCATGTTGCATAAAGCTGACGTTCCCGAGCCTAACCGGTTGTGGGTGAGTACCCGTTAATGGTGTACAACCTTTACGAGCGTGGATCACTGTTAGTTAGGGTTCCAAAGCCGGGGAACTTTGTCAATGAAGAGGTGGGATACACAAAACAAGTGTATATTTTAACCTCAAACCTTTCCTCCTGGAGAAAACAAAGTCCCTGTTAGCCACCGTCGTGTAAAGCATAAAACTTGAGGGGAAGATCCTTACCGTAACGAGCATTACCGCGAACGTATATGGCACAAAATTTCAACCCATGAACGCAAGCGGGTTACACTATGTAACTAGACATGATATTGTGGGCGATAAACGAGATAAAAAACAACGAGAATTTCACGGTAAAGTCCTTGGGCCATAGGGGGACCAATCGAAAGCAATTTACGTTTTAGCAAATTTAACTTGTTGTCGTTAGAAATTGTTCTGCTAGACACCACCGTCTTGTGTAAAGCACGTTTGGAGACGCTACCCTACTAACGAGCGAAAACATTAACCGCTCATAAGCGCCATTTCCAATCGCGATTAAGAACTCCGCGTTTTCCTACGTCGTAAACACACATCGTTACGACTAGACATTATTCATCTCTGGATGCCATATGTAATTTAGTACTTTCTCTGATAGCTGGTAAACCATGTAACAGGGTGCTGTTACGTACTGTAAATCATCCTGCTAGTATTGACGTTTTAGTTAGAACCATGTAATTAGAGGGCTAATGTGTCGTGTTCGACAGTTTTTCCGAGTCAAAAGGGGACTTAACGCATGTTCGAAAAGACATAGAGAAGGAAGTGTCAAGCGGGACAGCGTGCGTTTTGGCTGTGGGAGCTGCTTAAAAGGTTGTGCATGTTTGAGAGGAAAAACAGAAAAAAATTGAATTGTCTGTGTAACAAAAAAACAGGGGCAGTGAACGTTTCAAACAAAAAAGAGCAGTCTGAGAAAAAAAAAAAAAAGACCCAGTGATAAAAGAGTGGGTGGTACACCGTGTGGTGTTAGTTAGCCGCCAAACCTTTACATTAGCTCGATAACTTAGCTCCTTCACTCGGGTTCGCAGCAAACTTTGTCGAATTGAAGATTTGCTTTATCATGAGTTAAAATGCGATTAAGTATATGTAGTTTAACCCTCACGTGTTTTCTCCTTGTGGGTCTACAAAGCTAGCGTTGTTAGCTGCTAATTGGTAGCCATCCGTTCCTGTGTAAAGCAAGTTTGGAGACGCTAGCTAGCTAACGGAGCATTAACCGCTCGAATAATGTCCAAACATCGAGCGTATTAATAAACTTCCGCGTTTTCCTGTCTGGGTTACACACATCGATACTAACTAGACATTATTTCAATCACTGGATTCAGTAACACATTTAATTTAGTATTAAACTGAGAGCTGGTAAACCGGTAATCAGAAGGTTGAGCTTTTATTGTCGTTGAATTTTCAGTCCTGGCACTATTAATTGACCCTGTAGTTTAAACCGTGGTGCTGTTTTTGTTTGAACAGTGTGTGTGTGAGAGAGAGTGAATTTCTGTGGTGTGTTTTTCAGATTTCGAGAAGAAAGGAAAGAAGGAAGTGTCTCCCGCTTTGGACCAGTTTCTGTGCCATGTTGCAAAGACCGGCGAGACCATGTAAGTTAGGGGCCCCTAAACTTTTTTTTTTTTTCAGTGAGGGCAACATCATTCCTTTACACTCAACAAAAAACTTCTCTTGCCATCAACACACACGATCATTACACACAGGATAAGCTTACACTTCACATTACACTTTTTTTTGTCTTATTGTATTTCCTATTGTTAATTCTTTAGTTGGTTTATAATGGTACAGCGGTGTAATTTATTTACATTTATTTCAATAAAGCACTTCAGAACTAAACGTAACTCCTAAATTGGTTTATAATTGTGTTAAGACAGCGCCAACTAATGAGCATTACTGTTCACGTAGACTTATAAAAGATCAAATCCACCGATTAGACAAAGGTGGGGGTTTTTTTTTTGCATTTGACAAACAATAATGACTTGTTATTTCTCTGATTTTCCTGCTGGCCGGTGTGCAGTAGCACCTGCTGAATAATGCAACGTTTCTATGAATGTGCTGTTCTGTTGGTAGGTGAATCTAACAAAGAATTAGGCTATGTTAATAACTAAGGAGATTTTAGTTTGAAAGCCAACCCCGGATGTAAATCATGTTAAAAACGGCTCCGCCCAGCTTTCTGTCTAACATGGACAAACCAGAATTAGGAGTGTCATCAATCCGGAGGTCGCCCATATTGGTGACACAGAATTCAACAAAATCCCAGCTTTGGCTGATTATTACCAATGAAAAATGGCCACTTATTGTCTTGTTTGACTGTAGTGATCAGACTAGGAAAAACATCTGGACAGCTATAGACCATGAAAAGTGTTGAAAGGAATAAAGTGTTCATTATAGTCCATTTTGAAGCAGGATTTCCAGAGCACAAATCTTCACAATATTTGTGTTTTTCAAATTTCGAATGTAGTTAATGGTACTATTATTCTTATCATATCACGTGTCTTTGATGAGCCCCTCTCACCTTTCCCCACACCAACTAGTTAGCGTTATAGACCCTTACAATTTGTAAAGTGTGGTCTTTAGTTGTGTATTGACTTGGTTTAAGAACGAGGTAGAAGAATGTCGTGATAAGAAATAGAAGGAGCCAGTTTGTAGCAAGCTTTACCAACTTATATTATACCAAAACATGACCTAGGTGAAAACACACTATTGTTCTGAAGCATAGTTTTGTTTCTATTAAATATCATAGATTAGACAAGTGTGTCATATGATTGATTTCCAGAAAACTGATATCCTTTATTTGCTTGTACATATGGAACGATTACATGGTTGTGTTTTTTTTCCTCTCTTTCTGTAGGGTCTCATGGTTACAGTTCAAAAGTTACTTTATGTTCAAACTTGAGAAAGTGATGGAAGACTTCCGAGCTTCAGCGCCCGAGCAGAGAGGACCCGCGAACCCTAACGTGGAGTCTGTCCCGTTCGAGGAGATGAAAGAAAGAATACTGAAGATTGTCAATGGTTACAACGGGTGAGTAGACCTGTCCGAAGGTGGGCAAATCATCTTTAACTCTTCAGAAGATCCAGTGTGACATCCAGTTTAGGGATGGGAGTTTGATTACAATTTTTTAATCACTTATCAGAAACATTAAGGATATTTAGCTATTTATTGTTACTTTTATTACCTCTAGTAGCAAAAAATTCCAAAGAACGCATGTTTCTTCTTTACAATGAAGTTATTTAGTCCTTGCATATTTTTGCGGCTCTTAATTATTGTATTATTTAAAAAACCGTGATGCATGTTCCAATGCTTTCAGGTGTTTTGCTGTAATAAGAGCAAAACGCAGCACCACAGTGCATGCTGTCTAAAACCCTTCCATTTTTCTTTCACTTTCGTAAAGATCAACGGTTAAATGCTTTGAATGTGGGAATTTTTATTGGTAAGTGAGAGATATTAGCATGTCTTATACAAAACAAGGAAGTGCGGTTGGTTGTTGTATTCGTTATATTTTGGGCAGGGCATTTACAATGACACTATCTAATCCAGTCGCATAATTTGTTGAACACTACATTTTAAACTGTTGAAAGTGTGACTTAATGCATTTACCACAGACGAAACTCGTCTATATGGATATATAGATTTTAAAAAATCATTAGTAAAGATAAAGGATGCCTATTTATATGATGACATTTACACAAAATGTCAGGTAGTAGTAATTGTTCAAAAGGGTATATAAGAAAGGTAAATCAATAACAATAAAATTATGGTTAAATAAAGTAGATTACATAACAAAAATGTAATAGAACTTAAACAAATAAAAAGGGTGAGTTTTACACTGTGTTGTCTCCCTAAATAATTGACTGGATTATAGCAGAGCTGATCTTTTCCATTTTAAGTGCAGGTTGAATGTCAAAAATCAATTAGTGATTGGTAGGAGGGCTAATCAGAATTAGGAGAATTAATTGGAATTAGTCTCCTAACCAATATATTCACCAAGGCTACACCAGCCACCTGCAAAGTGGTCAGTTTGACGGGCTCTGGTAACACAGCATACATTGCTGTTAAGAATTCAAGTCAAACAATCAGGGACACAGCCAGAAAGAGTATCTTGGGGGGAAAGAAATAAGAGTATGAGAAATAGGGAAAAAATTTTTTTGCATGATATTGCTAGACAATGTTTCAGATGTTGTGTTGCCGTCACGCTAGAGCTCGACTGATATATCAGTTTGCTGGTTTTCTTGGCCGATATGAGCCCATCACACACGCATCACACGCTGCGAATATGCTGCCAATATTACCTTTTTTAACAGATAAAATGAGATAAAAGCGCAGATAAAATGCTTGAAATGGTGTACTTACTTAGTTTGTCCAGCAGAGGGTTCATGCGCCGTTGATTGCTTCTGGCGACCAGCCAACTCGGTAAAGACGTCTCTTGTTCTGGCAGTGTCAGACAAGCAGTCAAGCGTCTCTTAAAACTGGCATGTCACTTATGCTTATCATGCCACATTTTATAAGTCAGAAAAGTCTGCCCGTAACGTTGTAGTCAGTCAGGAATTTTCCTGCTTTTGATATTCAAAAATTAGTCCAAAGTTGATGAGTAAATGGGATTTCTAAGTTATATAAATGACTGCTAAGCTTGTCGTAGCGCATGTGTAAACTGAAGGGAGAGAAACCCGAGTATTCTCTCTCTTCTTTCTCTATCGGATGAAAGGCCAGATTTGACATCATAAAAAGGCAACTGACATGATGGTGAAAGGTAGAATCTTTTGCGGGTGCGAACAGGATTAAAACTTGTGTATTGCTGGTGGTAACGGGAGAAAATAATGTATTTTTATTGGCAGCAGAACTGAGTCTTGCAGGGCTGAGTCTCTTTATCATGTGGTGTATTTTAGAGAATGTTTGTCCCCTGAATTACCAATGGGTGTGAATTGTGCTGAAAATGTCTCCTTATCATCTCTGACATGCCGCTAACATAAACCGCACATTTAATAAACTGGAATAATAATCATCAGTAAGGTATTCCGTCGTGACACATTATTTTCATTGTTCTAACACGTCTGCCAATGTCCAATCCGCAGCCTAGTGACTTCTTTGAACTGATTCATTTTTAGTTAAAACAAGTGGGCTGTTTAACACTGAAATCATGTACAAATCATTTACTCAGAAATACACTTTAGAAATTAGTTGGTAAGTTTGTTTACCCTATTCAGCAAGAGTGGTGAGTAGACTTAATCCACAGTATTTTCAATTTTCTTTTTTAAGACAATGTGTAGTAACCTGCCTATAAAATTTAGTTCAGATAGAATTGCGTAATCCAGACACAAAAATGGAATTTACTGTACATTTTTGATGCATAAGAATAGGTCAATATATGTAAATCATATTTATACAAAGTAAACAGAAATTTACTGTTTATTTCACTATCATATTGGATAAGTTTTCTGTTAAATTGTTAAATATTCTGCCTCCTCAAGAATATCTTCCGAATACATAAAGATTTTTTTAACCTCACTAATATCAGCACACAAAAACCCATATCGGTTGGGCTCCAACACACACAAACGGCAAGCAACCATGTGCACTACCACGCTATGTTGCGCTATGTTTTTAATTTGTAAAAACATGCATTTCGGGTTGCCTGCAGCGGCTACAATAATGCTGTCCTCCTTTGGTTGATACAACCTGTTAAACTCTTTGCTGATTGGCTTGCATGACAATGTGTCATGAGATTTTCAAGAGGCAATTGAACATTGTGTATTTGCAGAAAACGCGTTGCCCAATTCACATTTTATTTCACCTGATACAAATTGACCTCTTTTTTTTTTTTTGGTCTGACCAAAGCATTAGATTAACACAGAATAATAGTCGTAGATTTGCACATTGATATTCCTAGTAATACTGGACTAGCCTGGTTTCCTCACTAAACCCTTCATTCAGTTCTTGCCATAAAGGGTGGATTGTAAAAGGGCAGGAGGTGAGATCGGACTTTCTTACACCCGATAAGTGTATAGACTGAGAAAATTTTTTGTATGGGAAGAGACATCTGTGATTGCTTTATTTGGAATATATATATGTGTATATATATGTGTGTGTGTGTGTGACACTTAAGAATGCAAACAAACACTGTGCTACAGCAAAGCAACCTATCCGGCATTCAGTTTCCATTACATATTAAAAAAAGAGTAAGGTATTATTACCTGTAATAAGATTTTGGGTTTATTTTAATGCCCTTATTGCTCATGGTTTTACAAAAACAAAATTATGCTTAGTTACTTAACAGTAAAATGTGTTTCCCCACAGAATTCCTTTCACTATCCAGCGGTTGTGCGAGCTCCTTACAGATCCAAAAAGGAACTACACGGGGACAGAGAAATTTCTGAGAGGGGTTGAGAAGGTAAGAACAGTCTGTATGGATCATTTAAATAAATGTTTATCTGGATAGTTACATCAAGTCAAAGTAAAATACATTCCTTGGTTCTAATCAGGTAATAGTATCATGGGTTAAGTGTTTAAAAGCCTTTTATTGCTTAAGCAGATGCTAGTAAATCCATTTCAAGACACATTTAGAAACAATGATTTTTCAACATTAACATGTTCTGTAAAAATAATCTGGGTATTTAGTCTAGAAAGGGTCTGTGTGTGTGCAGGTGAAATAAAGTGTTGACACTACTGCCCAGGTGACTAAACATTTAATAAGATAAACCAGTCTTTCTGTAACATTAGTTATAAGGAATTATTGCTATTAAAACAGTGTTAAAGTTTGGGGATGAATGCTTAAATTTGATTTGAGTTTTTTTTTCTTTTCCTAGAACGTGATGGTGGTCAGTTGTGTATATCCCACCTCTGAGTGAGTAATACATTTGTGGAAAATTATTTTAGTAGTTTTATTCATATACAGAAAAGTTTGTTTTTTTTTCTCTCTCTTTAAATCATTAGGAAAAATGGATGTAGCGGTGTGAACAGAATGAATGGAGTCATGTTGCCAGGTAGCACATCTCTGTTTACAGAAAGGTAAATTAGACTATCATTGCCAATGGATTTCTATTATTACATTATATCTGTCAAAGTAAATACAGTGTTTAGCTATACATTTAGCTTAGTTTTAAACTCCCTTGTAACCTTCAGGAAAGTGAATGGGCCTGGAACACCACGGCCAATGAACAGACTGAAAATTTCTCCATCTGGTTCGTTGGCCACAAATGGACTGCTGGACAGCACAGAAAACAAAGACTCAAGCACAACAACTGGTCACAACAAAGCATCTGGGTAAACTTCACTTGCTTTTCCTACTTTTCAATTGGTCTCTTTTTTTTTTTTCCTAATTAGTTGTTTGACACTAGCATTAAGACTCATTAAAACAGTCATTTAAAAATGCAATTTGTATTTACTCAGTTTATCTCTGTGCCATTTTACAATTTGTTCAATGATGTCACTGATTTAACTGCGACAAATATACAACAAAATAATATAAAAAAAAGGGGGCAATACCTTTTTACAGCACTGCATACATATTTGAGTATGAGTTGCTGCAGTATTTATTTTTGAAACTCCCACATTTAATCCTTCATGACCTGTATGTTTTTCAGTGATGCTCCTGTGTCAGGCCCTGAGTCTCCACTGAATAGCTGCATAAAGAACAAACATTCAGACGAGGAAGAAAACCCAGAGGAAGAACAGCAGGAGGTAAAGAGGCTCAAGTTCAGTGAGGAAGGCGGTGAGGAGGAAGAGGAGGATGAGGAAGATGCTGAAGGTGAATCGGTTGATAAGACTGCTCAATCTGAGGGGGTGTGTGATACGTCGAAAAATGTAGACTCCCCATCATCCATGACACCGGATGAAGATGAAGGGCATGAGAAAGAGCAAGAAGATGCCAGTTCTACAGCAGCTTGTGAGGACCAAGGTATCATCTAAAAATATTTAGTTCTGCGTTTAACCTCCATTAGATTACAAAAGCACATTTAACACTTGTGTACTATTTATATACAGGTAGATGTGTTAACATAAATATCATCTCAGTTATCTAGCCCATCATTAAATTAAATGTATATAAAGTAGCTTAAGAAAGAATAATGAACAGCATATGTTTTAAATTGTTGTTATGCTAACCATTGGTTGAGGTGGAATTGTGAACTAAACACACAGCTATTGTAATTATTAAACCAGTTTTTGTTCCTTAAATCAAAGTCTGTGTTTAGAGCCTTTCAATTTTGTGTCTGCAGAGCCATCCAGCACGCAATCAGACTGTGCAGAGAGGGAGGTTCCTTCCGGTTCTGCGCAGGAACCTAGTGACATGGACCAGTCTGAGCAGACAGCTCCTGCTTCCAGCCCTGAGAAGCAGGAGGAGGAGTCTAGCGAGCCGGACAGTAGCAGCAGCAGCACTAACGAGCATGCTGCCGGCCCTGCTGCATCTTCTGACTCCACCCCCACTAGCGCAGACTCACCCACAGAGGGCAGTGTGGAGTTGGGGGAGCTAGATATGGAAAACACAGAAGAGCCTATGGAGCAGGATTAAGGCACCTCTCCAAACACGGACTTTGTAGCATAAACATCAACCAGCCTGTGGAGATTTGAGAACACACTAACAGTCACAGGATGGGTTCTTTAACTGAGCCCAACAAAGCCTTGTGGTCCAGCGTCACCTACTTTTTTTTTTCCAGTTCTTACCTGTTGTGGGTGGCTATGCTGGTGTACATATGTGATTTATTATTATTTTTTTTTTCTTTTCCTTTTTTTTCTTAGTTTTGTATTGAAGGTTTTAAACTGGAAGTTTCTCATTCTTTTTTCCGTACACCCCAACCAAGTACCACTGAATGCAGCTGATCTTTAAAGGCATTTCCCCTTCTGTTATGAGGCAGGATGATCTCTCACTTTAGTTATCATTTGTTCATACTGTAGACGTGTAAGAGTACTGGGGCTTTTTTTCTTTTTTTTTTTTTTTTTTTTTTCTTTTTTTTTTTTTTTTTTTTCTTTTTTTCGTGATTCAGTTGCACAGATTTTCTAACCAGAACAGTCTCCTTTCTTTAACTGGTTTCCCAAAGACATAAGCGAGAGCCATCATTTCTGGCTCATTTTCACTTTTTTCCCCTAATTGTTTGTGTTATCGTTATGGGTCTGATTGATATGTCTGTCTATGCATCCATGTGAAGCATGATCATCTTATCAACAAACACCCCCCTCCATCCTAATTTACCCCCTTTTTTTAAACTCTTGCTGTTACACTCTAGTCTGTAATGAAGGAGTTTTATTTAAAGGTACATGTACTTCATGGAAACAATTTCAAGTGAATGATTTTTTTATTTTTTTTTTGATTCACAACAATAATTTATACGAACATTTCAACGAATCACTATTTTTGAATTTTTTGTTTTTGGAGAGTCTGAGCTCTAGTCCGATTTGAGCTAAAACTGTGTTTGTGAAAGTGTGTAAGTGTGAGGCACTCATGTCTATCCTACACTGTCTCACCAGTTACAACTGACTGCCTCTAATGCACCTGTACTGTTTTGATATTTAGAATTTTAAAATTTCTGTAGTTTTGTAGGGCGTTGTGTTTACTGTTTGTGGAACCCTATTATTATAAGGTCTATCTGTGTATACTGAATGCGTGTGCTTTCAATGCAGTATTCAGGTGAAGCAATAAATGTTCTGATTTTAAATGTTGCAAATCAAGTGTTTTTTATGTCAAGTTGCATTTTAAGTGTATTTGCAGTGCAGACACACACACACACGGTAAGATATGAATTACTCGTGTTAACATGTTCCCAGATAAATACTCAAATGGACCAATAACATGGGCGTCAGATTTCTAATGTTGCATTCCAGTTTATTTGGTATGGAGAGAAATACACAGCTATTTAAGATGTCTTGTTTGGTTTAGTTTAAATCTGACTGAAGATAAGCTATGGGGGGTGTCTGCCATTCAGCCAGAACATTAAAACATTAGCTAAATTGTTACCGGACAAAAAGTTTTTGTTTGATTTCAAAAACAGACAAGTTTAAGGATCTAGGATTATGGGTTTAGTTCCCAGCACCACAAAGCTGCCACTGCTGGTGTCCTAAGCAAGGTCCTTAACTCTCTACTGCCCCTATAGTGCAATACAAATGAGGTAAATGACACCAAGAAGCCTGCTAAAATATGCAATTGGCTGGAATTCTATAGTGTTGGGAAGGTTACTTTGGAAATGTAATAGGTTACAGATTCAAATGTTATAAGTAGCGTAACTTTTTAATTACTTTATAATGTAAATTAACTAATTACATTCGACTACTAGGTCGTAGTAGTAGCCTAAAACTTTCAGCCTCAATGTGGGTTAATGTCATTGGTGGACGTGTTGCGCTGTGAATTCAAACCAGAGAACCAATCAAAAGCATCAGATTATCATCGCTTTAATACACGTCTTTAGCGGAAAAACAGGCGAAGTAACAACAAATTAATATTATGCAACATTTTCTAGATTCTAGATTTTTCTAGAAGTAACTAATAATTTACTGCTACATTTATTTTATCATTAAATTACGTACCAAACGTTAATTTTATATTCTGCATATTATACATTTCAAAAACTTCACGTTATCCTCGAAATGCCAGAGGTGTAAAACATCCGAAGGCAATTCACTTCGTATGCTTTGGAATTGTCCTGTATTAAATCATTTTATGAGAATTAAATAAGTGATATATCTACAAAGGTTATAGTCTTTCCAATCAATTATAATCCCAGAGTGTGGATATTAGGGGATACTCGTCTCATTTTAAAAGGTATTTTAGACTATTGGCTGAAATGGCTGGGAAAAAATATATACTAGTATACTAGTAAATTGGAAATCAACGCATTCTCTATCTAAAAAACAGTGTATCAACAAAAATTTTATTTTTATTTCCAAAAATTAAAAACTTTTACTTTTAACTAGATACCTCTAACACTGTATGTACTGTATATACTGTATACGTCTGAATTAAATTCAGCTTTTAGCACTCAATGTCAGTTTTAATTCTTAGTAAATTTTGCCTAATTTTTCCTGACATTTGCTAAAATTGCTGTGTAGCTTCCATTAGGATTTCAGTGTCACGAGGGTGTCTGTAGCCCCTGTTCCTCACAAAGTCTGAAATTTACCCTGCCTCTCAAAGGAAATAAAAAGTGGATTTGTCTAAATCCAGCTATGATGCTTCGCAGCCTGCTGTGTTTAACTGTAGATGTTGAACACCAGTCTCTGGGGAAATAAGCCAGGTCACTTGGGTAATAGACAGAGCTCTTAAATCAAAAGGGGTGTCATTTAATTCAGATCTTCCACAGGCTGTTCCTCATTAAAAAGCGTTGAGCCTTTGTGGCTTAGGAGAATTTTCTAAGCGCAAGCTACTTACACTCAAACCCGAGGCAGTAGTGTCAATATGATAGGAACTGTCGGGTAGGTATTAGGGCATTGTGTGATATGCACACACTCTTAGCAGTCTGGCAGCTGCAACCCACCATATAGACCTTAGATATTGAAGACCTCTATAGGAAGTAGCTTTATTATAAAGAGAAAGAAAACATTCATTCGAAAATGTGATTTTATATCATTGTCCAGGAAATACTACTGGAGTATAACTTTTTTTTTCTCTGTTACTAATAATCAGTAAATCTGATCATTAAATAGACACTATTTATCCCAAATTGTACTATAAAATCGTACAAGTCTTATTACAAAAGAACTAGTTTGGTTCAGACAGTCATAGTAGGCAGTTGTGTACTGATTGTGTAGCTATACGGTTCTCTCATCAGATGTGTCTAATAGTAGCTGCAAACAACCTTAACTGGAGAATGAGTATCGCTCTGGTGGTGGACGTGTACATTCGTTAGTATCATTAGTTCTCCTTTCACACCAGTCCAGTCAGTGTACATTTGGACTGACTGGATAACTGAATAACTCTGCACTGGTAAGTAGGAGTGTCAGACATTTAAAGTAAATGTAAATTTGTGGATTAGTGCGAATCTTCAACATATAGAATATGTGCAGTCTATATCCAATTAATTCCCTGGTGAACCTGGGAGTCAGACAGTTCCAGCTGTCTGACACAGAGTAAGTTAACAAAGAGTCAAAGCAGATAATGGCAGTTAGTCCTTATACAGCTCCATATAGTGTATATAAGGGTAGACACATGAAAAATAACGTTCACTGCAAATTCTATCATTTTTCCATAATCAGGTAATCCATTAATTAATTAATTCATCTTCTATACCCGTTTATTCCCTAATTCAGGGTCACATGGATCTGCTGAAGCCTATCCCAGAATCATCACTCAACATACATGTTTTTGGACTGTGGGAGGAAAGCGGAGTACCCGGAGTAAACCCACACAAGCACGGGGAGAACATGCAAACTCCACACAGAAATGCCCCTGCCCGAGAATCAAACCTAGGGTTAGTTGCTAACCACCGTGCTGCCTAATCAAGAAATTATCCTAGAAAATAGATGCTAAACATGTGTTACTCCTGAAATGACAACAACCTGCAGCAGCATTAATGAACATTATTTGATTGAATGTGTAGAAAAACTAAAAAAGGCTGCTAATAAAGTAGTTCTGCCTACAGGGCCACCAAGCTGGCCTATAATAATGGCAGCATTATTTCCGTTCTCTGATTGGTTGATCAGAGAAAAACTGTTACAACCATGTTCTAATAGGAATACACATCTGTAAGTTAGACATTGTGAGGAGAGATCAGTTAACCTCAAAGCTAACTAGCTAGTTTTAGCCCGTGAAAGAGTTTGTTTACCACTTCCACACCCTGGATAGTGGAGGTATTAAGAGGTGGATTCTTGATTCCGGTAAGTCCCCACTAAAGGCCCAGGTACCAAATGCACACACATCACCCCTGAACCCAAATAAATGTAAAATGTATACTCTACAGCACGGTAAAACTATTTTCCTCACATCTTAGTGAGTTGGGGTCAGAGCACAGGGTCAGCTATGATACAGTGCCCCTGAAGCAAGAAGGGTTAAGGGACTCAGTGGCTGACTGGCAGTGATGGGACTTGAACCCGGGGGTTTCTATTACACCAATCAACAACCTTAACTATTTGAGCCACCACTACCCCAAAGTAACCAACCTCCCACCTACTGTGCAGACACTTTACACTGCACACAACACTAGTGTACTGCCTCGTAAACCTCTATTACTGCACTTACACTTTACCTAAAGGCTCAGCCATGGTCCTATTTTTTTTTTATTTCTAACATGAATAATTGTTTAAGATCTACAACTAGTGGCAATGCTGGGGGGGGGGGGGGGGGGATTAGAATGATTCTAAGGGCCCACACCTTTTGGATGCCCCCAGAGTTCTGCTAAGGAATAAGTGTGGTAGGAGGTCCAACCTGGGTGGGATTTTTGGGGGGGCAAATGTTTAGCCAAAACAGATAAATTGTTTTTGTCATTTCAATACATTTGGAGGGACATTTGAACTCACACGTATGCATTTTCTGTCAAAAACTCTGTTGCTGGGGCTCCTGAAGAACAGATTATAAATCTTTGTATAGAGGTAGGGACATAGGGACATCTCATTTCACGGTTGTCCTTATTTTATGTACTATTACTTAACAGGATTAAATTCAATCGAAGCATTCACCTAATTACAAAGCATAAATCATGTACACTGACAGTCACAATCCTGCAGAACGGTTCTACCGTAGAGGCACTGGTTCAAATAACCGCTAGATCAAGCTTCCGTTTTCTTGTTATTTTGTTAGCAAAAAAAATCACATTTGCACATTTTCTAAAAAAGAACTACTAATGAGCTAATTCATTTGTTTAAAATTTTGCAATGAAGCTAACCAGTGGCTAGTTAGGTTAGTTAGAAACATTCTTAATAACTAGCAATGTCTGTTCACCTTTAGTAGAGCAGTAATCTAGCTAACTTGCTAAAGTATATTTACCTGTTTAGCATCAGTTTGTAAATAATTTGATAATAATGATTAAAGTGCATGATGGATTAATGATTAGCATGTTAGCTTAGCTGTGGCTGGTGTTTAGTTTGTATGATATGTATGATTTGTAAACATGCCATGTGATGGGTTGGCACCAGAGTTGGGCATGTTACTTAAAAAAAGGAATTAGTTATAGTTGCTAGTTAGTAAAAAAATCCTTTGAACTCCCTGTAGAATGACCGACATTTTATTCCTACTAGCCGTAACCATACTGAATAGAACATACTTTTTCAACAGTCAGAAAGTACGTACTTAAATGTGGTACTTACGTAAGTATTATGCGGTTACGGACAATGCTGCGGTCAGTGTGTGTGTTCAGACAGCTGAGAGAGTCTACTCAGATTAAACCACCTTAACTAGGTAAAATTATTGCATTTTATTGTTAATTAAGTTACTCATTACTGAAAAAAAGTAATGCAGTTTATTTATAATGGCGTTATTCCCATCCGTGGTTGGCATTTTATGCGGGTATATAGTAAAAAGCAATAAGTATAATAAGTATTTTGAAATATTACTATTACATATTTAGTCTTACTTTTACACTTAAATTAAGCCTACACTTCTGGAAAGGCTCTAACTAGATAACGACTTTGATATACGGATTTATCAATTCCGCCACAATAGTATAATAGCAAGTTTAGGTATCAATGCCAGATAAAAAGCTCTGGGGCGCAGTCATTAATTTCATTCAACCCAAAGGTCTTTAGTTGGGTTAAAGTCAATACTCTGTAAGTTCTTTCACACCGTCCTTGGCAAACAATGACTTCTTTTCCATGGTCCTTGGTTGTTGGGTGTGTTGTGCAACACTAAGATCAACAGAGAAAAAATAAAAAAAATCACATCTTGACACAGATCTTGACAGATTTTACCATGCTTTCTTGTACAAGTTAAGAAACTTGCACAACTACGCAAGTTCCACAACATTTTCTTATCACTAATAAATCCCCTCAGATCCCTCTACTCCATAATTTGCGTCCTTCTATGATGATATGCTTATCCCACACCACCCACCCCTGCTGGAAACATTGGGGTAATTATGGACAATCAACTGTCCTTTTCCTCACATGTTGCTAACTAGACATCCTCCCTCAGAACCAGGTGGCTTCTTGACTGGTCCAGTCATAAACTAAGACGCAGGGTTGGTCTGCCTTTTTTCTGTTCTGGTACCAAGATGGTGGAGGAAACTTAGCATCAATGTAAGAACAGAAGAGTCACTTGCTGTCTGTAAAGATAATTAAAGACCAACCTCTGTGTCAAATACCTGGCACCTAACATAAAAAAATTCTCTGTTTTTATATCACTTTTTTTCAAAAGTTCTTGCGTTGTTACACTTTTTGTAAGCTAGTGTACTAGTATTGCGTTAATAATAATGGTCTAAAAGGATGTTGCATTAGATAAGAGATAATCTGCGGAATGTAAATGTTTATGAAGTTAAGGAAAGGATTAATGTAACGCAATGACATTTCAGACAGCTGTTTGATTCTGTTGACTTTGTGGGGGAAAAAACACACTTATGTTCTAATAAGCTGTCCATAAACTTTTGCCTGTATAGTGAATATAAAGCCTTGATTTATGGTACTTGCTTTGTTTAGGGCAGTACCAGTATTTCAATATTTATTAAGTCAACTTATTAAGTAATTTAGTAACTCAACTTTAAAAATGTTTAATAAAATTGAAAAAAGTAAAATCCACTGCATGGCCTCTACAATTTTAATCTTTTTTTGCACTTTAAAAGGATTAGAAGTTTTATGCAATTGGTATAATTATTTCCTTTTGCAAGTCCAAACTCCAGTACATGATAAAGGGGTCGTTCTGCAACCATACGAAATCTCTGTATCATCCAATAGAGGGGAGTGTTTAGTCTTTCAGACGATCTTAAGTGGATTTCTCCTTCAGCAGAATGTACAAGACTGTCTGAATGCCCTGGGCTGGAGATATGATTATGCTCCTCCTTTTTTCTCTTCTTTTCCCCTCATTCCATTATCCCTCAACCTGGCATGAAAAATGGATAAGGATTCTGCTCCCAGAGGCTCTGTTTGAATGAAGCTTTTAGACTTAATTCACAAAGCTCTGAATTTATGTTAAAATATTCTGGAAAAATCAAAGCTTGTATTTTACTTAAAAAACCTTTGATGGACTGTAAATTCAGCTTGATTGTATAAAAAAAAGATCTAGGTCAGTTTTGATTGCTTGAAGCTTCTGGCAAGAAATGTCCACAAAGCTTTTGGCAGTCACTGAGTTGCATTTTGTTCTTAGTTCCGACAACATAAATCTTTCAAAATAACGTAAAATAGATTACTTTAAAGTAAAGTAATAGTGTAAAACATAATACTGATCATCAGAGCATGGCACTGGGACATGCAGAAGCAGAAGTTATATAATACAGCTTAAATAAGTTTTATTGTCTGCTGAATAAACTTTTGACTATCACACAGCAGGTAAATTTCCAAATCTGCTGTCTGCTGCATGTTTCCAGCCAATAAGATTTTTACATAGAAAATGACTTTCGTGATGATGTCATACCCAAGAAAACCAATTGTCACATCGTCATATATCACAAATTGTGTTCCTTTTGCCATTCCTATTCCTGTACATTATTCTTTGTGAAATGTCAAGTCAAGTCAGGTCACTTTTATTTCTATAGCGCTTTTAACAGTCGAGATTGTTTCAAAGCAGCTTTACAGAATTACATCTGAAAAGACAATATTAAACACTCATTAAGACACTCAATTTAATTAATATATATAAATTAATATCTATAAAAAGAGTCTAACTGAGCGAGGCAGAGGCGACAGCGGCAAGGAACCAAAACTTCATCAGTGACAGAATGGAGAAAAAACCATGGAAGAAACCAGGCTCAGTCGGGGGGTCAGTTCTCCTCTGACCTGAAAAACAAGTAGGGTTACCCATACTGCAGCAAAGTTTCCGTGGTTTTGTCCGGATGGCCGTCTAGAAGACAAGATCACCACTGGGAAACTACCTTATTGTCTCCAAAAGCTGATCCACCAACTGTGCTGGCGGTGACGGTGAGCTCGGAATAACAAAGAAACAGACGTATGTTAGTGTAGATGCCATTCGACTTATGATAAACAATATATTGTGTGTTTATTGGTGGTGTTCCCGGTTCCGGTTGACCCGATTTTCGCAGCCTAACAATCCTTTAATGCATTTGAATAATAAAAATGTGTGGATTATGTGTAGGCCAGGTTAAAGAGATGGGTCTTTAATTTAGATTTAAACTGGCAGAGTGTGTCTGCCTCTCGAACAGTGCTTTGTAAGTTATTCCAGAGTTTGGGCACTAGATAAGAAAAGGATCTGCCACCTGCAGTTGATTTTGTTATTCTAGGTATTACCATGGATAATAGAATGGACTAATGATAACATGTGTTTGCATTTCAAAATATAAGTATGCTGGCTTGTAAGAGGCAACAAACTGTTTTCGTACTTAAACTAATTCCTCTGAGACCTTTAACTTTAGACACTACTTCTTCTAGAGCCTCGAGCGACATGCACCAAACTTACACCGGACTCGATGTCAGGTGATGTCACGGCAATAAAGTTGAAACAATATGGCAAGGTGACATATTTAAAAGCTAAACGCAGAACAGTAAAGGAAAGTGTATGATGGTTATTTTTATAGGGGCATAATCTGATGTCAGGTGACGTCATGGCAATGCCCACCCAAAATTGTGTCAGTCATAAAGTTTAACCCATATGGCTATGTGACATATCAGAATGCTCAGCACAGTATAGGGAAATGCATAATGGGTATTATACTGATATCATATAATGTCAGGTGACGTCAGTCCCACGCGCCTACAAAAATGCCGATTTGGCTAGGTTACATTTGTTTTGCTAAAACAAACGACATGATAAAGAGTATTTTGCCTCATGCATTATTATCACGAATCATAAATCCAACATCGTTTTAAGCCAACAACAAAGTTTGTTGCTATGAACTTTACAACTCGTTTTACTTTTTCTAAAGCTAAAAAGGGTTGAAATTTGCATTGTTATAAGATCTATCAATAGAGCTTTACTTGGTGCTTTTTTTACTGCAGTTTTATGACAGGACAGGGAGACTAAATATGGTATACACAAACTGGGCTATGCAATGTGAGGACTGAAAGATAAACGTGTCTACAAATATTATATGCGTGACAAACAGAGAGACAGTAAAAGGGGCTTGACAATTACACAAGTTTAATCCAGTTCGTGAGGGTTTGTGCAGTCCAGTATAAATTGTGGCTGCTTCACATTGCAAAACTGCCCTGTATTGAAAGAAATACACAAATTTAAGTGATTTTGACTATAAAACATATTTTTTTGATCAGTGTTATACAGAAATGATATAAAATAATATTTATCCAACCAATATTTATTTTTTTACTTCTTATGATGACAGGTGACCTCACACCCCTGGAAACAAAGTTTGTGTTAAACTGGTATGTGATTTTTTTTCACTCTTTCTTCTTACAGTGCTGCATAATCTAGGATTGCCTCAATCACAGCGCAGCTGAATCTTCTAATCCTTTATCTTTTTACAGGTTGATTTATTCAAAAGTTCCAGACATTACAAACTACTACAGTACAACATTCGAACTTTTGAACTACATGCATTTGTGCTCACTCTCAGATACAAACAGGTGAACTAGCCAGGAAAAATGGTGCAATAATTCTGGTAGATGTGGAAATAGGTATAGCTGATAAACAGAGATGGCTAATTCTGTTAAAATTAAGTCCTGGAGATCCTAAATCAGACCACAAAGAGGATTTAATAAAAAAAACAACCAAAAAACAGGGTGCCAAATTCACAACAAAAGTTAAAGACAACAGTATGAATCTAATGATCCAACCCTATTGATTTGACAGGGTTTACAAAATGGCAAAATCTAAACCGCTAGTGCTGTGTTACACAATCTAATACACTCTTAATCAATTCATTTTTATTCACTGCTAATTCCATTAGTATTTTTGGGCAGCCTCCGGAATTACATGAGAACTTATGATGAAGTGTTGATGTCAAGTGACGTTCTTTGGCAGAAGACATTGTCAGATGTTCCACACATACAGTAGCTGGCAGACAGCAAGTGTTACCGAAGTGTTGTCCACAGCCAGGATGCTTCCTTAATTAGGTGAATAGTAATCTAGGTTTGTATATATTATATGGTCCCTTCTGCCACACAGTTATATATCTAAGATTAGTATAAGTGTACAAATAATAGTATTGTACAGTACAGTATAACAGTTTTAGTAAAAATCGACATGTAAAATCCTTTGTGAAAACACCTCTGTTTCCCTAATCAGGCTGATATCCTAGGTTTCGAAGATGGCAGGCTATTGCAGTAGTGAGATTTATAAATGTAGTTCGCAGGTACATGTTGTTCAGCTTCTCACTGAGACGCCAGACAGACATGAACCAAGCAAAAATATCCCAAACCACACTTTGTAAATTCTGCCTCCAAGGTTTATATCCTATTCCAGATTTAGTGGCTTACATTTATAACAACCCCCACACCAGATTCGAAGCATTTCTGTGGGGATTTGCTTATTTAGCCTTAATAGTGTTAGTAAGATTAGGTGCTAAAGTTGGGTGAGGAGGTGTTTAGTTTTGTTGAGGTCACCTGTAACGCACTAGGAGTTTCATGCTGAAACAAAGACATCGTGACAACATTTTGAGGGAAAAACGTATGTGCATGTGTTGGTAAACTGTTCAGAGTTACTGGACAATATAGTGTATATATAAATTTAAGCTTATTGAAAAGTTGATTTGAAAATTAAAGCTTTCAATATAATATATTTAGCCGACAACTGTGTTTCACCATCTGTCTCTTTTTCTGCAAAAGCAGGTAATGAAAACAGTGCTAGTCTCGTGTAGCCAGATCTTTAGACTGATGGCAGAAGGTCAATGAACCTCGGCTGCTTTGACTGGCTAAGGCCCACCCAAGAAGATGCATGACTGACAGGTAAAGCAACCAACGATGTTTTAATGTGGAATTGTCCCCACAATATCAGACCGGAACGTTTGTTTGGAAATATACCAAATAAAACCTGACTAACTAAAATCCAATCAACTTTGTCAATGTGTTGTACTTCTGTCTTGTGATGGTTTCCTGATGTTGTTCAGGCGTTGAGTTTAGTTAATTGTTTTGCCCTATAAGTTGTGCATTTACATCCTTGTGTTTCAGTCTGTCTTTGTCAATGTTAACTTGCAGTTGGTCTATGTTACCTTGTTGTTAGTTAATTTTTTCTAGCTTCTGTTTTGAGCTATTCTTGTTTATATTTTGCCTGGTGTTTCGTCTGATCCACATTTTTATGCTTGTTTATTGGTAGGCCATAGTGTTAAAGTTAAATCTCTGTTCTCTTGCTGTGTGCTTACTTTATCTAGTGAATAGCTGCACTTGCGTCTGTCTAACCCCCAAATTCATGACAGAACTTAATAGAAAATGTAATGAACACAAGATAAAACAGAGTTTTATCAAATTTTATCCCTAGATCTTTTTCCAGTATAAATACACATAAAAACGTCTGATAGTTCAATAGTTATGTACAATCTGGAGTCGTGGAATGTGAAAGACTCTGTTATAAGGAACATTATTATTGTGATTAGGAGACCGACTTCCACTGAGGTAAAACTGTCCAATGAAGTGCTTTAATTGACTCTTTTGAAGGTTACTGTCTTTATAGCTGTCCTCCAGCCTCTCAGGTTAATAGCAGTAATGGACCTGCTTCAGTGACAAAGCTTTTAGCAGCCATTTTATCGAAGACTTAGTGCTCTTTGTCACTTGCAGTAAAAAGTGTGAATGGAAGACGAATATGGGCAAACACATGCAGTTATCTCTGCCAGCAGTAGCAGACGGTCTGCACTCTATACACCTAACCTGTTTAATCCTTTTTTTTTAATTTGAGATTTCTAAATTGGCACCTACATTTATTAAGAAAACCATATTGATACTGTACATGCATATTGAGCAGTTGTACAAAAGGTGATTCCTAATGCACACGAAAGCTCAAACTCATACATGATTTAATTTGTAACAACACAACTGGACTTAAAATGAATTACAGCTTTGGCTATAGATTAAACATGATTATTGCTGTGTTGAAAAATGTTCAACTGCTGCACATGGGTTGATTTCTGGAAAAAAGAGATACACACATCCATCCATCCATCCATCCATCCATCCATCCATCCATTCATTCATTCATCCATTTCCCACCACTTAGACTGCTTCCCTACCTGGCTCCGGATAAGATGAGGCGCCCAGACTTCCCTTTTCCCAGACACCTCCCCCAGCTCTTCCAGGGGAACACTGAGGCGTTCCCAGGCCAGAGACATGGGGGTGGTGTCCTGGAGGCATCCGAAACAGATGCCCGAGCCACCTCATCTGGTCCCTCTCGATCTGGAGTAGCGGCTCTACTCCGACCTCGTTCCTAGCTTTCAGGCTGAATCATATAAACTCATATAATATGAAACCTGATTTGTGGCATTTGTTTGTTCAAATGTAATGCAACAAAAAAGCCAGACTTGATTTCCACAAAGTTTAAGGCTGTTAATACTGTACATTTGTTTAGCAATTAGTTCTAAACTTAAAGTTAAAGGTTAAAGTGGCTGGGCTGTGACTCCTAAAGGAATGGAATGCTTTATTTAAAGAAAATCTGTAAAAACATGCTTCAGAATACTGCTGATAGTTGCCAGACTAGAATTTGCCTGTTAGTTTTGTCACAAACTCCTCAATAAAGCTAGTCAAGACATAAGTCTGTAAAAGGAAAACATTTTTATTATGACGTCCAGACAGTGAATTCAGACCAAGTTGCATTTAAGTACTGGATTTGAGATTGATTGATTACGGCCTTTATCCTGTATGCAGCATATTTCTGTGTTCATTCCATGCTGTAGAGGTTTACAGATACTCTGAATTTCCTGAAGTCTAAAGTCAGGGCTAATTGGTCATATTTATCAGTCATAGTGTGTAAATGAGTGTGTGATTGTTGTTACCCTGTTTGCTATTTGCAGTACTCTGCTGGTAGAGACCCCAGGCTCCTAAAAGACATTATAAAGAAAATGGATGGATAAATGTAATTTTAGATATGTGACCTGGCTGACCCGCTGTACTCAGAACCATAAAGATCAAATAAAATGCTAATTAAAATAAATGACCAGAGTAAGCCTGCATTAAACAGTTTATTACCTCAACTGAGAGAATGATAAATAATTATAGAGTGCATTTAAGTGGAATAAAATATGCTGAGTTTGGTTAAACCAGGAACAGCTTGCCATTAATAAAATAGACATTTACATCATTCTTAGCATAGATACATTATTCCCAGGCTAAATTATTTAATTTTCTTACAGATTGTTGCTCTAAACATTATACATAAACAGAATATAAGTACTAACTAGTAGTAAAGAATTCCAAAACAGAAGAAACTTTCCTTGGCAATGCATCATAGCCTGTGTGTGAACCCCTAGATTACCATTTGAATCCTGTCTTTACTGGTGTACTCAAAGAAAAGCTGTACATCTCCCACACTTTGACACTAACCGAAGACAAGAGCGGCAATAAATTGAACAAAAATGTTAGACAAAGCATTGTTGCATTGCCGAAAGACCATTCAATATTCACCACAAAGCAGTATAACTTGCTTTGTTTTGGCATGGACATGTTTTTGTTCCTTTTAAAACCGAATACCATAAAGGATTGGTTGGGATTTGTGTTGCCCGGTGTTGTAGTCTGGTGTGTTTAGAAGCTTTGTCTGACAGCCTTGGCATTTGACACTGGCTGGTTGCCCTTGGCACTACAGTGATAGCCAATGCAGGAGTGCATTCCATTAGGACCTTTGATTGTTTTTTTTTAAATGTTTGTAAGGGTTCATTAAATAACTAAACCTTTTGATAAAAGGTTCCTAATCTCTCAAAGGCTTTAGTTAAAACTTTTGGCAAAAAATTACTACATAGTTTTAGTTTTTTAGACATTGACCCCGGCAAACAGTGGAAACGTCAATCAATATTTAACCATTATTTCTACCAAAATATATCTAATGACATTGTTGTGTGAGAGAACAAATATTTTTTACGTTTATAGCAATTGCTTTATCTAGAGCAGGATGCATTTCTACAACTGAGCAGTTTAAAGATAATGACCTTGCTCAAGAGCACAGCAGTGGCAATTTGATGGTCCGGGGGTAGGTCACATGACTAGGGTAGTGATGTATTTTAAGACCATGAATCATAATTGGTCCCTTAGGATGCAGGTAAGTCAAACGACCAAGAATAATAGCTCTTTAGTAGAATTTAGTAGAACATTTAAAAAATGTTTGCTGTGTACATAATGTATAGTATTTATTTAGTAATGTGTTAACCATAAGAGGTCATTTTTAGTATAGAAAATAATTATCCTTGATTTGATAGCAATTCTGTTGCTGGTTACTTTCATTGCAAAGCCATAAAAAATGAGAAAACAACAGATCTTTGCAGATCGGTCCATGTACAGGTCAAGGGTCAAACAGCTATTGAAGACAATTTATGTTCTGCAGTGAACAGCATTCAGTGCTTTCTGCTAATCTCCATTCTTTCACTAATGCGACTTGACTGGTCTGGTTTTAAAGGTCCATGAAAACACGGTAGTGCTACTTGGTTTTATTTTTTCATTCTTAACCATACTCAGCAGGAAATCCAATCCTGCTTAATGCAAAAATAATAATACGAAAAGAGAACGCATTATTGTCTATAATAAGATCCTCATTGCACTTGTTATAGCACAACTAAGATAAATGTCTTGCAAAACGTTTACATTTATTTCATATAATATTTAAGTTTAAATATAAAGTTTAACTTTACAGTAAAGTTGAGGGATAATAAGATTAGTTGTAATTAATTGCAATTAACTTTTATTATAATCAGAAGAAAGGTTAATTATATTATAAGATCAACAAAAGATTCATTTTCTATACCCGGTTATTCCCTAATTCGGGGTAACGGGGATCTGCTGGAGCCTATCCCAGCCATCTCTAAAAGGGCAATAGGCAGGAGTTGTACACACCAGACAGGTCGCCAGTCCATCACAAGACCACACACACACTCACTCTATGGGCAGTTTAGAATCACCAATCAGCCTAATGTACATGTTTTTGGACTGTGGGAGTAAACCGGAGTACCTGGAGTAAACCCACATAAGCACTGGGAGAACGTACAAACCCCACAAAGAAATCAAACCCGGGCCTTCTTGCTATGAGGCAACAGTCATAACCACTAAGTTTTCAGCCTTCAGCAAAAAAATTTGGTGGCTTAGTGATTAGAATATTTAGTCTTATTACCTCTGGGGTTGTGGAGGTTGTATGTTCACCCTGTGCTTTAGGGGTTTCCTTCAGGTACTCTGTTTTTCTTAATCAGATAAAAGACAAAAGACAATTATGCTAATATCTAAATTAACCAAGGTATGTGTGTGTGTGTGTGACATATCAGTAGCGGAAATGTTTGCGGCACACACTCATACAGACGATTGACAAAAAAATGTAAAGAATAATACACTAATAATTCTAATACACTAATCATTTTAACACTAATAAGTTAACCAATTTAACTGGTCATCAGTTTGCACTAAAGAAATAAGAATTTAATTGTAAATGTAATTGTAATACATGATAATTTTAACCTAATTCTTTGAACATTCTAGGAACACAGATTGTAAATCTGCTTCTTATAGGTTACAGTGATGATAGCTTTATTTAACACTTTTTCTTTGTATATACATCACATAAATATCACAAAAATGTTCTAATGCTTTCAATATAAACATTAACAGGATTTAACAAGTTTGCATCCCATCCAGGGTGTTCCCTGTCGGTACCATAGGTTTCCCTGGATAGGCACCACTCTCCTTGTGACCCTTTGTAGAAAAAGCAGTATAGAAATTGGATAGATAGATTAATACTGGTCTACAGAAGAAAGCCCCAGATTGTGTATAAAGAAGGTGGTAATGGAAAGTATGCAGTGCTTATGTTTAAGAGAGCAGCCTACTTGTGTTATACTTGTGTCTCTGGATAATACTAGAACAGTTTAGGTTCAAGACGCTTTATTGTCATTTCAACAATATAAAGCAGATTCAGCACACAGTGAAATAAAACAAGGTTTCTCCAGGACCCCATGGTGCTACATAAAATAACACAAAATTACACAAAACAACAAAGAGCTACTTAATCGAAGTACAACATAAAGTGCATGTGTGCAACCTGGTGCAAACAGTGCAAGACAAATAACAATACAAACGTTACTAACATTACTCCAGACAGTGCAATAGAAGAAATACAGTACAATACAAAAACCCTCTGTATAGATACATGAAATAGCGCCAACCAGATGTGCAAATAGAGAAAGAAATGTGCAAGCAAGTAGTAGCAGCAAAGATTATTGTTCAAACCAGCATTAAAGTATATAAAAAGAATGTTTTTCTGTGTTTATGTGGTGCTTTAAAAATTGATTTATATTTAGTATTCAGTGTGTGTGACGGTATGAGTTTAAGTTAGTGAGTGTGTGTCAGTTGAGGTAGTTCAGTTCTGACTGTTGAGAAGCCTGATGGCTTGAGGGAAGAAACTGTTACACATTGGGGTTGTGAGGGTCCGAATGCTATGATACCTTTTCCAAAAGGCAGGAGTATGAAAAGTTAGTGTGAGGGGTGTGTGGGGTCGTCCATAATGCTGTTGGCTTCGTGAATTTAGCGTGTGGTGTAAATGCCGGTTATAGAGGGAAGAGAGACTACGATAATCTTCTAAGTTGTTTTCACCATTCTCTGCAGAGACTTGTGGTCCGAATCGGTGCAGTTCCCAAACCAGGCAGTGATGAGAACTGTTTACGATGCTCTTGATGGTCCCTCACCCACCAGTGGCTGCCAAATTTATAAAGGTTTTTCATCAATATCCTAATCAAAATGAGGTACGAATTGCATCTTGAACAGAGATTCTAGGCAACTGCTGGGCAACATGCACACTCATTTACACTTATGCTGTTCTCGGGGTACTCCTGACTTTTACACAATGACAGTTGGGATAGAATCCACGAGCCTGATAAGCAGGAATAGACAATGGATAGATAGATGGATTTAGTATGGCTTATTTACTAACAGCTGGTTTATGAAGAAAACCAAAATACGTCAAACTAAAAAAATTATTTCATTTCAATAAATTGGTGCCTTAGCAAATAAGACTCTGGGTCAGAGATTAGGCAATTGGGCCACTGAACCCAAAAGCAAAGCCCTTCATGTTGCCCCAATCATGGCTAATCATGATAAACATTGAATCAGTTACTGTTTGTTTTTCTTTCAGGTATTATATTATATATTATTATGTACTTTTTCACTTTTTACTTTTTTTTTTTTACTTTTTCCTTTATTTTCCCTCTTCTTGCTTCTGTTGTAAAAGAAGCAAGGCTCGACTGGTCACATCATCCCTTATGATGCAAGATATATTTGCCTGTTTTGTCAAGGAGGTGAAATGAATCAATATCAGAATAATCACTGGTGGTGTTCAGAAGAAGAAGATTAAGGATCTATTTCTTCCTTAAACATTTAGCATTTAATAAAAAATAAAATAATATAAAAGGTTGCCCTTTTCCCCAAGAGTTCTGGGTTTATGCTGTATTTTGTTTGTGATCCAGTGAATCAGTATTTATCTATTCATTGATAAAGACTCAAAGCACTTTTATGTTCGACCCTCTGGATACGGGCATCTGCCGAATGATGTAAATGTAACATAATCACTGCTCAAACATAATACAGTTACATTACATTTGAGGTATTTGGCACCTAAGTGACTTTATTTATCTTTAGTCCACCAATGGCAGTTTGGTGGTCCAGGAAATCGAACTCCTACAGAGCTTTAACTTACAGTATATACCACCTATAATAATATATGCAAAGGCTTAACTCATTTTACATTATTTGACTAACAATCTCAGATTGTCTGGTAACAATGCTGTATGTAATTCAGTATTTTTGCAGGATCTTATATTGACCTTTAAAAGACAGCCAAGCACTACTGAAAATAAATACAGTTTTACAAGCTGTCCGTTTAAATAAGGATTGAGAATGATATTTGAGTGTTCCCATAAATGCTACAATTCACTTTCGTAAGGACACACTAATAATTATAAGAGTACATACTGCTCTGAAAACTTTTATCTAGTTTTTCTCCAAGGTCTACTGAATCACAAAATTAGAGTTCTTTTAAAAAAAGGACAGAGCTTAATATTACTCAAGCAGCCCATTTTAGAGCCAGAGAAAATAAATTAGAGATGAAAAAACCTCTAACGATGATCAAATGAATTCTGAAAGCAGTAGAAAAGCAGAAAAAACCCACCCACAGTATTATCCATTTACAGAAGACTTTAATTCAAAAGGTTTCTAAAAGCTGGCATGTCTGCACAGTTTTCTTTCTGTCAATTTAACAGAGCTCTTAACATTCAAGGACAAATTTATTTTACTTACTCAAATAGTTAAAGAGTCTTCAGTTATTACTGCCCTACATTTAAGATGATTGGTGTTTCAATACAGGCCTACACACACCAACACACACACACACACACCTTTCCGGTATATCACAGCATCAGCATTCAAAATTCATCGATGTAAGTGATGTACGGGTAAGCAGAAGAAATAAATTAATTTAAAAAACACCAACGGGTTCAAAGCTTTATGATTTATAATTTGATGATGTGTAATGAAAACAAATTAACATAAATTCATTATCTATCTATCTGTCAGTCTATCTATCAATCAGTCTATCTATCCATCAATCAGTCTATCTATCCATCGATCAGTTTAACTATCAGTCTATCTATCCATCTGTCTCTATCTATCTATCTATCTATCTATCTATCTATCTATCTATCTATCTATCTATCTATCTATCCATCCATCCATCCATCCATCCATCTATGATTATATCACTATGATTTGCCAATAAATAGAATTGATTTTATTTATTAAAAATGATCTTTATTAATGTATAGCTACATTTAATTTTGTTTAGAGAGAACAGAGAACAGCTGGAGCATCTTTATGGCAGAGTGGAATAGAGGGTCCTCAGTCACCCTGGTGATGTGATGATCATCAACCTGAGGTGGGTGACACGGAAGGGTCAGACAGGTTGGAGTGGCGATGGGGACTGGATCACCGACAGCTCAGTAGTGGCATATGTAGCTTGACATAGACAGAGAGAGAGAGAGAGAGAGAGAGGGAAAGAAGAAGAAGAAAAAAAGGAAAACAGGTATAAGTATGATATCTAAACATCTGTTTAGTTTTAGGCTAAACATCCATTGTGTAAATCCTAATAAATTACGTTACTATAAAACACATAATATTGGAACACATGCTTAAAAATAAACATGCGATTAACATTGCATGTGATGCAACACTTGGAGACATGTAGATATTTAAAGTTGACCAACACCCTCTGACCAATTACATTCAAGAAATTAACACTGTGGTAACAATTCAAATGTGGTGATTAATTGAGGAACATGTTATATGAGAATGCAGTTATTACACTCCGTTTCTTACTATTTTAACTCCCAGATTTTCTATTTATCATCAGATTTTAAAGCGGCTCATTTTGTAGATGTTCGATAATTATAAACCCTCTGAGAGACGACTCATGCAGACGACTCATTTACCAAATGCTTTGGCTAAGCAGATGAGGGTTAATTGTCTTAGTCGAGGGGTAAGCAGTAAGAATTGGGATTTAACCATGAGACAAATAACACATAAGCCCAAACTGAGTTAGCCCTGTCAAACCTGTTGAGAAAAGAATCATTCTTGCAGAATGGCATATACTTTTTATATAGATATCAGGTAGCAGCATACAGATTTATTCTATGTTTGACAAAAGAGCAGTAAAGATTTCTGTTCAGGCATGAATTATATAGTCTGGAAATTGGAAGCAGGTTCAAAAGAATTTAGAGATGAATCATCAGTTGCAATCATATCAACATTAAACTGCTGATTACCTGCGATGCTGATACACATTTGGTTTTGTGGGTTGCAACACCTAAATAATAAAAGAAATAAAAAAATTAAATTCCAGATTTGTTTCATTCCCCAGGAAGTCCATATTAAGCCAAATAATCAGACTTTGTTGACTATAAAATATGTCCATATACAGAAATGAGTAGACTAGCAGTAGATGTATTAATGTTTAAAGTTATTAGTGAGTTAGAGTAATACAGTAATAAAGTACTTGAGTTAGAGTGATAAAGAATGATAAGATTAGTGAGTTAGTGAGTTAGAGTAATAAAGTAGTAAACAATAAGATTAGTGAAGTTATTAGTGAGTTAGAGTAATAAAGTAGTGAACAATAAGATTAGTGAAGTTATTAGTGAGTTAGAGTAATAAAGTAGTGAACAATAAGATTAGTGAAGTTATTAGTGAGTTAGAGTAATAAAGTAGTGAATGATAAGAGTAGTAGTAATTAGTGGAATTAGATTAGTAAGAGTTAGAGTAATAAAGTATAAGTGATAGATTAGTCAGTGAAGTATTAGTGAGTTTAGAGTAATAAGTAGTGAAACGTGATAAAGATTAGTAAAGTTATTAGTGAGTTAGAGTAATAACGCAGTGAATGATAAGATTAGTAAAGTTATTAGTGAGTTAGAGTAATAAAGTAGTGAACAATAAGATTAGTGACGTTATTAATAAGTTAGAGTAATAAAGTAGTGAACAATAAGATTAGTGAAGTTATTAGTGAGTTAGAGTAATAAAGTAGTGAATGATAAGATTAGTGAAGTTATTAGTGAGTTAGAGTAATAAAGTAGTGAACAATAAGATTAGTGACGTTATTAGTAAATTTGGCTCTGATTAAAATGGAGGAAAAATCCAGAAAATAATAACAATAAAATATAACAAATATAAAATTAGCCTGATAAAAGATGAAGAGGATTTTATAGTAACATACAGTGAGGTTAAAGTGGCCAGATTCAGAATCTCTCTCTAATAGACATCATCATTAAACTTACCGCAACTTTTCTCAGGTTGGAGCTAAAATTTCCTGGACGCTGATGTCAAATTATTTTGGTGCACAAAGGCAGCATCACACTCTATGTAACTCTATGGTCATCCTGTAGGTCCTATTATAAGACTTGCAATCTCATTATACGCATCATGATGGGAACTAATCAATAAAACATCATTAACATTTGAAAGTAATGGAGGAATGCTATAAAATGTAGCAAAGTAAAAGTAAATTTGTACTATTAAAATATTTGAGTGAGAGTAAAAGAAAGGCCAGTTAAACTCCAACCCAAAAATCTACTAGTAAATTTAACCCGTTAATACCCACATCTGCATGTCTAAAACATTAAAGTGTGAGGTGGAGGAGCTACAACAACAGAAAACACACTGGGTTCTACTTCTGACCACCAAGAACAGCAATGTGAGGTTAATGCACAGGTAACGACTGGTGTTTTCTCTCTCTAGGTTTTAACTGATATGATTTGCTGTTCGATTCTGAAATGTTGTGTTTGTATCTTTTTATATCAGAACCCAAACGGCCGTTTATATCGAACTTCCATCCAGACCATACAGATCCAGATAAAGGATTATTTTGGTAGGTTTGAATTTCAGGTTGGAGTTTTTTTTTTTAAATCATTATAAGGAGAAAGTATATAAATTTGTGATTTTAGATGATGCCAGTTTTAGTAGGAGTAAAAACATGGGGACATTAGTCCGATTTGTGTTGCAGTTTATTTTATTGAAAATAATTGAATGAATTGTGGCTTCTCTTATAATAACGTTTCATAATATTATCACACAAAAATTTTCAAAACCCGTCTCTGACAATGGGAAATTTAACATTTGACAAAAAAGATATTCTCTCATTTGAGACTAGATTTTTATGTAAATCAAGCGGTCACAACCCTTTGTTTGTGAATCCTTGGGGTGAATATGTCTGTAGTCTTAATTAATACATTTAGATATAAATATAATTATAAGTACTGTGATAATCATGTAAGTGTAGCTAGCACAGCGGTTAAGGTGTTGGACTGCTAACCAGAAGATTGTGGGTTCAATTCCCACAATCTTTCAGTGCTGGGCCCCTGAGCAAGGCCCTTAAACCCTAATTTCTCAGTTGTACAAATGTTATTCTGGATAAGGCGATTTGCCAAATACTGTTAATGTAAAGTAGTGTGAAAATTAAAATAAAAATACGGTTTACTGTTTTCTAAAGCACAGAGTATAATCATTCCTATGTACTTTTAATCACGTGTGTGCTCTTGAAAGCTGTTGCTATGGTAGAAGTTAGAAACCACGACGGAAACAAAGCATATTTACAAATAAATCACAAATTCTATCAGTAAACAGTATAACAGCCTGGCATTATAGTACAAACAGGTCTTCAGCCTTGTTCCTCGTCTCCTCAGGAAAGGCTGAGTGTAAGCCAAGCAACCCAAGCGCTTTGCCTTATCAGTCAACAGCTGCTTCACTCCTGCATTCTTCTGGTGTGGCATTTAAACAAATGGGATGAGGATGGCCTTCCTGGACTGCCTGGTTTAATTCAATACTGAGATGAAAATATGCCAGGAGCGACATACTGCAAAGAGGCTCAATGTAATCTCAGTCTGCATCAAGACAATGAGCCATTTTAGAATTGAATGTGAGAGGCTCTTTCTTTGGCTTGCATTGCATATTGTTATCTTCTATTAAACCATGTGTGTGTGTGTGTGTGTGTGTGTCTCTTTGGGTGTGTGTGTAAATCATTCTCTAGGGAAATAAATCACACACAGCGGTCTGCATCAAAACTGAAGAAGAACCATCAATTACTCTCTAAAAGAGAAGGAAGAGGGTGAGACTGAATCAACCTTCCCGCTACGATTAGCATAATTATTCAGCTAAACTCATGTAGATCCAAACGCGCATGCCAGATAAGTGAAAAGCAAAACGACTTCAAGATTTATTGAATAACCTTAAATTGCTTGTGTGAGGACTTGCTTGTGTGTGTGAATGTGCCATTTTGAGAGTCACCATGGAAAGGAAAAGGTTTTAAAAAGAAGGAAGGAATTGTCAGGCTTTACTTTTTACTGCTGCAGATCAAGACATTTGACATGTATGTCACTGGACAGATCACCTAATCCAGAACGTCTCACATTTAGCTTATTTATATAACTAAGCAGTTGAGGGTTACGGGACCTTACTCACTGGCCCAACAGTGGCAGCTTGGAGGTCGGTGGAATATTACCCATGGTTCAGCAGCACTGAGCTACCACATTCCCCTTAAGACATTGGTAGAAATTCTTCTTTGCAAGCTTAAAAATCAACATCCAAACTGAAATGTGTCCTGTTTTCAACATGTATTTATACTGCTCACATGCGAGATTGGTTCCTTTCTTTTAGCTTTGGTCTCTTCTCCAAAAACATTTCTGCCACAAATATGAATCAATGCTTATCGAATATAAAACAATAATTTATTATTTCCCACATTTTACAAGACATTAATACCAATTGTGTTGGTAAGTAAAAATTTGCTGTGTTAATTTTATACATGGAGTCCAATACAAAAAAAACGTTATTTATTTACTTCTTTTACCCAGAAAGAATTTAGGGACAAGCCTAACAGTAAATTTGTTGAATACCAATTTGTTAACCATTTTTAGAACAGGCTTTATACATACAATCAAACTCATATTAAATCTTTTTTGCACAATAATAATAATAAACACAAAGCAATTAAAACTTTTTACAATACTGTTTTCTGTCTCATAATTTCTCTACAATTTTGAACACTGTACTTAAAAATGGATTGTTTCAGCAAAACAGTGACTAGGTCTTCATTGTGTTTATCAAGAAGAAGATAGAAAAACACACACAATGTATCTGTACAATGCAAACTTGTTACTTATTAATGGTTATGTTAACAATAGGAGAACCTGCTTTTGGAGGTACACACCTTTAGGTTGTTTTGACCTACTTACTAGCGGTTACACAATGTTAAACTGCAATTGTTTTAAACAGCACCTTTATAATATTTAAACATAAATGTGTTTGTAGTGTTGTTGACAAAAAAATGTAACAATGTCCTCCTCTTAAGGTATTGTGTTGCCTATAAAGCTAAATACACTTTTATTTTTAAATAAGCCAAATGTATGCACGATAATAAAATACTTATAAAAACGACTTTGCCGGTCATTAAAACTGCTTGCGGATATGTTTTAGAAAAGCCCAAATGCTAAGAAACAGTCCTTTTGAAATGACTTAAAAGCAAGCATGACATAGAAAGTACTTTGCAAAACCATTTGTGCTGTTTTTTTTTTTTGTTTCTTCAAAAGTCTTGTCTCTAAAACGCTCATCATACCTTAATGAAACCCTTTCAAACAATACTACTTCCTTATTTACAAACATTGCCACATTGAACGAGGCAGAATACTCTACCCCCACCGGTAGTGTCCTATGTACAGCGGCCAAGGCCAACAATTCACACAGTGGTCACCGACAGCAACGAATTGTACACTCGTGTCCCATCTGGAGACCTTGCGCCATGCGTAAGCAGTTCCTGGATAGTCATCCAGTTATCGAAAATCTTCTTGTTTCGTTTCTTCATCATCTTTTTGTGGCTTAGTTCAATAATGTTGATTTCCTTTTTGTCATCGACGGCGCTTCCACTCTGCTCCTTCAGCCAGTCTGTGCGACTCTGCTTCATAAACTCACGCCGCTGGCGCTGTTCTTTGGCACGGACAGCATGTTGTTTGCGCTCCTCCTTGCTCCAGTAGCGGCCCATCTTCAGCTCACTGGCTGCGTCGTCGTCTGTGGTCATGCCTCCGCTGCGTTCCTCTCGGATACGCAGGGCACGCTCTTTCAACAGGCGGTCACGGGCTGGCCTTTTGGTGATGTATCTAGTACCATCACTGCGGATCTTCACCTTCCACTCTGCTTTGGGTTCGGAAGACACCGGATCCCGGCACAAACTGGCAAGACTCATCTGGCTCTGTGCGTACTCCACAGCTGACTTTTGCTGAATCAAGTGCATGTAGCTTTGATAATGCTGAGCATGTGCTGGAATGTGGGCATGCTTGTAGGGTGAATGTGGCTGGCTGAGGCGACTGGGTTTGCGTTCTTTGGTCTCAGAATAGTGTCCAGCATCAGGCTCTCTAGGAGGGGCAGGTTGGTTCCTACTTGAGCCAGAAGCCTCTTGGACAGGTGAAAGCATAGGTCTGTGGGCTCTGGTGTTGGGATTTGTAACAGTACCGCCTGCGCTGGCTTCTGCAAGCCCTTCATTGGCTCGACGTAAAGAGTTGTCTGGTGAAAGCTCGAGGGTGAGTGGTGTGCTGCGGCAGCTCTCACCAGTATTGTAGGCACTTGAGCTGTCTTTGTCAGACTTCTCGGGCAGCTCGCTGATGTCTGCCAGCTCATGTCGCCGTGCATCCACGCTTGTATTGTAGTTGCGGAAGCCACTGTTGTGCAACATCCATGGTTGTTCACGCAACTGCTGTGTACGGTGCGCTTGCACAATGCTCAGGCATTCTATTTCGATGTTGCGCAGCTCTGCGTTAAGAAGCTCCAGCTCCTTGTCCACGACCTCATCCCCTGCACTGCAGAATCCTTGTCTTCCATCCACACCAAAATTGGGCCAATTTATGCCCAAGCCACCACCACTTCTAACCTGGCATTTGAGCTCCAACAGTTCCCTGAAGCGCTCACACTCCTCAGCCGGGAAATCACCCAGGAAGTCTGCATCGGTGTAGTCAGCTGAGATGAAAGACTCATTGCTGAAGGGAAGATCACTGCTTCCCAGTGTGTCTTGGCTGTAGGCCAGGCGTCTGCGACTCCCCAGTGTGGTAGAGGCACTGGTCTGGTCATCACAGAGGTTCTCCTGTTCCGAGCTTTCATCGTTGCGTGTGCTTTCATCCGTGCGTCCCACACCACTGTCCTTCTCATGCTGCTGTGAGAGCAGTGTTCCTGTGTTCATCATCCCACCATACTCCACGGGCTTTTTCTGCTGGGAGAGAAATAAAAGGACCAAGGAATAAGACCTCGGAATTGATCTTGTAAAATAGTTATGCTACATAAACCATTTATTCCTATTTATACATTTTTGTAAGTTTTCGAGATTTACACCAAGATATTGCTGACCAGACAAAAGAAATGCTGTTATTTTACATAAACTGACATTAAAAGCAGTGTTTAAAATGGGACAGAGGTTTTTAGATTGAAAAATAGATCCAAGATGTAATAATTACAAATAATACATTCAAAAAAACATAACTACATCATACATAACTACTTGTTTCAAGTAATGTTTTGGCTGTGATGGAGCTGTTCAACGACATGACTGACCAATAACTGTGACTGGAGAGACTTTTGAAATGTCTCTGATGGCCTGCATTACCTGTTGGAGCATGCTGGAAGTGAACTGCATGGCCTGGTGGTGTTGCTGCTCAAGCATGTCCATGTGCAGATCATCCAGGAAATCATTTTTGTCATCTTCCATCCATCCATCGTCGAGCTGTAACAGAAGACAAATGGAAAGAGCTGTTAATTTCAGCCCAGTGGACCAGAGCTTAAACTATCTTTACAGCAAGACAGACATCAAATCAATGTGAGTTTTTTCACATTGAGATCATCAAATCTGGATCCCTGAATACACTGACTTTTCCCAATGCTTGATTTATTTTATTTTATTATTATTTTATTTTATTATTATTTATTTTATTCCAAATATTTGAAATGCATTTTATTATGAAAAACACAACACAGTATACTTTGTGAAGAAAATAAAAGAAGAAAAAAAACCGTATTTGTCACATTTACTCTACATCACAGTGACGTTGTTTTCTTCACATATCCCATCTTAGAATGTTGGGGTCAGAGTGCAGGGTTAGCTATGATGCAGCATGGAAGTCTGGCGGCATTTGAGCTTGAATTCTGGTCTTCCTGGTCTTTCAAACAACAACTCGGTGCCTTAACTATTTAAGCCACCACCGCACCACTGTCACTGACTACACTTCACAGTTTTTATTATATGTGCAACATAGATGTTTCAATAATCAAAGCAATATATGTCCTATTTTTAACTGTTTATTTTAAGTTATTATTTTCTTTATTCTAAAAATGTGTGCTGCTGTCTGAGAGCTGCTGTACATCCACGATAATGAATTAAAAATCTCCAGTGACTTCTATCTAGCCCATCAGACCTGGAAATTCACTAAATCTCTGTGACTATATCGCATTCCTTGAATAGGTATAAAAAATTGATTTTATACCTGTATCTCTGGCCGAGCCACCAGCAGGCACACATTCTGGTTCTCTTCACTTGTGAGCAGAGCCACTGCCTCCTCCCGATTCTGCACCTCTATGCCATTGATCTGCATGACAGGCGCATGAATAATGAACACTTGAGCTTAGGCGTAAATGTCAGGGTACACTTGGCTATAAAGCACAACATTCTAAAATATATCCAAGATGGTACAAACCTGGATGATTCTGTCCCCTTCCCTGATCCGACCATCTCTTGCAGCAATGCTGTTGGGATCAATCTGTCAAAGAAAAATACACACCACTTGTAAACAACAACCAACTATATAACACAAGTTTTAAACTGCATTACGGTTTATCCGGTTTATTTTAACATACAAATGTGCAGTAATCATGCAGTAATTTGCTTTGAAATTTAATCTGATTCTTATCCAAGTCACAACAAAAGACAAACACAATGTACTTAAGCTGATTATTTTGACAGCCCCTCCAGGTACAAATTCCATAATATTATGATAGTGCTTGTTTGTTTTTTTTTGCACCCAGACATGCAAGACTGCATTACAAATCACATTCAGTCATAGAAAGCCATCATAGAAAATGATTACATATGAGCTTTTACAGGTAGAAATTAATTAATCTTCCATTCATCTTTCTAGACATCAAGACAGGGCAATAATACTAGTACATATAAATTGATTGACTCTCTCCAAATAAAATTGAGATGTAGGGAAGACGGTTAACGGTTGGTCTGCTGATACGAAGATCAGGGTTTGATTCCCAGAAACACCAAGTTACCCCTCTGACCCCCAGTTTTATAAATGAGAGAAATGTAAGTCACTCTGGATAAGAGCGTCTGTAAATGTAAAACAAGATGAGCACAGACGGAGTCAGTAAGCCTACCTCACTGACGTATATCCCAGTTTCATCCTCGTCATCAGTCCTATAGCACACGGTCAAGCCCAGCTTGTCTTGAATATTTGTCCTGTACAAATCCACTTCCTGCAGAGAAAAAAATCCAACTTGTTTACGACTATGTCTATTTCTACATTACCAGCATTAACTAAAAAAATACACATCAGCAAAGCAGTACAAACCTCATCCTGTTTATCAGTCTCACAGGCTTTTAACTGGATTGGAGCCATTTATTTTTTTTTAAGTCAGGGCTGACAGAATGAATGAAGAGCTCAGACCGCCACTAGAGTCGAGCCTCATTTATCACTTGTCAACACCTGTAATCTGTTAAATACAGATAGCTATTTCCAGTAGAGGAAGCGGATTGGAAGGCTGACTACCTAAATCTCCTACAGCTCCACTTAACTACAACTGGTTTTAGCTTCAGTTTCCACTAAAATCACAAGTGTTTATGAAAATACTTGACTAAATCTCTCTGATCCAAATTTTGCACCAGCAGGTGTTCAGTTATGATATCTTAGCATTATCTACTAGTACAGCATTAATAAGATATATGAAACCTGCCAGCAGTTAAACTCTCTCAATTTTCGGAAAAACTAAAAGAACTAAAAAAAAAAAAATTATGCTATGACACAGCAACACATATAGGAGATCATCAAATATCAAAGAAAACCTGTACAAAAAAGTAAAATAAACGTAGAACAAGATCAAAAATCAGTAAAAAAGAGACAATAAATCAGAGTGGATTGTACATATTAAAGAGTTTTATTCACATTAATATAAAGCAAAAGTTTTGGTTGAGATCTCAAAACTTTTTTCTGTGCTTTTTCAATAAATATATATAACTTAAAATCGACATCAGATATTATATTTAACTGATAAGTTTAATTATAACTACTAACCAGATATTCATAAATACTACATTTAATGTGTTTATTGTAATAAATGAATGAGTCTGCAGATTGATAACCGTGGCCCAATGTGTTGAATTACAAATAAAATACACACACAAAGGAATACAATTTTTTCTACTCTAAACATACTCATCATACCCTCATGCCCTATTTTCCCCCAGACATTGCACCTGAAGGCAGAACTCACATCAATGGTCATAAAGGAAAGGGCTGTTTACTTGTCTTTAAAAAAGGCATTTTCTATTAATCATTTCCAAGTTTTGGTTGCCCAGTGATGACATATAAACACTCCTCAGGGCCAATGAAATGTCAAAGCAGAACTGTGCTGTGCTGAGCATCTGTTTGGAAAAGAACTGAACTTCACCTCAATACTAATACGCTGATGACCCTACAGGCACGTCATTTTTCAAAACACCTCTCTATGGTGACTGCAGCTTTGTCACACTTCATCTTCTGCTCGTCTAATTATAATGGACTTGTGAATCCCTACAACTGCAGACCTGAAATCTAGTGGAATTTTAACAGAACAATCTCCTTCTATGACATGTGAAATGAGACTGGCCTAAAGAGAATTCTTACGGACTGGCTTAATGATAGAATAGATCCAGGGCAGGAGAGTGTACTGAAAAAATGTTTTAATGTTATTGTGCTGGAGACAGACATGCTTTAAGCTGCTCTGTTAGAAGGCTACAGTGACAGCGCTGTAGATCTATATCCTCATTTATGCTTAGGGGAAAAGCTGGAGTGGGAAAATGAGACAGAGGGCAACAGAGAGAGATAAAGTGAGAGTGGAGAAGTAGGAAGAAATGGAGAAAATAAAAGACTAAGTCAGGCGTGTGTGTGTTTGTGTGTATTACCTCATACTCAAGTTCCTCTCGTTCCATCTCTTGTTGCATGGTTTCTAGGTAATCATTCGGGTCAAAATACTCATGTCCAGGGGAGGGTCTAAAAAAAAAAAAATATTACCACTGTCAAACAGTCTTATACAATATTCTTATTTAATCTTTGATCATCCTGTCCAACAGAACATATTTCTCTATGCCACATTTAATGTAGCCCCAAAAATGACTGCTAATGATATAATCTATGATATAAAATAATACATTTCATTTAAATCCTGCGTTACCAATTAACATATGCTTCAGCTCGAGCTCTTCTAATGAATCGCAGGAATTGCACTGGAAGTGATATTTTAATGTTCCGGATGGAAGAAACAAAGCCGGTTAATTAAGTAAAGCCATCAGTGAAAAAGATCAGCTTCAGTCAAGCACTAAAAATGTGTGAGAGCTGTTGAGATTAACTGAGCTGCAAAACCAGCTGCTGTAATCAGTGAAGTGGAAGTAACAATGCCTTTCACATAAACGAAACCAAAAGAAAATAATATTAATCAAAAATATATTTTAATTAATATGAGCATGCAATATGGCTGTAAATAATCCCTGTGAAGCAAAAATATAGTATGATTATAAACAGGGACACCACCATTTTAGGAGCCCATGCACATTGGGGCCCCCCAAAGATCCGTCTTATTAGAAGTAACACTAAGGAATAAGTGTGGTAGGGGGCCCAACCTCATATTCTTTTATAAGGCCCAACATTTCTAGTAGTGCCCTAATTATACATAAACTTGTTTCGAATGGCATTTTAAAAGAGAAAAACATACAATATATGAGCCGGAAATATATGCCATGCCGGGTGTCAGCACCTGCCAGTGTTTAGTGTTTACAGGTTTTGCTCTCACTTTAGCCGTCGTCACTCTATGAATGTGCATTCCCATGAGTTGCTTATGGATATATCTATATTAAGCTCAATAATAATTCATGCATATGTGTGCATTCCAATTCACTAGTGCAGAATAAAAATATATCTTTAGAAAACACATACAGATGTATGACCATGTGCAAAAATTTTCGAAGGTTTAAAATTCATTTGTGTGTTTATCACCCTGGATTTGTGTGTATTTTTAGGACTTCTAGGGTAATTCCACACAGGTCACTAAAACTTTGGACTTTAGACAATCAAAGCGAGCGCACCAATTTAACCAAACCAATCAATAACTTGAAGAAAGTTTTTATTTATCTGGATGCATGTGTAAGTTTCTTATTTCGTTTCATAACGGTTTGTGAACAAACACTTTATTGTCTCATTACATGTTTGTTAATCAAAACAATCACAGCTACAGTTTTTAAGTTTCAAACGGATTTATAAAATCAGGATAGTAACTATAGCATGATCCTGATTATTGTATTAACATTTTGATTGTGGTAAAACAATTATTCTTTATGACCGTCTGAATCGGTTTTTGGTTTCATTTTCTTTCAAATTGAATCAGATTGTGCAAAAGATGTATAAAGCTAAGCTCGAGTCCTGCGTTCTCACTGAGAATTCATTGGATTAAATAGTGAGCTCGTGCCTGATTGTCTGAAGATTATGATTTACTTGTGTGGGATTATCATAGTGTCAGGTAAGTCTCATAAATATACACACACACAAACCCAGGGCGATTTTAACACGTTTTCTTTTTTCTGCAATAGAGCATGGGCTGTGAAAATCATAAATATAAATAAAAAAAATAATAAAATAAAAAAATTAATAAAAACTTTGAATTGACTTCTTATCAGCATTAAATGGAAACCAGTTTTAAGTAACTGCTATAGAGCATCAAAATACACAAGAGTTCTCCTCCAATCAGATTGGCCAAAAGAGAAGCCACTCACCCTTCAGGTAGCAGGTACTGATCAAGTTCAGGTGATGTCGAGGCAGGCATCTTGCTGAGAGCCATAATGTGCTGGAAGGTGATGTCTGTCTGTGTACTGATGTCCATCAGCTGTGCGTCCCCTTCAGGTCCGGACAGCTTGGGCCTTGGCATTTTGCGTAACACTTGCACCATAATGGGTTCTTTGGCTGTGTAGAAGGCCTCTACCGCCTGCTCGTGAGTAGCATTGGACAGGTCTTTGCCATTTACCTGAACAAATAAAATGGAAAAGAATGTTTTTACTGATTATGATCAAGACGTCAGGTTGTTTGCATTGGAAAATACATTTAAATGCAACAATCCATGTTCATGATTAACATATGTGTACGTAATTCGATTTTCATTTACACAGGGAGAGCAGAAATAGTGGTGGTAGAAACAGTGGCTGCCGATCTTAAGGGGATGCTGGGGCACTACTTCCCCAGGAGAGAAAGCTACATACTATGTTAACAGTGAATTTAATATAATCACACATTAATAGAAAAAATAAAACCATTTATTAAAATTGTTTATTAAAACCATAAAAAAAACCTGCATTTCATTTACCGGACAAACAAAAAACATGAAAAGCATGTCAGCTCTAATTGGCTTGCTTTAAATTGCTTACATATTGTTGTAAGAGAATCAACCTTTTTATTTTTTATCAGTCTTATGTGAGAGGACCGTTCTCAACGAGTCTGTTTTCCACTCAGCTGGATGTGATTTAAGATGCTCTTTATTGATTTCCCTTTCTTTCCCTAGTAGACAACATTAGTATTGCGGCCTACATCTCTGAATCCAATTGATTTAAATGGCTAAATTATTTAAATGACCATCTTGATTACTTAATGACCAACGATAAACTACATTAAACATTCTATAACAGCTGACATTAACATTTTCAATATTTTCGCTGGAAGTATAATACATCATCATCGGCTATTTTCAGTCCTGCATTACTAACAGTTTGATTATTTTGTTTGATTCGCCACTGTGTGGGAATCGTAGTTGTATATATCGCTGGAAAGATAGTGGGGAAACATCATCTTTCTAAACAGCTGTTTACCCCAAAGAAAGCCACTGATCATTGAGACTAATTGGAAAAAAAAGGTTTTAATTTGGTAGCGGGCATAAAAATTGAACTCTTGAGCAATGGAAGAAGGTCATGTGGTCTGATGAGTCGAGATTTTTCCTGTTCCAGTGTGATGGGCGCATCAGGGTAAAAAGAGAGGTGGGTGGAGTAATGCATCATGTCTAGTGCCTACCGTACAAGCCTGTGGGGCAGTGCTATGATCTGGGGTTGTTGCAGTTGGTCAGGTTCAGCAACGTTATGTGCCCAAAGAATGAGATCAGCTGACTACCTGAATATATTGAATGACCAGGATATTCAAATATGGATTTTTTTCTTCCCTGATGGCATGGGAGTTTTCCAAGATAACAATGATAGGATTAGTAAAGCTCAGATTGTGAAAGAGTGGTTTAAGGAACATGAGACTGACCACCACAAGGTCCAGACCTTAACCCTATTGAGGATCTTTGGAAGCATTAATACAAGATCTTGGCAAAAAATTAATACAGCACTAGACGGGAATAAATGACATTGCAGAAGTGCGTTGAAGTGATGCCATGGCAAATGTGTGCTGTATTCACAGCCAAATGCAGTCCAATGAACTGTCAGTGTGTATGACTCTTTTTTGGATGGGCAGTGTATCATTTCTTCTGAAACACAGCTGCTGCTGTAACCTATCCTTGAGCTCCCATGAGGCCTTTTTATCTCAGCTGGATTTTTCCTCTACATCAGTTCTGCTTTAGTTTACATCGAAAGAGCAAGGAAGTGCAAAAAATACATTCCTGAATTATTTTAAAACAACAAACCCTAGTTATATAGTATTGATAGTTGCATATTAGCAAGAATGGTAAAAAGGCAAATGCTAAGGAATGGCAATGTTAATTAGGGCAAAACCGTTTTAATTAATCAGGGCTACTGGGGAAACCAGATGGAAAATAGAGTAGGAAGTGTGTGTGTGTGTGTGTGTGTGTGTGTGAGAGAGAGGACAGCTTTCATTAGCAGAGTAATTTTAGAGCCAGTTAAATATAGTGCGACCCTAGGAGATTAAGTGTGTGCAGAATGTTAACCTGTGGAGATTAATATGCACAACACATCAATACTGGGGCGGAGAGAGTTAATTACAAAAAGTCAGACGAGCTTAAAGACATTTTAAAATTTGACTTGCCAGTGGGTTGACTTCAAGTCTAATTACCAAATTAGAAAGCTTTAGGGTCTGTTGCATTACAGTTATCAGGTTGCAAACAGGTAGAGCTTTTTGTCAGTTATTAAAATATATAAGAAAAAAAAAAAGAATGCTTGCATTAAAATATTTTACCATTTCAACCAATATTTATTCTACTAATGTTTAAAATAGGATACAGTAAATGTAGGGAATAAAACCAATAATAATACCAATATCATAATTATAATCATAATAATAATAAAAACTAATATGTATATATATGTACTATATATATAAATATATTAGTAACAGATGAAGTCAAGAGTGAAAGCTAAAAAAAGAAGAATGTAGTAAAGTATTCAGACAGAGGTTAGGACAGACTATGGGTGGTCAGGTAGTACTTTTAGATGACTGCGAACCTACAGAAGTAGTAGAAAAAAGAAGTAAGAAAGGTGCTAGGTGTGTCATCTATAAGAAGGCAAGAAGATAAAGACACTTCGTGGTGAAATAAGGAAGTTCGGGATAGGATAGAAAGGGAGATGTTTGAAAAAGTGGGACATTAAAACGACAGAAAAAAGTAGTAAGAAATACAGGAAATTACAGCCTTGAGTAAAGGGAAAGGTGACTGAAGCCAAACAAAAGACATATGATGAGTTGTACACACGTTTAGACATTAAAGAAAGAAAGGAAAACTTGTAAAAAGACAGAGGGATCAGAATGGAAAACGTGCAGCAGGTGAGGGTTATTAAGGATAGAGATGCAAATGTTCTCACAAGTGAGGAGAGTGTACAGAGAAGATGAATGGAGTATTCTAAGGAGCTGATAAATGAGGTAAACTAGAGGAAAAACAAGGTAGAAGAGATAAAAACTAAAGCAGGAAGTACAGTTGATACGTAAATATGAAGTCAGGAAGGCTTTGAAAAAGACGAAATGTGGAAAGGCAGTTGGCCCTGACAACATACCACTGGTGGTAAGGAGGAATCTAGCAGAGACAGTAAGGTAATTTCTTACTAGATTGTTCAATAGGATAGATGGTAAAAGGTACTTATTTGTTACAGAAACAATTTTTTTTCTTTCACTCAGTTCCTAGAGGGTTAAAGCCGATGCAGAGTTTAGTTTCAACCATATTCCAAAGCACAAAACAAGGATTTTTTGAACGAGCCTAAAAGACATGATTAGTCGCATCAGGTGCAATTAATTAGGGTTGAAGCTAAGCGGTGGCCCTCCAAGTGTGACACCTGTGGTCCAAAGCAACCACTGAGGAAGAGACAGTACGCAGAGTTGGAGGTAGCAGAGCTGAAGATGTTGGACAGGATTAGAAACGAGCACATCAGAGGGAGGGAGGGAGAGTGAAAATATTGGTAGAAGGATGTTGGACAAGGAGCTGGCAGTCAGGAGGCAAAGAGGTTGGCCAAATAAGAGGTATATGAATGTGATAAATGATGACATAAATTTAGTATATGTAAGTAAAGAGGATGGGGGTAGGTGGAGGCAGATGAGTTGTTGTGAAGACCCTTAAAGGGAACAGCCGAAAAAAGATATATTGGGAATAAACCCAGATATAGTAAAAAGGATTTCAGACTATGTGTCTGCCAACTTTCGGATTATGAAATTCCTAAGGAAGTCCTAAGAAGCCAGAGGCTGTTGTTACGCTACTGCTAACTGACTATAAAATGCAGGTTCTGCTGCCTCTCTTATCACAGCGCTAACAGACCTTCTTCTTTGGTGTGTATCCGGCCACAGCAAATCTTAGTGCATTCATTTGTGATTTTTGGATGAGAGACAGCTTTGATAGGAGCTGTGCCTAAGGAGTTTATACCTTCACACACACAGCTCGCATTGTTACAGCTGAGCGAAGCACAAAACTGATGAATTCATATGAAACTGACAAGCAACAAATAAATTCTGTAATTTACCTTGACTTTAATATAAAATTGAGGTATTCAGTGTTTCCTGAGCAGACAGTTTCTGTTTTCTAACAAACATTGAAGCAAATTTCATTGGATGCCTGTCACCACAAAGATTTCTGCATGAGAGCCAGGTAAACATCCTGTTCCTGGCCACTGTGATAGTTAAGAATGGATTCCTCAAAAATTATCCCTCTTCTGCCCGCTTAAAGTCTGGAATTTAGCGGTCAGACAGACAGTGGTAAAGAAACTCACTGGGAAGTTATGTGCTTCAAAATTTGAAGTAGTTATGTGATCACTTCTAAATAAAAAGAATTAAATTTAATCCTATCGTAAAGGCAAGATGGATCATCTGAAATGAGCTTGATTTAAAATTATGCCAAAATACAGGTAATAGCATGCACCTCTCAAATCAACTTGCTAACCTGATTAGTTACACTAAAAAAAAGTCTCGATAAAGTCAAGTTAAAAAAAAAAAAAGCTACCCATGCCCACAATTATTCGATCCATCTCGAAGCTACAAAATACTGCCACAGTAAAGACTGACTGAATGTCTGCCTTTAAAAATTACTCTGTACATTAACTTTCTTCTTCTTTCCTTAATATTCTTTTTGTGCTTTTATTTCATCCTGGACTCTTTTTCCACCTTTAATTGGAAAAAAAAACCCCTCCAAAAACCCAACAATAGTTCATCTTGCTATGCTCAGTTTCCTGCAAGCCCTCCCTAGGAACCCCTTTCCTCTGAGACAATGCAGTGGCCATGCAGCTTAAGCAATACACCAGGCATCCTCCCCTTATACAGCTACTCATCAGGGAATACAATCTACCCGATCCCCATTCAACAATCTCACCTTTGACACAGTCTACAATTGCTGAGAGCTACAGCCACTACTCGCTACCAAACTCTGTAAAAACATTCTTCACCCTGCTGAACTACAGAGATGGTCAACCCTGGAGGACACTAGTAATGATTTTTCAAACACCATTTTATTAACTCAATGCCAGTAAACAGAAATGTTACACTGAAAAATTGTTAGAAAACTATCTATTTTTACATCTTAATGCTGCTGCTTAAACTTATAAGCTTTAGGCTATTAATGCCTCTGAGTGTTCTTGTTTAACTGAGCAGCTGGGTAAATGTTAATATTCAGCAGAGTCCTGAATAATGGCAGAAGGCCACAGCGCACACTGGTTGACTGGAATAATAATGAGCAACAATGATGAGCAGTAATCATAAGTGAAAAAGAAACACTGCTTTGCATTTCTGGGGATGCAGATAGCTGCCTTTGGATGAACAGCCAAATAAAATCAGCAGCGTGATACTACATGCACTGATCTGTTTTGAGTAACTAATGTAAATGATAGGCTGAGAGTATTGATTAGTGCACTGATTCGTAGTACACACGCTGTGATTTAAACTGCTTCTTAGGTAAACATGGCAGTATGTCAGTTTTCCAAACTGAGATTTAAAGTTTGTTTAATCCCCCATGTTACCCAATTATATTCTTAAATGTTGGATTGATAAAAGAAGAAGGTAGAGGTATGGACGGTTTATAGAAAGAAGTTGAAGCTGAACCATTTCAGGATGATGCTGGTGAAATGGTTTTCTCATTAAAGGGGAGGTCTTTCTGCAGTTTAATCCTCCTTTTCTTACATGTTTTGCAACCTGGTCACAAAACTAGCCGGCAGAACTGGTGCTGGTGAGTTGTTAACGGACGCCCAATATTGGCAACGAGTGCTTCTTTGGATGGCGTGAGACCAAGCAACTTTTCTTCTTCACTGGCACGCATTCTAGATGCGGATTAAGTATTAAGACAGACCGCTCGTGATAGGAATAATCTGCTTGGAAAAATACAGCATTATTTCTATTTTATCTTGTTTAAGCATGAGACTTTTTAGACTATTTTCCAATGGTCACTTCCTCAAAGTTTTTGGTGACATTGCATCACAAACTTTCCCATGCACAGACAAGCCTGAATTGGTTACATAATGTAAAATTTAGAAATGTAGAAGCAGAATTCTCAAAATTGAAGATGTTCTCAAAATTGAAGACAATCAATGATTTGAGGTTCTTAGCTAGAGATGACTTATCTCGACTGGTTAAATTAGTTTAATCAAACTGCACTTACACATTCTGATGTTTCATAGGATGTTTCATAGTCTCACGGTCTTGCAATTCAAATCAGTGAAATTAAAGTTCAGCATGTACTGTAGAGCAGAGTTTTATTCATGAAGGCCCTTAATCACAGAAGGGTAGAATTAATCTTCACACAGCAGAGAGGTGGGCTATTTCTTGCCTAAATCTTTTTTTTTAAACTAGCAAGCAACAATTGGATCAGCAATCATTCACAAGAAACTTATTTGTATATTTGTAACAGAATTACAGGTAAAATGTTATATCTTGTATGGACACAAAATTGGCATGATGCATTCACTACTAAACTTTATGGATATTTTGTATGCTGCTGCATTAAATAATAGCCATTTAACTAAGTAACAGGCCCAGACATGTTCCAACGTGACAATGGCCATCTGCAGAAAGTAAGCGCTATGAAAACATGGCTTGTCGAGGTTAAGGTGATGTTAATTATCCTGAAGATCTATACACTATTGTAAAAAATAATATTGTAAAATAAAATAATTTATAAAAAACACTGTTAAGATGTCCTTGTACCATCTAAGAGAGTTTTTCTAATAACGTTTTTTGTTTTCTTACTTATGTTCTGTAAAGCTTTGAGACAATATCTTTTTTTTAAAGCGCTACATCAATAAATCTGAATTGAATCAATATTTTTAACCGTCCTAATTTTAAACTATAGATACCTGATTTTTGTTACAGTTAAAAAACACATTTCAAACAAGATAATAGTATATGCAGAAGTAGCCTGAATTTCATTAGGCAAAAAAAGTTCATAGAAAAAAATCTTGACATTTTGTAGCTTTAATTATGCAACTTATTTACAATCCATAGTATCAAAATTGATAATAAATGTATTACATGTCAAAAGATGTGCAATTATCAGTTTATAAACAAATAAAGGATTTTTAAAAATTTGACTAACTATAAAAGAGGCAAGAATTAATGCATCGACAGGGACGCCTAATAAAAACGATGCAGGGCATTCAAATTACTGCAATGGAGCTCAAAAGAAAACAGTAATATAACCATTATTAAAAATGATAATATAACATTTTACCGAAAAGAAAGAGGTAAAATATTGTCTTTGTTGGGATTTTTCCGGCCTCTACTCTTCGTCTTGAATATGAGCTGTCTGGCGCAGAGGGATAGCGTTGATTAGGCACTGAGGGAGTAGTCAGGCTGGCAATGAAATAATGAGAAGTAATGGCTCTCAATCATCTGCATTATAAGGGGCCCACAGCCCTAACAAGAGATTAGTTCTTTCTGTCAGCATGTTTTATTCATCACTCAGCATGGACAGCAAGGATACGTCCCGCTTTTCACTGCCGAAACATGTGTTCACACAACGCAGTTCATAACGTTAAATCATGTCCCATCATTCACCAGCAAGTAACAAGCCTCTGGAGCAAAGCATCGAGGGGTTAATACAAAGGAGAGTACAAATGAACTCTATTCATAGAGTGTTGTCAGAATGCTGACTGTTAACTGTTGATTTAAAACAAAGCACAAAGCATGACATGCTGCAAACATTGTGTTTCGGATTACACGACTGAAAGGACAAAGACACGCCAACAATACCAGTTAACAGCATACACCAGGGAAAGCAGACGCCACTGATGTCTATGATATTTTTAGGGATCGACACAAATCACTTGTGGGCAGGCATTTTAATTTATTTCCTCCCATTAACAAGTATGCTACTTTAAGTTTATATGTGCCACATCTGTTTATACACATCACCAATTAATAAATCACACTCACACCTGGTTTATCACACAACACCACATCTGTTCTTTAACACACATATAGACATTCACACATTCACACTCTATATCATACTTCCAGTTATCTTTACATCTAACTTCCTGTACCTGTTATTGTGCACCCAATTTAATTTTTTTAATAAATATGTAATTAATGAAGTATTTTTTTTTTACAATAAATCCTGATTTTATCATTTACTGCTCACCACTTCATTATATCCAGTGCACTAAGGAAACTTGGCAAGTCTACACTTCGTGTTCTTTTATAAATGTTAAGCTTGGTTGTACTGTTCTTTTATACATCCGAGCAATTGGGGTTAAGAGCCTTGCTCAGGGACCTAGCAGTAGCAACTTGGTGGTTCTGGAAATCGAACCCCAATTAACACCTTAACCACTGTGCTACCAGTTGCATCAGTTATTATTTTATAATGTGACCTGCTTAAATAATGTCATGTCTTGATCAATAACATGACGTGTTCTTTCCTCAAGTGTTCTGTTTATTATGCTGCACCATTGTTTGGCCTACGTGTCATGTCTGTAGCCATCACATTACATCCGTTTCTTGTCTGTGTCACTTGTGAATCTTGTCATGCAAGAGAGATTGTTATGTCTCGACTGGTTCGAAGTGTAATGATACGTCCCCAGTGACTGCCGGCCACCTGCTCCAGTGTGAAACAGCTGTGGAGGTGCTGCAAACTCAATCTGTCTCTGATTAGGCTTCTTGGCCCGCCTCCCTCCCGATTTTCTTTAACTCATTCAACCTGAGCTAACCACTGCTTCACTATGGCTCTGTCAGGCCTCATTAACACAGAAACTCCAGAGAGAAGATGCTCCTGACCCCCAGATCCCTATCTTATTAAGGACATTACCAAAATCTTAGTTTGGTGTTCCCCTAATGAGAGCTAAACAAATCAGTTTCCATGGAAAAACTCATTGTTCTTAACAGATAATTAAATCGCCTAAACAAGTAGCATCCTAAATCCATTTCCCCACTGTCCTTTATCTTCCAAAGATATGCTTCTTATCTTTATGAGAAATCAAATTACATTAATTTTGGTTTCCAATTAAAATGGCCATTTCCTTGTCTCCTATAAAACAATTTGCTTTAAGCGCATCAAATGCACAACTGAACAGAGAACACATCATGAAGCTAAAATTTATACAGAACCTCACCAGCTACTAAGGATAGTGTAAAGAAAAGACTAGTGACTTCAAGTCTTAACACCTCCAGACACCATTTTTGCCATGCAGACGGTTTATTGGGCAAACGCCAATGGAGGAACTGTATCTCCACATGGTGCAAACTTTTCCAGCTTTGAAGCTTTCAGCAGGGGGTTGTGGTGCACTTAGTGAAGATAAATTTTTGCAAGGATGGCAGGACAAAAAAAAAAAAAATCACACTGTGCTAGTCTGGAGTTTAATTAATTATGATTTCAGAGACTCTGGTGCTAATGCGCTTAAACAGGCCTCTTTATACTAAATGAATAAATGGAAGAATAAAATGCTATTTTCAACCACTAGCCTAAGCAATGTTTAAGCTTTGCCTAAGCGTATTAAGAAGACACTGACTGTTTTTCTGGTAAAGAAAGTCGACAAGTGGATAGAAATATCATCTTGCTCAGTCATCCCATGTCATCATAAAAACTCAGACTTTAAGATCCAGGGATAGTAAAAGTGTTTAAGACAACATGTCTGTGGAGTGTAATGAGAAATCTAAATCTGTAGAAATGATCCCTTCGCCTTTTTATTGGTTGATGGAGGCACTGACGATGATTCAGAGATATCATTTTGGACAATGAGACAAAAAAAATGTTATCAAGGGAAAAGGGGTGCACCCTAATCAATAGTAGCTGTCTGTTATCTACAGATTATGACATGAACCTGGAGCCTAAAATTTCATATAATCCATTTTGACACAAACATAACTAATACACCAAATATCTCTGTCTCACTCCATCTCTGTATCCACTACCATATAAATATATATATATTTAACCTGCAAACAAACTTTGAGCTCTGTTCAAACAACTTCCATCACTAGGCTCCCAACAGGCACAACAATAACTACTTGCTTTTCTGACGATAGATTATGAGTCGGATCCCTGACTATACAACACTCATCCTTAGCTTGGCGTGCTAATTAAAATGGATGATCTTCCTCTTCCCTGTCAATCATGAGCAAAGCTATCTAGGTGTAGATGTCTAAGTGCTTTTCTCAGTGTATGTACTGTATGTAAGTTGCTCGCTTGAGAAGGCGTAGCGCTTCATTCTCATATACATATAAATAAATCGCACTAGTGCAAACCGACTACTATTTCCTGGGTTTTACTTCTGAGTTAAAAAAAAATCCATGTTTGACCATATCCTTACCAGAATGCATACTGCATTTAAGGTAAAGAAAGCATGCAACATTATATAATTAAAGGATTTTCATATCACATGCACAAAAGGCATAAATCATCCATCACAGAGGCAGACAAAAAAAAGCAAGCGGACTTGTATGATCAGCTCTTGTCCTCCTACATCAATGAGTAACATTTATCAGGGAAATTAAATCACGTTGCTTGGGAATATCACACTGAGATAATGCTTATCCCTTACATATCCCTTAGAGGGGAAATGACTTGCTGTTTGTTAAGAAATCTAAGAGGGAGGTTTCATGGTGTACTGGACCCGAGTAGCCGTAGACAGAGTTTGTTGGTAAACATGACTGCCTTTGGGCCCCGAAGCTTAGTCCATGGTAGCCCTGCTAGTAGTAATTGGCAAAGCAAAAGGGGCCATAAGTCTAACAGCATTATGCCTTTAGGTAACAGTACACCAATCAAATCTGATGGAGAGTTTGCATTATAGGAGTCTCTAGAGAGAGTGGGAAGAATAGGACAGGATAGGATTGTGCCCTATATTCATTTCTTTACCCGTAAAGAAAAAAGCTGGAATAAAAACATAATTTACTTTTACAGCACACACACGCTTTCTCTCAATGTACGACAAGGCTTTTAGTCCCACTCTTACATTGGGGCTGATCAAAGCAGAGCTGGTTTTCAGACAGACTAAAGAAAGAATGCTGTCAGCAGAGGAACACCTACAGAAGCCATTACAAATGAGTAATACACACAGAGGGTACCTATTAGCTTTTCTCATGTTTGACAGTGAACACACACACACACACACACAAACACACTTTCCTTTTTTAGAGTTCCTTGATGTTCAAACCAGACATGCTATGTTAAAGACATCGGTCCTCACAAAGCAAACTATTTTTTCCCCAAATGATTTTTAAGGTTGCAATCAAATCAACGCAAACATGATTTAACTAAAAAAAATTTATTATGTTAAGTGTATGTAAATGAGTGTGGGAAGGCGAGCAATTAAAAATATTTTACTAGGCACTACACAGCCACCTGCTGGCTCAATCACACTCTATCGACCACTCGCAACAGAAGATTGCAGCATCCCAAGACAACAGAACTAAATCACAATACTACAAACCACACAGGACTCGTGCTTACATAAATACAATATAAACAAACAGCCCAAGCTGGTCTTCTTTAAGTGCATTTGATGTGTTGAAACTTCAGTAAAAACTATACAGAGAGCATAACAATTGCTATGAACGAGAACAATAAACTTAAGGTAAGAATCTAAAAATGAATGAAAATATAATCAGACGAGGACTTAAAACAGCGAAAAAAAAGTAAATAGAAAGTTTTTTTAGTACATAATTTTTACTACAAACTGAGATGGAACCGTCATTACACAACTGTTTTACATAAACTGGGGTTCAAAACTTCTGCCTTTAAGACTTATAACACCATAACAAACCTATTGCAGAAATAATACACAGAATCTCAAACACACCATGTTGCCAAAGTAAATCACAAATATTTGTATTTGTAACAAACACACAAGCAAATGAAAGTCAGTTACCCGGCACACTTCATACAGTAGTTTGTATTGCTCTGCCGGCTTCTGTAAAGTACAGAGACTGCATCCCATGATGAAGAGTTCACACCATCCAGTCTTTTCTGTCTTCTGGAAGAGAGCAGTAACCCTGTATTGCTCTCCTCCCGCCTCCCTTCAAGCTTCTGTCTCACTACTGAAGATTTACACACACACAGCACAATGCAGTGTTCTCTGTGTGAAAACATTCAAGTGTGCAGTCATTTCCCTCCCTCTCTCTCTCTCTTTCTCCCTCTCTCTCTTCATCTGCCTTTTCATGCTTTTATACCACTAACACACTTCTGCTTCAACACACCCACTCATGCATATTAAGCACCGGCTTTACTGAATATTGATAAGAGGGAAGAGCCGTGATGACCATTGGATAAAATGGGGAGGCTGTTTTATAAAAAGAGCCCTTTTGCTTTTTAACACAACTACAAAACCCTCAGATTATTTTCTTCTTCTGATTCTGATGTGAATCACCTAAACAACCCAAACATTTTCTTTATTTAGGCTACTTTTTAACACAATACTTTATTCAGTACTATACATAATACAGAAATTTTTATGTGGTAAAAGGTTTTTCCAGGCCACCACAGATTTCAGATCAAAATATTTCTAGTTATTCCTAAAGACAAGGCAACATCAAAAAGACGAAAATAGGTGAGACAGACGAGACAGAATTGGACAAGCCATGTTTTCAGTGATCTTTAACACACTTGTGCAATACAGAAGCAAAGAAGCAGCAGACGATTGTCCTACCACTTTCTCCGACTAAAGGCTAGGTCCATAACCAATCAGACAACCAGCCTGAACTACTCTCTGCCTCTCATCTGTAAAGCTTGTACAAGTCAAAAGTGCCTAAAAGGACAGACTGATGTGAGAGAAATGGCTGATTAAGAAGGATTCGCTTATTCAGTGGCCTATTTCTGATGCCGCTTTCAACAAAAGGACAATGTAGACATGGGGCTCTTCGTAGAAGTCACGCTGGTACCACTCAGCTGAGCATAGACAAACTCCAATTAGTGCGCAGCGGGACACAGATTCACTTGTACACACATGCACAATTGGACTTCTTAACCGCTTCTTAATCACCAGCACCACCTCCAGGAAGCCACAATTCATACAAATGACTGATTAATTTGGCTGTGGTTGAATTATAATCAAATAATGGACCTTATTAGCTAGTATTCACTCAGAAAGTGTAATTATTTTTTAAATAAGGTTGCAGTGACAGCATTAAACTGCAGTACCACTATATTAATTTATTTATTTGTTTGTTGCCATTTTAATATTCCATAAAATCATTTTGTTTTTAATAAACTGATACATTAGAGCAAAAGTATTCAGTGTAAGGCCTGTATTTAATTAATTTAATAAAGTAACTCAGATGCATGACTAAATGTGCCATCAAGTATAAAAATGTGAAGACATTGCTGAGCAATGTCAATTTTGAGCAAAAATAAAATAATTTCTATCTTCAAATATCGCTCTGTGCACATCAGTTTAAATCTAACCACAAAGCACAGACGGAGAATTCACCCAGGACTGGATACCACTGGGACCAAACAAACCGTCCACATTTAGCATACTGAATACACCCACCTGCAGGTAGTCAGAATTTATGTCATCACAAAAAAACCCCAAAAACAAATAAGACTCATTAAGTTACTATAGCACTAGTCAGACAACATTAAGGCGAATGTTACCGTTGTAGCAAAAAAGATAAATATCCTACCACAGAGGCCACAGTGTCCAACTGAACATTCCATACATGCCATTTTATTTTCACACATTGCACCGAATGTGCCAAGGATATCAGTGGGGTGTGAATTCTTTCCTCTGCTGGATGTATAAGGTTATCACTCTAGGAAATATTATTTCAGACAGGGAGGTTAATATAGCCCAACATGTCCAACACACTAGACAGGATGTTCTCACTGATGTATAGTTCTCATAGCTGTCTCTCGTCCATGTTGATAGAATGATGTTTCATTAGACACTGTGTAGGTTTTTTCTGCCAGATGTCAAATTTCGTGATGCTGATGCCAGATGTTTCCACATGATCTGTACCAGGTTTAGCATATAAGGTCTCCTGTGTTTTCTGTGTGTGGTAGAGTCATGAGCTTTCAAATTCCAATCAGTCCCAGAGATCCCGCTGTTCTGAAACATTTTTCTTTATGGTTTATTGATAAAACATATCAAAGAGATGAAACTCTACACAGAGGATTGCTTTACCTAGACTTCTTATTTAACTTCCTTTAATCATTTCCCATGACACTAACCCCACTCTTGCTTAAAGACCACTGCCTTTCTACTATGTTTTTTTAGAGCTAGTACATCTGATCTCTTACTTAACTTATATCAGCTTAGGTTTATCCACCATCCTACCAACACATTAGCAGATAATAAATGATAATAAGACAATAAAAAAACCACCCCAAAATAAGAACATTTACTCAACAGATAAGTTAGATAACCCTTTTTAAATAACCAGTAGTGACATCTTTGCAAATGGACACGTTGACTAAGAAAAAAAAGGTCTCTCAATTTCAAAATGCAAGATCAGACTTTGACAAAGGAGAACATGGGAAGGCATTCTGACTGCTGGAGGTGGGGAGGGTTTATCTAAGGGAAGACAGCCGCTGCTTTATCCTTACTTTAATTAAAGCAGCATGGGTGGCGACCCCTCTTGTCTGGACATTTGTTCTGATACGCGTTCCATATTCATGGCCTGGGATTGCTTAAAATGAACACTGTTGCAGCCCAGGAGCAGCCTTAACAGTTGGCGATGCTGTTATTTTAACTGAAACTACAGGGGGGATCAGGACACAGATGCATGCTTCTAAAAATACACACTCTTGTTTTATGTTTACCAAGTTAAACCTCATAATGTAATGCCAATAAAACACATTGTTTCTCCATAAATGATTAATCTGGCCATTACCAATAACATGATAATATGCAGTTGATGGTTTTAGAATTTCTATATCTTTGTCAGTAAAATCTTCGCTATGTTTATAAACTCAATAAGCAAGAAAATAAAAATGCTCTACAACGTGGTTAGCTGTACAAGGGGAAATTTATTTCTCTGCATTTGATACACTGTTAGGAGATCAGAGTTTAGACCCCAGTTAATAGAGCCATGGCCTTAACATTTTAGCCAAACACTGGAGGTAATGCCAAGCTATCCATCTCTCTGAACTACTGCTAGATCAAGAGACAAAAGAGAGAAGACAAACAGATAATTACCAGACACTGGTCCAGGTAATAACACAGTCAAAGTGGATAGGAATCAGACAAGCGAAATGGGGGACGAGAAGGCTGTTATTGTAATGTATTGACACATCTGGTTTGGTGTGAGCCAGGATGGTAAGCCTCCCTGCACTGAGTGCTTCTATTGTCCCCTGTTATTTTCCTTTATTTTACCGTCAACAATAAAGCTAATGATGAGGAGTAGCGCTTTTGAAATTTTAAAAAGTTTAATGTGTACTGATTTTAAGCACTTTCTATCCCACAAATAATTTAGTCACAATGTGGAGACCTTAAACACATTTAGAACACTGAGTGTTTTGTAAGGACCAAATATTTCCAATATACTAAAGCTGAGTCTCTAGAGCATTCAGCATGCCAGAGTTTAAAACAATATTTATTTCTGTTTATCTTAATCACCAATAAAAATATCTGCAATTTATATAGTAGCCAAGAAGGGTTTGTTGAAACTAGTGTGTTATGGCAGCAGAAGGTGAGTGCCAAAGGTGTTGGACTGCTAACTGGAAGATTGTGGGTTTGTTTTTCACTGGCTTAAACTTGTAAACTTTGGCTAAAATTAAACAGTCGCACCGACTAGTATTTGTAATTAAAATTTTAGGAAAACTATGAAATAAATAACTATTATAACATATTTTAATAATAACCCTGATAATGAGATGGGTAATACACCTGTAGTACAATTTTATAAGCTAAAGTGATCAAGTAGATGGAAATAAGCAGAAAGACATCATTGTTTAAAGAGTTTGTGATTCACGTTTCTACAATCAGGATTGAACTCTGCATTATTCTTTTTCTTCTTCTTCTTCTTATTATTATAATGGGTGTCTCGTTTAATACATCAATGGCAGGTGTGGGTGCAGGTTTTTACTCTACCTGACAGAAGCCACATCTAAGTGCACTGAGACCCAAATTAATCAGGTGTTGTTCCAGCTCGAGTGTAATAAAAGCTCTTTTACGGATAAGATCGCACACATTGGCCAGGAAAGGAAGCCTGAGATCTGAGCTAGACGCAAAATATTTCCCACCGTATTCCCCGCTAATCCCTGACAGAATGAGATATGCTTTAGGGTTTTCAATGTGCAAAAAATGAAGAAGTGCCAATGAAAAGCTGTCAGCCATAAGGATCTTGTAAGAAGGATAAATGGATTTAAGCGTAAATAAATTGCCTGAGGTGATGAGAGAGGAGGGACTTGGCCAAGTCAAATGTATTCTCAGTCTGATTGGCGTTGCTCATATGTCTTTAGTCTTGGCATGTTTCCAACCAACACCAAATCTCTGCTGTTGGTTAACGCAGCATGAACGTTTATAATAAAAGCATTAAAACCTGGTCCTAACCTTTGCCACAATAAGCCCTCTTGTCCCCCCTGCTATAGACGGCTAGAGTGAAGCCTAATAAAATCCTATTTACAGTTCATTATCCAAATGCCATGACAGTCCCCTAGCCGCTAACTTATGTGGCTTGTCAACGCTAGCTATTAGGCTGGATATTAAACGTGTTCATATTTCATCTGTCAGCCTTAATGAGATGGAAATGGGGTTTCATATCGTAGGAAGAAGAGTGCTGCACACCGTTTCTTTCTGTCAAGCGTAAGAAGAAGAGGGGTTTTCGGTGCCTACATGTTTTTTTTGCAAACAAAAGAAGCTTTCGGGAAAGTATTTGGTTTGATTATTAATATTCAGGTCAAGGTAAACTTAAATGAATTAAAACGTTTACATTTATTTGACACTACTACAGCCTACAATTAAAAAGAGAAAGCTACACCTGCACTTATGATGTTTTGACTTGTGTAACTTTGACCTTACGCCATTTTTTTTTTGTCAATAATAATAAGGAAAAAATTAAATCTGACGAACGTTATTTTGGTCAGCATAAAATATGTACAAACTGTTAAAACAACAACAAAAAAAATGGATAAAGATAAAAAAAAAATAAAAAATTGAACAATAACTTAAAGCTCAAAGAATTTACAGGAAATCATATTACTTTCCATTTACATTGTTTCAGTGTTCTAATGCATGAATGCCGCTAGTTTCCGGTCAACTTCAACTACACACAAGTTGTGTGTATTGGGATACATTTTGGGGATTTTAAAGGCAGTTTTGATCAGTGATATTCATTGTGCCTAACAAAATATGCTGTACTCATCTCTTATCAATACAAATCACATTAACACACTAAATTGAATTGATTTATTTAAACCAATCACAATTATCTGCTAAACTAACATGATAAAGACTAAGTTGTCACATTTCCAGTTTCCATGTGTCACATTGCCTGCTAATGCGCAACAGATAGGCTTTTCAAGGCTAGTCTCTAACCTTTTTAGTAAAAGATATGGAAAATACATTTGTAATGACAAATTTCAATTTCCTGCCTTTAATCAATGGCCAAATAAATAGCCATGCTAAGGATGAGCATGTAAATTGCTAGCCTGCTTTAGAGTGTGAAAGAGGCATTGGAAGTGGATAGGAAATACATTTAAACCTTTAAATACAATAAAAGTATATTTTTCCAGTCAGACAAGGAAATCAACGTATGTGAACGACTGAAATGACACACTAGACTAGGGAATTTTCTCAGAGAGCTATTTAAAGGATTTTTTCAATGCACAACAGAAGCTCGTCAATACGTCATCATTTCAGAGCCTTAAAGCAGCTCTCAGAGCTCTTTTAAAAAGGAAAAAAAAAGACACAAGGTGCACTTAGCTAGTGTCACCATTTCTCTTACTGACTGGGTTATTAGCTGACAATTATTCCCTGTGAGCTGTTTTTACTCAACACCACTTTCAAAAGCCCTCTGTTTGTTTGTAGATAATTCCATATCCCCACCTTCCTTTTACCCCTTTTACAAGATGGTGAATTGGCGGAAAATAGACACTCAGGGCTTTTTTTTTTTACCTCTCTTTTCAATATAGAGAGCACATGCCCTATAATTTTGCTCCAATTCAAACTTCATTTGCACTGAAACACTTCTGCTATAATTTCTTTATGAGCACAAAGGTTCGGCTAAATCAGGGGAAGCATCATGAATCCATTAAGGTTGGCCAGTAATGACTGCCCCCATCCTGTTTTTGGCCAGCCAAAAAGTTAAACAGCAGTATGGGCTCCCTAGTCATCACATATACACATAAAACCTTTATGTCCAACTGTGGTTCTGTGATTAAAATTAGACCTGATCAAATTGTTTATAAAAAAGTATCATATACAGACAAAAAAACACTACAAGCTGTGTTCTCATGTTTTGCCCGATAGGTCAACTTCTTTGCACGCTGGAGTTTTTTGGGATCTTTGAATCTCTCTATTTGCCCATTAAGCAGAAATCGAATGGTCTTTTAACCAAACTGATCAAGATACTTCAATGAATACGGCTACCTTCATGTGACCTACAATTAAGAAAGACCACATCCGCAGGGCTTCTATTCAGCAACTGGGCTGCATCTATGGAAGTGATGCAGGTGCTGTAACGTAGGAATGAGAAATCAAAGTCTTCGACTGGTTCTGTCCCCCTGCTGTCCATAAAACAGGATTTGGCCTTCACTACTACTTCGATGTAGCTGCTTTTAAACATTATGTGTTCAAGGTTACAATGTGTTTGGGTATTTAACTCTTTATGGGAGTTTTATATATAATATATATATATATATATATATATATATATATATATATATATATATATATATATATATATATATTATATTTTTTTTTTTTTCTTTTTTTTTTTTTTTTTATTTTTTTTTTTTACTTGACTGCAAGTCTGATATATTAATCATTCTTTTTTAGTGCCGGCTTATCCAATAGAGTGCACTGAAGCACATTCTTCCATTTTTTAGTCCTTTTTTCATGATATGTTTTCAATTACCATTGCCCGGGTGCCACAAAGGCAACCTGTGTGCTAGTTCAATAAAGACACAAAGGGGCCAGGGATTGGGGCAAGCCCTACCATTGTCATGGTAACGGTTGAGTGACAGTGCGTGTTCGGCTCTTCTCTATAGGCTCCCTGATTGGCAAAAGGCTTACTTTGTAGTTGTCACTCAAATGTTGACACCATAACCTTCTGTGTGTGTGTATGTGTATTTATGCGTACAAGTGATGAGGCAGGGTGAAAGGGCTGTTGACCATGGCCTCCTCTCAGCAGGAAACACCCTTTAAACTGACCCTCAGAAAAGACATTTGGCAGATGGTGTTCCTTTTTTCTTTGTTAACACATTTTTCATAACCAGGATCAGACTATACACACAGCATCTAATATAGTAACATATTTAAATAGCCATCAGAACTTAAAGAAGTAATGAAGAGGCACAAGATTGATTTTATTTAGGGAACTGGAGCACACACTCCACTCTAACCTTTTTAACCCATACTATATATATATATATATATATATATATATATAGATATATATATATATATATATATATATATATATATATATATATATATATATATATATTACATTTCTTGTAAATATTTATTATATCTTTTTATGTGAAAACACTAAAGAAATGAAACTCTGCTACAATGTAAAGTAGTGAATGTTGCTTGTGCAACAGTGTAAATTGGCTGTCCTATCAAAAAAAAACTCAACACAGTCATTAAAGTCTAAACCCCTGGCAACAAAAGTGAGTGTATATATATATATATATATATGTGTGTGTATATTACAATACTTTATCTGCAAAGGCACTACTACACGAAGTGTGTTAGGCATGGGGGAGGGTGAGGGTTGTAAATTAATTACAGGTTGCCAGTAATATGAGCAAATGTTAAAAATATTCTTAACATTCAATCAATACAGCAAACCCAGAGAGACTGTGTTTGATATCAAGCACTGGGTTTGTGCCAAACACTTGACTGTGGCCATTACAGTGAGACATAACCTAGGGAAGCAGATCTATGATCTATTACGTGATGTATGATATCTGAAATCCATAGACTGGAGTTTGTGTGCAGTGCAGCTTGGACAGCGGGGGAGAGTATTGTTCTAAAAGAAAAGCAGACCTTTGATTGGTAAGTTCGATAACATTGGGTTACACTGCATTAATGAATTTATTAACGCATACATTTATCCACATTATACTGTCATTATACTCGTTAAAAAACCATGGGCCAAAGAGCCTTTAGCTGTACTGCTCCTCACCTTTGGAATTCTTTCCCATCTGACAGCAGTCATTCGGACTCGTTACCTAAACTTAAAATCAAACTTAAAACTTAATTATTTAGAATAGCTTACCCTACATAATTACTGTTTACATGTTCTCCCTTACTTCGTATTGTTATTTATTATTGTACTATTATTCTTTTGCTGTAAGGTGACCTTGAGTGATCTCAGGGCACCCTAGCTAAAATAATTGTAATATTATTATTACTATTATTATTATTAACCAAACAAAAATGTAAAGTAAGCAGTTCAGTGGGTAGATAAAAAATAGCTAGATTGGCTTTAAGCTGCAAGAAAAAGTGTAGCAACTTAATTACTCTTTACAATTGTCATAAGCAGAAAAGCAAAGAACTGTGAAGCTATAGCATTAACAGACCAGTCAACAAAAACTTTTTTTTGCTTTCTAGTCTTTAACTGTCATGAGTTTGTGTCCATGATAGCTACAGATTCATGTTCCTGGTATAGAGAAACAAACTTGATGTGGTCTGCTGTTGCACCTTATACACCTCAATGTTCAAGATTAGCTTCGACATGTTGTTTGGATCACCACAGCTGTAAAGAATAATTAATTGAGTTGCTTTAGATTTTCAGTTAGTTCAGAACTGTCTGCTTTTTCTTATTTTATTAGCAAGAAGGGAAAAACCTGAATAACCTCTGTACACAGAAGGTTTTTATTTGTATGTAAACTAGAGACAGTTGTATTTAAGAAGGTTTTTTTTTTTTTTACAAAATCACAAAGATTACTTTTTTCCCTAAAAAATTACTTTTTTAAGGTACGAGTACAAACATAAATGTTCTTGACTTGTATTTACATGATTTGGATAGTAAGTATATGCTAGTTATATTATGCCCCGATAATAACTTAGGCATACAACTCATCAAAGGCACAGGTTATGAATTTCTAAAATGCTATTTTATAATGCTTTTAATTTGCATATTAGTTTAAAGATATTTTATTTGGATTGGGACTTAGTCTGCTTCACTGACTCAAGGCTACAGTTTACATTACATTTTATTACCATTACCATAAGCTGTAATTATCAGATATTTAATGTCACCTAGATGAGGATGGGTTCTCAGAGAGATTTTCCTTGCCACAGTCACCAACGGTTTGCTCATTAGGGACAAACTTACACTTTTTTCACTGTTACTGCATTCGTTGTAAAGCTGCTTTGAGACAACGGGTATTGTTAAAAGTGCTACACAAATGAATTTAACTGAAATCCATTATGCCATTCAACATGCTTTTGTGTATAGGAGTGCTTGTGGTTTGAAAGTAAAGCAAATAAATTTGTATCAGATACAGTAAACCTAAAGCTCGTTAACCTAATTCATCATTCTATTCATCAGTTAATCAAGTCTCGTGATAAGTCCAGAAGAATTAGTTTGAAAATGTTTAGTATTATTTTATGTGTCCTTAAGCAACCTTATCTGACATTCTGCTCTGGGTTAAACATAAAGTATTATACACCATGGACAGATGATGTTTGTAGCACGATGGAAAACAAGGAACATACAAATGGCCGTTCTTTCTTTGCATTCTGCCTTTTCATACTCAATCCGAAGGAGATCAAGCAAACATTGTTACCATCAAACAATTACACAGCACAAAGCATATCTGCAAGCCACCCTCATTATTTGGCTCCATTTCTCTCTTCCACTTTTCCCAGGTTTTCTATTCCCGCTTTGACTCGCTTGACTTATTAAAAAGTGACAGCTGCATCCCAGGATCAACGTTTTCATCTTGTTTTTGAATGTCGGGGTGGTAATTTGCTTTACTCTAACATTTTAATTAGTTGTTCGAGCTTCAGTTCAGATTATTAGCAATGCGGTATAACAGCAGCTGTGTCTATGTTTTTGCACTCTCTCCTTCTTTTAGGCTGTGTGTCTCTCAGTGGGGATTTGTAGTGCTCAGTGGTAGTGGGACAGGGATTGATGGATGCTCATTACTCCAAACTCCATTCGCTTTCATGCTCCGTCATGGTTTACCACACACTAGCCGATAATGAGGCAAACAGGTGAGAGGGACACACACGCACACAGAGAAAAAGAACAAGAGACCTATATCATCTGAATCAGACAAAAGCTGTTAAGAGGGAAAAAAAACCCAAAACCCACCACATTTTTCCCTACAAAGAGCTACAGATGTATAAGAAACATACACAGATTTAATCACTACTGTTATAATAAGTATGTCTTATACACACTAACTAACGTTACAGCTTTAACACCTGATATAAAGAGAGACCGTGCATGACAGGGGTGCGGGTTCTTAGCAAAATTTTCAGTCTAAATAGGGTTTAAAATAGAGGTTTTTCTCTTTTTCTTCCTTTAAACTGCATAAGGAAACAAATACACTGAAGTGAGCATTTTAGTTTGATCTGAACAATATCTGCTACCTGACATTTATAATCAATCGTCGCCTGTTGCAGACATAATCCACCTCACAGTCCTTCTTACCCTTTTCTTTAGCAATACAATATCTCTCAGAAAAAATACACACTTTTTACCCTTTTACAATCTCTTTGTTTGCACAGCATTTGTTTTTAATACATTTTTTAATCTTACTACTCTAAACATTTGCTTTAAAATAAGATCTTGGCAGCCATAAACTATGGTTAAAAAACAGACAGTAAAAAACAGTCTGTGATTTCCCAACCATAACCTTTAGTAACCTCTTAGCATCCGTGGAGATCAAAATGTTTACCCACAATGCACTATACCGGCGTAGACCTAGATGGACACCAATCCTAATACATGGTGAAAAATATACCAGTTTTAGTGGCACTTTATTAGAAAGGGACTTTCTTTGTACGTAAGATTTTATGTATAGTTCTGTAAAAGGGAAAATAAATCGCCAAAATTGCTTAGGAAACACCTTTTACTCTGAGTATTATCAGGATTACCAATGCCTTTCTGTAGAAAAACTAGTGACCCAAACACTTATTAAATGTGTTTAATGATAGTAGATGCTAAATTCTAAAATTAATTAATTCTGTCTTTAGTCCAACCGTAGTTCTTTCAAAACATTAATAATTATTAGTTGTTATAATTGGTGGTTATAAAACACTGCAAATGATAAAGATAGTTCTTCCATCACAGGCACAATACTACTAGAGCCACACTTTATCTGATGGCTTTTTACTCTCCCTAGCCTCAAATCAAAAATCCCTTTGTTAGAGTGAGATTTAAAGAGAGATAGAGTGGGATAGAGAGGTCTCTCAGGTGAAGAGTGACTTATGCTGGATGTTTTTCCACTAGATAAATGTTCAGTGGAAGCAGAACTGCGGTACAATGATATACATTTGCAGAGACCTGGGGAATGTGTAACGATTGTATGAAACTCTGGCAGTACTGGGGAAACTGAAGTCCAAACGTGCGCGTGTGAGTGTATGCGAGATGGTGATTTTAGCAGTGAGCAAGTGGAAAAACAGATGGAAAACATTAGCTTACTTGAAGAGAAGCCATTATGATCATGGTATTGGTGGGGTTCTGTTTCCCCCTACAGGTACATTGTGGTACTACATTACACTACTAAACACCAATCTTTAAGATCTATCTATCTATCTATCTATCTATCTATCTATCTATGAAAAAATTATTTAGATTATTTATAAAATTTCCTGAACCATTTTGCAACTGTCTAAGCATTGAGTGTGTAGTGTAAACAACTGTTATTTAAAGGCAAAGTGAATATCTGTGCAAACAGTATTAGGAATTGGGGAGATATACATCTTACAGCACTTGGCACCTGTAAATGCTGGATGCATGTTTTGAAGTCATGCAGTGCTTGAGACACTGTGTTGTCTGTAATGAACTTAACCCAATCAAAGTTCTCTGAAAAAGGATTAAAAGGTTCAAGTGATTGCAGCTCTGTCGAACCAGGAAAAAATATCAAGAGGTACAAAAAAGAGATTATAATAGTAACCTGATAAATCATTCCACAGAGAATTTGCCATTAGAAGTAACATTAGCACTCTGCAACCAACCGTGCAGAAAACCTTTGCAAAAAAAGAGAAACAAGGAGAGAGTTAACCAGAGAGTCTTACAAATTATCGCACATCCCAAAACAGTACAGGTATCAGTATCGTCGAGTAGCAGAATAAAAATCTTGGTACACGTACGCAGGCTTTAAAAAACTCTACTTGTCCCTAATTTATATGCATTGCTTTATTTCGAGTGTGTGCATACACTGAACGGTCCACAGCATTGCTTATGTTTGGGTAGAAACTGCCCATCTTGTGGGATTTTTATGCACAAAAGTCTCTAGAGGTTTTTCAGAATGGTGCAATAATTTAATCTAATGTGTGTCAGTTCTGCAGATGAAATAGCCTTGCAGGTTAGATAGATGAAAAGAAAACAGATGAAGTGGATATAAACATGTAAGACACTGAGGTGGATGGTTACAACAGCAGAACACCATGTCAGGTTTTATCTCTTGCTGCAGAATGAATTAAATCAGCAACTATAGACATTAAAATACTGAAAAAAAAATAAGCCTAATTTGATAAATCTTGATTTCTGCTAAAGCACAGAGACGGTCGGGTCAACATCTGTTGCCAACAGAATGAATCCATAACCCCAACCTGTGTTGTATTAACATTCCAGGTTGGTGGAGGTGGTGTAATGGTGTAGAGAAACTTTTCTTGGCACGCATTGGAACAATTAAAATCAATTATCAATTAAATGCCACAGACTTCTTTAATATTGTTATTTACCACGTGCATCGTTATCCGACTTTTAATGACTAATTCTAGCATGACACAAAGAAAAGTCGTCCGAAACTGCTTTTATGAACATTACAATAAGTTCTTTAACAGCCATCCCAGACATAGGATCATTGTCCAATAAAATACTTTGGGAATCTGCTAGAACAAAAAATTCCAAAGGTGTTAAAGCATGGAAGTGCCCCTAAAAAAATCTGCAAAAAAGCACCTTGTGAATATGCCATAAAAAATGAAGTCTGTTTTAAAAGCAATTGTAGGTACTAGCCAGTTTTAGTGTAGTGCTCCAAATAAAATGCTCAGTAAGTGGACAACTTATATTATAATGTATTATTTACCAGAATCTCTACCAATGTCATAAATATGATAATTCACTTTTTAAGATAAGATAAGATAAGATCATCTTTATTGATCCCACGGTGGGGAAATTAAATTGTTACGGTGGCTCAGATACAGAAACAATTACGTGCAAAGGAGGAAAATAGAAAAAATGTGCAATAGAAAAGTGCAAATTGTGAGAAATAAAAACAATTTACGATAAACATTTTTAAAAATCTAAAAGTATTTACAGTTATGTGCATCTGTAGTTAGACTGTTGAGTTGTACAGTCTAACAGCGGTGGGTATGAAAGACCTGCGGAACCGCTCCTTCCTACACAGAGGGTGTAACAGTCTGCTACTGAAGGAGCCGCTCATAGCCTCCACTGTCTTATGCAGTGGGTGAGAGGTATTGTCTATGATGGATGTCAGCTTAAACAACATCCTCCTCTCACCCACCTCATCCACAGAGTCCAGTGGACAGCCCAGGACAGAACTGGCCCTCCTGACCAATTTGTTGAGTCTCTTTCTGTCCCGGTACGTCCACAGCGTAGTGGATATCAGAGGCTACCACAGAGTCATAAAAAGTCCTTAAGAGAGGCCTGCCCACTCCAAAGGACCTCAGTCTCCTCAGAAGGTGGAGGAGACTTTGGCCCTTCTTGTACAGGGCATCGGTGTTATGAGTCCAGTCCAGTTTATTGTTAAGGTGAACTCCCAGGTACTTAAAACTGTCCACGACCTCAATGTCAGAGCCCTGGATGGTCACCGGCGTGTAAGGTGGTGTCCTCCTCCGAAAGTCGATCACCATCTCCTTCATCTTACTGGTGTTTAAGCACAAGTGATTGCGCTCACACCAGTCCACAAAGTCCATGATGACTGACTCGTTCCCCCCAGACACACCGCCAACAATAGCCGAGTCGTCAGAGAACTTCTGGAGGTGACAACTGTTGGTGTTGTATGTAAAGTCCGAGGTGTAAAGGGTGAAGAGGAATGGTGAGAGCACAGATGCAGAATTATTATATTTTTTTGGCTTTTAATAACAAACGCAAAATGAATAAGCGTGCAAGTATCCTTGAATGCAAATGCTAAGACAAGGATTTATGGTAAAAGTTTGATTCCAATTATGGCCTAGTACAGATATGTACATTAGATATGCTTCTGAACGTAGCAGGTGTGTAAAAGCAAACAGCAGGTGTAAAACGAGCAGCATATGTCGACATAGCGTGGTGTAGTTTTGCCACACACACACACACACACACACACACACACACACACACACACATACCAGCTGATGTGACAAGAGATGAAAGATGCTAAGTGGCTCTTTGCTGCTGATGATCACATATGATGTTTTTCATATTTTTTACCCCACCTGCCTACAATTTATACTATATTAAGCCATTTACAAGCAAAAAAGCTTAAGTTTTCTAAACAGAACATAATGGCTTGTTTTGCCAGATGCTACACCTGGAGTTTACCCAATGTGTTGCAACTTGCTCAAGACAGACTTAATGACAGACTGTGCCTTTTTAAAACATTCTCCAAGCCAAAGCCAGAGCCAGAGCCAATGTTATCTTCGGAGAAAACTGAAGCACACACTTGCGACTGACCATTTCGTTCCATTAGCTCCACTAGGGGACACTGCTCACCCTTGTTCTTGTACAGTAAATGTCCTCCCTTGTCCTTAATCAGTTAAGTTTAGCTGGCCTCTTGGCAGAACTTGGAGAAAAAGTTGAAATTCTCTGGGCCTCTCTGAAAACAAGATCCACTTGAGAGTTACCTCAGGTCTATCAAAATACTTCTCTTATGCCAAAAAAACAACAACAAAAAAATCATTTTACCAATGACACTACACAGGGATACATAACTTAGCGTGGAATGGTATCTCCCCCACACAGAGCACAAGATTTCTATGAACTACATCCATTTGTATAGTAAACACTGAAAAAGCATGGATGTATTATACCTCCAGTCACATGACACTGAGCTTGGGGTTATGCACTGCACAGATTATATGGTTCACTGCTGACAAACTAGAAACAAATAAAGCTTTGCATTAAATCACTAACCTAAATGAAGGCCAATGAGCTCACTGTTAAAATTTCGCTGAGGGGCAAAATAGGGGGTTTAGGAGAGGAGAGATTGGGAAAATGGTTAAGTTTAAGGAAAAAAAATCACTTGTGTCCACTAAGCAGGACAAAAAAATGTGGGATTTGCAGTGCTCAACATTTGAACAGCAATCTGAAAAGTATTGAATCTGTGTGTGTGCGCACGCATGTGTTTATGTTACTTTCATGGGCCTGTTGCTCAAAACCCGGCCACCCAGTTTACATAAACACTCTGCGTTTCAAGCAGTGAAAAAACCACTTGGTTTGTCTCAAGCTCTGAACTCTGAGAATGTGAGTGTTTATACAGTCTATTCTGTAGCTCCATTTTGAATACACTTACCGTCTAGCTACACTGATTGACCAGGTAAACCTGCCACAGACTTTGACTGTAGTGACTGTGACTAAACTCATTTTGTCTTAGCTAAACCCATTATTAGAAAAAGAGGGCTACTGAACAGATGTTTGTGTTCTGGACCTTAGCACAGCAGTCACACTGATATGATACTTGCCTAACTGTATGTGAGGAGCCCAAGGGATGGGAGTGGCTTGTGACAGAGTTGAGAGTGTAGGGGGGGGGGGGCGTTCTGTGTTGATAAATAATTGACTTAACCAAAAATATCCAGCAAGCAGTGGTGGCAGTCAAAAATACAACTATAATACAACTTAGAAACTGTGCAAGAAAACAAACTCCACACCTACCTTTCCACCCATCCATCTGTCTACAATTTAATACCTCCACAAATATTAGCACCCATCAATCTATCATCAATCTGCACAGCTTAGTCATTGTGGCACTGTAACACTGTCTAGGCATTTTGTTAGCTGTTGTTGAGGTTTCTTATTGTTTGTTGCAGCACAAGTTGGCACAGCAGCATGTGTGGCATGTGGCTAAGCCCATGCTGGGATTTGCCTCATGGCTTCTGCAGACAGAGGCTGAAGACTTAAAGTAAACAAGCTGCTTATCCATTTTGGCCACAAATGACAGCCTCCAAAATGACTTCTACCCCAAAAGCTATGTGCATGTTTGTGTGAACATTTATTCATGTGTGTAGGCAATAGAAGTATCTTGATTTGGCTTTTTAAAACCCATTCTTTACAAAAGTGCATTGCCAACCACAGATGCAAATACAAATTGTCCTCAGATGCGATATATTTGGACTGAGCACAGCTAAATGACGCAAGCATCTGGCGGAGCAATGTTTGCTAATGTACTGCTGTTTCCTTTCATTAGACCAAAGCATTGAATTCTGATTCTTTCAAAGTTACATCATGCTCCTTCCAGTCAGTTTAATGTGTTCTCAAATCAGTCTATACATTCTGGCACAAAACCCATAGCACGCTTCCAAAACGCATTCCATTTACCACGCTGCGTCTGTTGAGTCAACTTGGCTTTTGACAAGGGTTATTATTTAACACCATATAACCATGAAGTCCTCTGCAGCAGCCAAAGCCTCTGATGTTAACCATTTCACAGAGCCGTAGCAGTTAATGATATACGACGCTTGTGAAATGGGCTATAGGGTAAAATAGCATGCTTTACACTTAACTTCCATGTCCTTAAAAGCAACCGCTCTACCGAGCACAATGAAAGGTTACTACTATAATTGACAGTAATCTTCTATAAGAAAATGCTTGAGGGGTAAAAAAAAAAAAACAAGACATCTATAATCACCAACAGACAATTGACAGCGCGCATGCTACTGTTCTGCTGTGTAAAGATTTACTTTTGGTAAATACAGGCTTGAAAATGGTTGGGAAAACACATAACAGGAAAAAGGCAAACAAGGTTTCTAAGCATATATGAACTTGCCGTTTCGTTCTTTTGTTTAATTATACATTATATGTAGTGTACAGACAAAAGCTAAAACCCGTCAGAGAGTTTTTCCAATGCTGGCCATGGAGTAAGAGGCTAAAAGAGAGATTTAAAAAAAATTGCTAGGGTTTAAAAACACCTTTCAGTGGGCCAAACTTATTAAAGGCTGGTGAGATTAGTTAGCACTAGCGGTTTTAAACAGCACCTGTTGTTTGCCTCATTATGTGCAGCATGAATTTCACTTGGGCTCAGTGTTTACAACCTCAGTGTGTCTGTAGGTGAAACTTCACTTTGGAGTAAAAAGGCACAACAGCCTGCATACAGTGTACAGTGTGCAGTGTGCAGTGCAGACAGTATCAAAAGAAATATTTCTAGTGATCTATGTCTTGCCAGTGCAAGTATACAGATGTGTTTTCAGCTGGATATATGTTTTTTTTTTTTTTTATGATCTGGTTGACAAGTTTTTGACCAAACGTGTTTCTGTCACTGTTGTCTTTTGAAGTATTCATATTTAGCTTCTAGCTTGCAAATAGCCCAAATCACTGTGTTGGCTAAGATAAATCAGGATAAATAGCCACAGATCTGTCTAGATTATAAACAACTTCAGTATGCAAAATGAATACATAACAAACACAACATCTTAACAACTCACTACTAATGTAATGGCCCCAAAAGATTTTCTCATCAACTTACAAAACAAATAACTGTTCAGCAATAATAAAAAAACAAACAAACAACTAAACTCTATCAGACTTGAATCTAGTTTACAGATACAGCATCTATACCATCTGTTTTTTCAGACTCACATCTGGGTGATTTATTTTCACTTTCACGTGTTTGTCTGATTGCCCCTGGTTCCTGTCAGTAACCATTAGCATGTTTTTCCCCCCTCACTCTCATGGAGGCAGCCTGTAACATAGCAATTAACTGTACCTATTAACGCATCATAATTCCACTAACCCTGACAACACCTCTTCTGTCAGGCTGTGATTCAATCAACAGATCAGGTGGCTTCTGGACTGCAGCCTAAAGCTTAAGAGAGGCTCAGTTTAGAGACGCAAGGGGGCAGTTGAACGCGAGGTGCACTGGTACAGATTAACGCTAATCTCTTGGCTAATGAAAACAGGGGCATGTGCAATGGAGCCTGTAGAGCCTTTGAAAATGGCTCAGCACAATGGAATAAAGAAAGAAATCCCCCAGAGCAGAGGGTCCCCAGGGGCAGCACTACAGCCAGAGTATCAGAGGTCAATTCTGGCTTTACCGGGTCTTTGCGTCTTATTCTGCTGTCTCGCTAGCTCAAAAATTAAAATGGAAAGAAAAACAATTGTATTCTAGCTGAGGGACCTAATGGAAACCTCTTACTTGGTTAAGATCCAGTAAAATGAGCACTAAGTAACGATAAAAAAAAAGGAAAAAAGAAAGAGATAAGGACAATGAATGAAAGACTGTATGGTAGTGGTGTAGCTTGTAAATACACATTATAGCAGGCCGACGAAGGAGCTACTTTTCAGACTTGGCACGGGCTAAAGGTCGTAACATCAAAGAAACAGCACAAGCCTCAGAGGCGCATTGAGTCCACTTCAACAAAGCAGCCTCAGCACATAAGCAGAGCCCCCTTGATTAGAAATGTAAATGCGGCTCTGCCCCGCCAGGCTAAATGGCCTCAAGCACCCTAAAAGGACTGCTAAACTGAAGAGACTCATGGTGTGCGTAGCAATTTCAGCACTCTGCTGTTTGTCTTGGCGTCAGTAAGGAAAGCCTCTGAGTCATTTGTCCACCACCAAACTAACAAGAGGCCATTGAGTACACTGCTGACATGGCCTGTCTTTATAAAGACTGCACATCAGCGCCTCTAAAACCCACACTCTCTATGGACTTCGGGATATTGGATCTTCTAAAGCATGTTCGGTTTATTAGTATTTAAAAGAACATCAGGGCAAAAATGACCAACCCTTTGCTGACTAGGGCAGAGGGTGGAAGCATAACCACGAACTAGAACATGACCATAGCGCTTGCGTTTGTGTGTATGATGCATGTTCATAAAGTGTGTTACCAGTGCATTGCTTTATTTAACTGATGTTCAATTTATTTTTCTCTCTTGATTATTGACATATTTCATGTTTACTGACTTTTTTTTTCACAGTGAAGGAGGACATGCGGCTCTGTCTCTTCAGTCTCTTTATGTTCTATTTTACTATTCCATTTTTGGGTTGCTGTAGTCTCTCTCAGTCTCCAGCTCATTTCCTTCCTCTTCCTTGCTCCATGCTAAATTACCATCTATAAACCAGAAATAGAGCTTGATGGAGGTTTTGGACAACTGTTTCATGAAAATTAAGTGCTAGCATTTCCAGAGAGTCAGTAAAAAAAAAAACAAGACCAAGACCAGCAAAACCAAAGTGCTGTCAGTCAGAACTGAAACCAAATAAGGATGCAAGCAACTGCCAGAAAAAGTATAAAGTGGTTAAAAATATTGCAGCTTTAGGAGAAATACATCTGGCTTGACCCTTTGACCATACTGATCTTCACAAACTTTTAAAAATCAGAGTGGTAAAAGAAAGACGACAAGAAGACCATAAATCTGAAGTAGTATGAGTGTGTCAGAGAATGCGAACCTTGGAAGAGGTGAAAAAGTCTAACAAAATGTGACAGAAAGAATGTATGAGCAAGAAAAGCAGGAGAGAGAGAGAGATTTATGGCAAAACAGATATCCCCTATTTAATTGTTTGTCTTATCGAACAACCTTTTTCTGACTACAGGCATACAGACTCACTATTCATTTTGCCCAGTCCTTTGTTCTGACTGATCGTCTTATGACCTTTTCTTCTAAACTTATTTTCTTGCCAGGTGGAAATTGGGCTTACCAGACGTGAATATCCAAGTTTAAATACCATAAAGACAACTAAACAGGCATGATGAGCCAGACCCCAAAATGAGCACTAACCCTGGTTTTACCCATCAGCCACTGGCCTGAAGACAAACACGCCCAGATGTGCTTGCATTTGTAAGATTGTTTCCAGATCCCTTTTGGTTCGTAAGCATGTTGCTGATTTCTTCCCTCAGTTTTACCTAAAACCCGCTCAACCACGCAATTAGTTCAAGAGGAACCTCTTAAATATTGTTTTTGCACTTGGTAAGGGTTGAAGTGCTGACTTGCAGAACGCTAGCTAATTTTAGACTGTTTGGTTGGACGCCTAAAAAATGCAAACCTTTATAAATAGTGAAAAAAAATATATAATGGGTTTTGGTGGGACTAAATGGCTTCACTGCTGTTCAAAACAATTTTTCCCTATAAAGCGAATAGAGAATGGAAATAATGAATCAATAAGAGCGGACTCAGCACTGGTTGTGTGGTCTGGGCGAGGTGCACAGAGGTTTGGAAATGAAACAAAGCGGAATGAGGAGGTTTTATGCAGTGTTTCTGGACACATGGGCTGTGGTGTTATGGCTCCGATAAACATGCCAATTGCACCTCTAAATCCAGAGGCGGAATATAATAGGCTATGGTCTCGCCGGTGCAGCTGAGGGCTAAAGTCTTTTCTCAGCATATGATTTGATGATTGCATTTGAAAGGGATTAAAACGAAACAGAAAAGGACCATTTCCTTGTGACGCACAGAAGAGTAGTGATGCGTCTGCAAAGCGATCCAACAAACGTTTAAAAAGAGTCAATGTACACTGCACACACTTTTCCCCCTCCTATTCTCCAGAGCTTGTGGGAATTTAAGGTCTCTCTTTTCCCCCCTCCTTCTCCTGTAACCTTTTTCTCCATCTCTCTCTTTCCTAGCCAAGCATGTCCTCCTAGTTTGTGTCTGGGAAAGATTATGTAAACCTGGCACTGTAAGCATGTGCGTGTGATTGAGAAAATTGAGGGCAAAGGATGGCCTCGCCTGCTAAAGTTGTGTGGTTTAAACAAAAAGAAAAATTCTTAAATGACCCAACAGCATTGCCAACATATTCGTTTTTACTCCCTTGATCTTTCCATCTTAATTGTGTAAGAAACAATGAAGCTGTCTCAGCGCTTTATCCCTACAAGCCTGACACGTCACCTTCAATAGGCTCCAACACTAGACTTAATGCTCTATTCACTGCTTAATGAGAGCAAGGCTGATATAGGCCATTTTGTTGCATTTATTCTGCCACAAAATTACAAGTTGTATCCTGTTTTCATGCCAAATATTTACAGGATGTCACCCCTGACATAAAGGGTGTGGGTGCAGATGTGAGAATGTATCTCAGGAGCATTTCACACTGTCAGTTAGTCTGAAACAAAGCACAGTTTTATGATTCACTGTTAAAGTGAAAGCCGGTGTGTGGAGTGGAAAGTTCACTGTGGTAACAATCCCAAAGGCGTAGGAAATGATAAAAGGTTTGTGTGAGTGCACTGGAAGCGTGCTGTGATACACGTGAATGTCCTCGTCTCTGCACTTGTTCAGGAAGTATAGTAACCTGTGCATATGCTTTGACCAATAATGACATCATTCATTTGGAAGTGCACAATCGCAGCAACATAAGGAAAAGACTATAGAATAGTGAGTTGTGTTCAGAACACAAAATTTGTACTTAAGTAAAAGTACAAGTATTTATAGAAATGTTTACACAAGTAAGTGTAAAAGTAGCAATCTAAATAGGTAAAAGTAAAAGAATCAGATGAAAAAACTACTTAAGTTACTTTTAATTTGATTGAGACGAAGCAAAAACCATAAATTTCAAACTACTTGGCGAGTTTTCACATCCCGTCTCCTCCAAAGTCTCTCTGTTCTGCCTATATTAAACAGGTTAAAGTAAAGTAAAGTTTATCTCAATCACCTGTCATTTACAGTAAAATTTTGAACACACTCAGATATTTTTCTAACAGTTCATTTCATCATTATTTACTACCATTTATTTACATTTACAGCATTTAACAGACGCCCTTATCCAGAGGGACTTACATTTATCTCTTTTATACATAGGAGCCCAGCAGTGGTAACTTGGTGGTGCTTGGAATAGAACCCCAATTTTCCAATTATCAGTCTAACACCTTAACCACTGTGCTACCACTTCCCATTTATGAGCAGTTCCTTTAAAAACATAGTTTATTTTCACATGTTATGGTTAAGTACATTATTTAAGTAGAAATAAAATAAATACAATTCTGTTAGAATTTTATATGGATGTTCTACACTTTAGACAGATGTCCAAAAAAAAAAACAACCTTTAGTGAGGTGTCCGTATTGTTGTATAAATGCAGGTGTCCCAGTTTGCTGTTTAGTGTAGTTTTGTGTTAAATGAATGTGAAAATGTGCAGATGTTCAGAATGAAAGTTTGTTCATGAATGTGTATGTTTGCAGGTTCACAGGATTTGTTGTTGCTTGCATGAGAGTGCATATAAGGAAAAATATTCAGAATGAAATATGTGAAATGTGGTTATACAGTCAGGTCAAATTGGCCATAGACACCAAATTATTAATATGGTTCAACTAAAATGCAACTTAGGTAACAGAAAAAGTATACATAATTAAAAATAATCAAAAATTAAAAGTTACCCAAAAAAATTACTAAAGTAAATGTAATGATGTAAATGTAATTCATCACAACCCACCTCCGGCTATCATGCTAAATTACTGAATGGACGGTTTTAAATTCCACCAACCGCCAGGGCCTTTATGCCTAATTGTTCAGATGAATAATAAAAACTTGCTCTGGATAAAAACACCTGCCAAATTTTATAAATACAAAAGTAGGAACATTTCACACCTGGAGTATAATATACTCGTTAGCATGTTTCATATTCTACTGTATAAACACAGCCAGATACAAGGAAAACATGCAAAATATAACTCTCATATAAACCTGGAGATGTGAGGAAGAAATGCCACCTAGTAAAATCCACATATATCGATGTATTGTAAAAATTGGTATACGTATTACGTATAGGGAATCCATATCAATTCTTTGTATTCAGAAACAGCAATTAATATGTTAATATATTTACAATTGCAGCATTTGGCAGATGTCCTTATCCAGAGCGACTTACATTAATCTTATTTATACAACTGAGCAATTGGGGTTTAAGGGCCGTGCTCAGGGGCCCAGCAGCGGTGGCTTGGCGGAGCTGGGAATCGAGCCTACAATCTTTGGATGGGTAGTCCAACACCTTAACTATGAGCCACCAGTTCCCAACTTAGCATGCAATTCTCTCTAGCTGCCGTTTGCCATTTTGTAGGTCTCTATCTTTGTTGTCTCCAATGTCTGCATCTTGACCTTGTTCTTATAAACCGCTGTCTTTAAAATTTTAAGTATGTAAGAAACCTGATGCTCACTGTATCCCACTGCCAATAAATCCAGAATTAATTTATTTTTAATCTCATTTATATACAGGTCTAACATTTCATAACTAATACCTATTTTTCCAACACTTTTGGTACGTTAATAGTTAATAGCACTACCACTACTCCTGTGGGTCCTATTTTAGGAGGATAATGATAACCACAGCAGTGGCTTTACTTTTATAAGATTTGGTTCAGGTGATCACCTAATAAGTACTTTATTAAACAGAATGAAGGTTTGCCTGTGCTGGAATTCAACTCACACTGGAATGACTTCTTTTACAAATCAGTATTTCGACATGTATGGCAAACAGGGTTTTATTGTACAGGAACATGCACGATTAAAATCTAGCCATCTTAATTTTGCTTGAGTGTGCTGTAGCTTGCTATAAATTCATAACTATTTTTGTAGTAAGCACCTTAAATTAGTGAAACTGAAAATCATTTGTCTTTAAAACTTCTATAAGTAAATACAGACATTTAATTACTTTTGTGACAGGTGATCATATGTTCCATGGCAGTAAGTTGGCGCGTGCTTTGGCTGTATGTGAACAAATTTAATTGTTGGAAAAAAAAACCCTCTCTTTTTTTGAATATTAAGTTTGGATAATTCTGTGTTAATTTAAGTAATCACAACATTGCAAAAAAAAAAAAATAATAGAATGACTAATCTACTCTTTATACTGCTAAGAGAGAGAGGACACTTATTAAATCATACACTCTTTTGGCAAAAGCACAGGTCATGAAGGGTAATTACACTAGGGAGGACAGGTTTCTTAGACTGTGACTGCTGACATGCTGGTACCGTACGTTAACAGTCTGTCAGTGTGTGCTGAGTGGTAGGGATGAAGCGCTGGCCTTATTTGGTGAGCTGGCTGCTGGCTGTTTAATGAAAGAGGCTTTCAGAGGGATGGTTGCACCACTGTTTAGAGTCGTGTGTAAAGATGTGTGCATATGTTTGCTTGCAAATTCCTAAAAATTATAGACTGCAGTTTTTTTACCCTTTGCAACATTCCATACTAAACAGAGCAGCGTTGTTCAAAACTTTACCACTTCCAACAGGCATAATGGAAACTTGTTAGCATATATAGCTAGTATATTTAAGTATACTGTACCTCGCAGCTTAGGCTTGTCTAGCCAGATCTTCTGGACTCCATAACAGCTGTTAATAAGAAAAGGGTGTCTATTTGACATGTAAAGCAACCAATCACAGTTGTTTAAAGTCATCTTTAGGTGCGTAAAAATGAAAAGTTGTGGTCTATGCAAAAAGAGACTATTTAGCAGGAAATTACTTAATTCCGATGACTGCCTTTTGACTGTAGTATTGAATAGCACACTTGTTAAATGCATTGGTTGACGAAGAACGCATACCAAGTGTGAGGTAGAGATACACCATATAAAATAACACTCCAGTAAAAGTATAAGTAGGTCCTTTAAACTATTACTTAAATAAAAGTATTGATTTAATCATCCAAAGTACTATAATATTCTCAATCAACTATATGTAAAAAGATTCTGAAGTTACTCTTAGCTTGCCGCTCTATTAATAGAATGATAAGTAGTCAGACACCGATGTCTATTAAAATGACCATGAGCCTAAAAACTTAAATCTAAACAATTTCCTTTAGAACCAAATGTAAAAACAGAATCAGAGCAGGCAGTTTTAATTTAAGGTTTATTTTTTAACGTAGTTGCAATTCTAAGTTTAATAAACGTGATGAGTTTTCTCTTACTATATTGTATCTAAATGTTTTTGTGCATAAATATATTTTATTCAGATTGAATTATAATCTCATTTTTAAAACATTATAATTGTACAAGGCAGAGAAGGAGGTTAAAATTAAAGAAAATTGAATAACAATAACGTATGTACATATACCGTAGGTAAAATAACTGTTTATGTGCATGTGTCCTACATTGAATGGCATGGTAGCCATCTGTTTCTCACCTAGTGGGAGGTGTGTATACACTGTGCTGCGCTCTCTGGGCTCCCCTAGGGGTTAATACAGTTTGCCAGATAATGTTGGGGATGTTTGTGTCTATTTTAGTAAATTATTTAGTTTGATTGTTGTATTTAGCACATGCAATAAGGGGGGGGGGCAGCTCTGTTTCTACTGTATTCAGTATACACTGCTGGTAAAGGTTTTGTTCTCAGGGTAGCTATGACTGACTGCGTCTCTCTGTCTCCAGGGTCAGACTCTCTCCTCAAAGATCAAAGTGTTTAGTTTGCAGCCATTATCTGTTTCCTTGTCTGTCAGCATCTCTTCTATAATTGTCCCTTATTATACAGGCCAGATAGGCATTCGGTATGAGTTATGTATCAAGTATGAGTGTGTGTGTCTTTGTAGTGTTTTACATGTGTGATTTGGAGTGTAAAAGAAAAGCCTTGGCTCTAGTCTGCTTTTAACAGACTTTGTGGAGTCAATGCAGCTGTTTCTCACAGCCACAAAGGGGAGCATTTAATTGCTATTGAACACGAGGACCTTGGCTTACAATTATAAAGATGAGCATTGCTCCGCCTAAGTGCGTAAGTTTGAAAATTCATACTGTACTGATACTTCTTGGCTTCTCGATCGAATAGTTATGACGAAGTCAAACGGAATAAATCTCAACATAAGGAGTGTATGATTTATTTTGTTTTTCCTTCGTGTTTCCCCTGGGGCATTAGGTTTTCTGTCTGCGCTGTGTGTTTGGGGAAGTGACGCGCCATTTGAGATAATTACAATTACAATTCCTGTATATTTATAAACAGCTTTAACTGTATGACACCTCAACTAAAGTGCCGAACATACAATGTGATGCAACGTTTGACACCCCCAGTCCCTTTTGCTTCCTTAAATAAAGCAAGGATTAAAAACACCCCAAAAATATAAGAAAGCATAGCATGAAATGTATAGAAAGGTTAGCCAAATTTCCAAAGGTTTGATTTGCTAATGTGCAGACATGACAGATCGTCATATGGAGTTCATTTAAACGCTGCTGTAAATACAAAAATAACCCAGGAGAGGAAGTGCAAAAAGTCAGCCAAAAGATGCACACACTGCCACATTTCTAAGCCTGCTGCAATGGATTGTTTTGTTATAGGAACAGACAGTTCTATAAACACTTAAACGGTATCCTGACGAACCAATGCAGCCCAGAGAATTAAATTCCTCTTCAGAGAAGTGGGCTGCGTCGGAACACATTAGGAACGCCTTTTTACAACCTTTGCTCTTAAGCACACTTGCCTGACTCTGGAAATTAGATGAAATGTTTTAAAAACTTTCACAGAGACCTAATTGTGGGTATCTGTTGGGTATTTAAACCAACAAACATTGACCTCTAAGACATCTGTATGGTCATTTCGAACAATTGATAAAATTTAAAGTAAAATCAAGTTTTTATACAGATGTGGCCATTATAAATGCATAACACAGGAAAACGGTTCCCGTGATGTGCCGCGGCATTGAATACATTACCAGTAGAGGGCGGTCATGATTTATTCGCAGCTAAACTGACGTCGATAAACAATAGTTTATAAATGTGTAAAAAAAACAACAATTGCAAGTGTTACAGGATAGGACTAAGACAAAGCAGAAGCTTCCTCCAAATAATTTATTACAATTTTTCTTATTTGAAATGTATTATATATTTTAGAATAATAAACAAGGTGTAATATCAAGTTAAAGAATGTGTGATGCGATCAAGGAAACCTTACAAATGGTCAAGTGAACATCAAGTCTACTCCAAATCTGTTTTCATTTTCTTCATACCTTGTGTGTAACAAAAGCTGATTGCTATGAATTTCAGCAACGATTAAAAAAAAAAAGGTCTAAAGAAAAGCAATGGGAAGCATCACAAGTAAACATTATTTTACTTTAGTAAAAGACTTATTTCAATCACTGTAGATGTTATTACAGATACAAAATAGTCACTTTAACCCAGAGGAAGGCAAAACACTTATGCTGTGCTACATTTTCAGTAATGGGATAGGTTGAATCAGGCATACCATCAATGACTATTTTACAGTGTGTGAGATCTCAATATTTTCTCCTATTCTACTACCAGTTACTCTTGTCTTATAATACAGAACCAGATGCAGTTTGTAGCTGTAACTTTGAAATACAATGAAAGTAATGTAAAAAATAATTAAAAAACATGGCGCTGAGCACACTTAAAAATGAGAGCTCTAGCAGATGTGCTAGCAGCACTGCATGCATTCCACTACTAATAGGAATAGAATTAAGTTTTGACAGCAAATTAGAGAATTAAGTTTTGTGTCATTTTTACACTGGCATAACTAATCCCTTTTTTTAATACAATAAACTATAGAGCCTAAAGTACTTGAAAAGTGATTTGTTATTTTTGTAAAATCTTTATTTTTTCTTGTCAAGGTAGACATTTGCATAGAATTACCCATATGTGACCAGATTAAGAGTAAACTGTCTTCCTTAAAATGGTTTATTCTCTTTTACTGATATGATGGTCAGAAAGTCAGAGAGCAGGATAGGAAAAAAACATGCAGTAGCTAAAAAACTATGCAAGTGGCTGTGCAAGACATATGCCAAAAAAAAGGCCCTGGAATCTGATTTCAGCAGAAAAGCAAGGCAGGAAACACTGGTCCTCTGGGGAATGGGTGGGGGATTCACAGCCATGGAACTCAACCAAACGTCCAATCTTCAAAAGCTTCCTTGAAAACATTTTTCAAGCCCACCTTTCTTCCCCCCCCCCATTTTTTCTTTCCCTCTCTTCTCATTTACAGACCCTTGGTCAGCATTAGCTCGCTTTATTCTTTGACTTATTTGCTCATCTGTGGAACCAGGATTTTTGTCAAGGATCTTTGTCCTGGCCCTATAACATTTACACTTTGGCTGTTGTTATCTGGCCACCAGTAAATAAAGACCAATGAGAGGTAGAACCTTTAAGTCATCAGAAGGCCATGCTGGCTCAACATAATAGCAATATCACCAAGAAAAAAAAAGCACCATTTAATGGTCGTTTTATCTGATGTATCTTCACCTACATCAGACAAAACTACCACTTTTGAATTGAGGCCCAGGGGTTAAGATATGTATCAGTGTGTTGTGGTATATCTGCTCCACCAGAGCTTGCTTCTTGCACGCCACAGCTTGTGACTGGAAAGGTTGCAGATAGTGCATTTGCAGTAAAAAAAAGTTTCCTAGCTCTCCATTTTGTGGCCTACACATGGGATTAATGATGCCATATGTGACCAATCAAGTCCATAAAAGAGCAGGTCTGCTGCGAGCCCAGGTCGCAGCTGCAAGCACAGCTGGACCATGCCTCGATCTTCCACTTTACCTACACTTGCTTTTGGACACACAGACAGAATAGCTTGCAATGAATGACCTGCTGGTAAAAAAAAAAGTTAATCTAAATAGCAAAAAAACAGCTGTTGAAGTGACTTTATGCAGAGGATGTGGTACTAAATGGCTGATAAGATTTCCAGAGCCAATGGAAAGAACATCAGGAAACTTGAGAGGTGGAGGATTATAACTTCTATTCACTAGCAATGATGCACTGGGTGTCTCAAAGGCAGGATGTCTGCGATGAGGGCTGTGGATGACGGTAATGAGGTGAAAAACTATCAGATTAAAAATACAGCACTTTTTCTTTACTCTAATTTTTGGCTGTTACTACTAAAATGGTAGCTTGTTGGTCTAACTGCTAACTTTATTTAATTTTTTTTTAAGGTATGAGCCAAATGAAGTTTCAGAGTAAAGGTCATTGACAATCAGAAAGCTTCTTATGTTGCCCGAAAGCGTTGCACGCACACACACGAAACATACTTAACGACTTGTGTGAGGCATTTCTTGAATTTTTTTCCCTGAGAGCTGAAGCAGTTCCACGGGTGCCCTACAAGAGCGTCTCTGTTCAGGTTCTCTGAGAAAAGTTAGGCTTCACTAAGCTCCAGGCAAGCATGAATGTGGGCATTTAAAAAAACCTCCTGTGTATAGACTAGGCCTTAATTAAAACCCCATGTTTCAGCACACAGGGGGGTTGCAGCAGCCTGCCGCTGGAGACTGGTAAAATTCACATGCTATATATAACAAACACAAGTTAAAAAAAAACTCTGTCAAATCTCAGGGCATTCTAATCGCATGATGAGGGATAGATCCATGATAACATGCTCAAATGCACAAACTTTAGTTCTACTTTTCTCATTAGTCTTCTAGAAGATTTTACTTTTCCTAAACTTGCTGTGGCTTTTTTAGTGTGTGTGTGTGTGTGTGTGTGTGCATATCTTTTTGTACACTTCCTATGCTGCATTCTAAAACAGTATTAATGGATTAAGAACTGGAAGGGGACCTTGCAAAGGATAAACAAAAGTGCTATTTAGTTTTTGATTGTTTTTGGGAGGTTACCCCAATAGCACAGTCAAAGTTTGGCTGAGACTTTATATGTGTTGCTAAAACATACACAAACACATGGCATTTCAATAACAGACCAAGAGTAAAAAATATTTACCAGTCAGCATGTTTCTCTTATGTTTGTAATCTATGTATATGCATATGTGAGGGATGTTGGTGGTTATCAGCGTAAATCCCCTTGGAAAGACATGCACAGGGATAAAATTACATTGCATGCCAACACGCTACAGTTACCACTTAGCTCTCAGAGTGGTCATGGTTGCAGCTTGGGCTTCGAACCCACACCTGGCAGACTTGTCATTTAGAATCCTCTTATAAAATATTACACAGCATGGAAGTTTTATATGGCAATGGAAGGAAATGGGAAAACACAGGTCTATTGCCTTATATCTTGCAATTAGCTTCATAACAAAATACAAGGATTTGATGTGTACCTTTTAAAAATTGCAGCCATGTGGTAAAAAACATGTCTTAGGTTACGTATGCAACCATGGTTCCCTGAGGGAATGAGATCCTGCGATGAGATGCTTTGGAAACAACCTTTTATAACCTTTGGCCCGAAGCACAGCTGAAATTCATAAGATCAAGAAGCATTACATAACAGGTGGGTGACATCAACCAGCAAGTAATGCTAAATAAACCAGTGTCGTGCAGCAACAAGTTTGCATTCAGCGCCAGACACGGACGCTGGCGGTATGGCAAGTGACGCAGCATCTCATTCCCTTATGGAGCCTAGGTTACATTCGTAAAATAAGACAATCAAGGCTTTTTGGAAACAAGATACACATGCCATCATAGCGCCAGACACGTTCTTCTGTGTAGGACCCTATGTGACGCAAGGACCCAGAATCAAAGGCATTTTGGGTACTTACCCAGGCCAGGGACCATAGACAGGTTCAATGACAGGAACCTTAGGTGCTGCACAGACCTTAGCCACGAAGAATGTTACAAGTGGGTTTCCTCCCACCGAATTACCACCAAGAGGGTGTGAAAGGAATGAATCCCAGCAGGAATTCCAGTACTAGACAGTTAACTAGCAGTTAACTCCTGCTTCTTGTGTCTATATTGTTTGTGTCTATAGATTTTCCCCATGGAGGAAACTCTAAATTCTAGTAAGTCTTCAACAACCTTCTTCTGCTAGGGCTGTGCAGGGGCCACGTCAATATTTTCCATAACTCCAGATGAGGGGCAAGCAAAGTTTCTTCCAAGTCCCCTAAAGGATCTTTCATGCTAGCTTGTAAAGCCAGTGCAGACAAGGCTGACATTTAGTTTGTAAATACTAGCAAATATTGACAACTCAGGCCTGATAGGAAATGTTTTAGTGCTCAAAGCATTGCTATAATTTACAGGAATTTATGTGCCATGAGAGATGAGCGTCATCCTATAGCCCCTGGGCATAGCTGAACCTTATAACTGCTCCCCAACCTGCGAGGGAGACATCTGTCATAAGCGTTATGCATTGGCAAACAGCTCCCAGTTCCAGACCCTGCCCATTTGGAAGACGCCCTTATCCAGAGCGACTTACATTATTCTCTGGTAAACAACTGAGCATTTAGGGGTTAAGGGCCTTGCTTAGGGGCCCAGCGGTGGTGCCTGGAATCGAACTTAGGTCTTTATGTTGGTAGTTCAACACCTTAACAACTGTGCTACCACTTTCCTGAAACTGCACCAAAAACAAGGGGTCTCTTCATATGGACCATGATTTTGTGGAGTGGATTGCCCCTCTTGGTTTTAAGCCACCACTGTTGCAGTCTCATATGCAGCAGGCCAAAAAGAAAGACTTAACTTTGGACACTGCTGCCATTAGGCCCAATCGCCTCTGAAACTGCTTGAACATGAATGACTGTGCCTTTCTTGATCTCTTACAGCTGCGACTGTCATATTGACTCGGGCATGCGTCAGACAGGCCTGCATTGCTACTGAGTCCCAGACGACCCCTGAATAAGTTATGGTCTTGGCTGGGGAGAGCAAATTTTTCTTTGCATTGATTCTTAGCCCCAGCCACTGAGTACAAGCAAGAAGGGCATCTAGAATTCGTGAAGGGGAACCTGTTTACAAATTAAGGTTTATAAAGCTTAACAACAGAAGTCTTTTTATTAGAGTTGACACACTGACAGTTAGCATGTGGAAAACATGGCAATTACAGGATATATATAGATATAAAAAGAAACATAGTAGCCAAAAAAAGAGGGCTTGTGGGGACAAAATGACTCTCGCTGGAAACTGATGGAAGCTAAAAGACAGTGACATGTCATTTAAGACCTTTAACCCTAGTTCAAGTGTCACCACAAGACCCTGTCGAGTATCTCAACATCTCTAAAACATGACATGATGTCTAACATTACAAAAAGACAAGAAATAAAAAGTTTTTCACTTAGAAAGCCACTAAAGAGGGTGAGAATATCCTGGGACTGAATGATACTTTTTAACATGCAGACAGACTAAAATGCTATGGAGTTAGGGGCCCTGATATTGTAAAATAAATTTCACAAAGCCCCCAGCACACGTTTATTTTTTATGAGCATAATCCAGCTACTAAAATAGTAGACTTCAAACAGTAACATTAGGGAAATGTATCAGTGCTGTAAAGTATTTACTGCAATACATACAAGATCCAAATTGACTTATTTTTATCATTTTGTATCATAGCATTTCATATATATATAAATCATTCTATTTAAGGACCTAGTTCAAAACATGCAACAACAAACTTCATGTTGAAAGTATAATGAATCTTATTATAATAATGCTTATTAATCTCAACCATGCAGTGAAGGAGAAGGTTACAGCTTAAAATTCCTTAAGCTTACGTAAAATAAATACTCTTTTAATTTGTTTTTTAAAAAATATTCATATATACAATTTATTAGTCATAAGGAGTTCCCTGCCATGGCACAGCAGAGTATGTTAGAAACTTGATAAATCTCCTGAGTGCCTGCATTAATTAACTCACTGAAACAAAACCAATGTGAAATAAATAGTGTTGATGTACAGTCACCAATGCCAAAGATAACATCTGCTTCCTCTATTAGGGGAAAAAAACACTTAAACGCAGTGCAGTGCCAGCGGATTCAACATCCATAAATCAAGACTGAAAAAAAGAGTGCAATAAATGTGTTTCCTTTATTAATACACTTACAGTTTCCTAATAAGCTATGGAAAATGAACACAGAAGGAAGCAGGGCTTGTCTGCTAATGAAATTAGGAAAGAATCATCTGTGAGCACTGGGAGTTACAGGTTAAGGCCCCAGCCATTTTGGTAATGAGGCAGCAATAAACTTAAAAGCCACAATTCAAAACAAATCTCAATCTCGGAATAATGGACTATAAGACCGTTCACCATAAAGGACCATTGTAGGATTGGAGAGAATGCAAAAAGAAGCAGATCTTTTAACTTTTGACTAATACTGCCTTACATTAGTTTGTGAAAAACCAATATGCCCAAAGATTTATGGCCAAGTCCCACCTTTTGTAGCAAGTAAACATGTGTTGGCAATTTGCAGGCAGTTGATGTTGATTAGAGTGGGCATGACATCTCTGGACTTCAGCTGTGGTTGTGTACAAGAGGACAGGCCCCTCCAATTAGCTGTTGTGTGTTACCAGATCAGGATTTACAGGACCTCTAGAAACACCTAAATAGGGGGTTGTGGGGGGTGAAAGTTGACATAAGGTTGGTGCGTGTGTGAAGGAAGAAGAGGAAACAGCCCCTAAATTTGTAATAGTATCATGTTATCCAAGTTACAGAACTGCTCATTCTGAAAGAGTATTCGGTTTATTTAGCCAAGTTCTACAAGGTAGAGAAAGATATAATCTGTTGTTAAAGCACACAAATAATGTTGCAACAGCTTGTTTGTGTGAATTATCAGCAGCAAAAAAGAACTCGCAAAAGAATAATTTAAACCCGATTAAGACAAAATAATATACAATACGATTTTTATACAAGCCTCAGGACACCTTAAAACAACATTCAAATATGCTTTTAAACATCCTATTTTAGTTTAAAGTCTCATTCTTACACCTATAATAACCTCCACACTTCTGTAAATAGAGGATTGTGCAAAGTGGCGATGGGATGAATAAGAATAGTTTAGGCATTAACATTGGAAAGTTAGAAAGTCTTGGGTGCAGCTGGGGTTCCAGTTCTTCTCGAAGGTGTTTAGTGAAGTTGAGTCAGTGCTCTCTGCAGAATACTACTTCTACTCCAACTATAACACATACTCCGTCTTCAAGGAGCTTGTGGGTTCTGTGCACAGGGGGAATTGACCTGCTTGAAACAGTGTTTGAGTCTCTTCGTTGCACTGAAGAATAATAATGTAACGCTTACAGCATACAAAGACAACTCAGACAATTGTGTGCTTCCAACAATTTGGAATAAACACCCTTATTTGTTGCTGGTAAGGTTTCAACAAATGTTTTGGCCTAATAGTGTTTTAAAACACAGTAAATAAAACATTAAAAAAAAAATATGTTGTATAATATACAATTTATATTTCTTAAATGTCAGTGCCTCATTTTATAAATACACCAGCACCCTAAATTTAAATGTTGTCTTATACAACATTGCTCTAAACCCCACTGCAACTATCAGCTAAAAGTCATAAAATCAAAGACAAACTACAAAAAATGGGTATCCACCCTGTTCTCCAGACTCGTTTAAAGAAAAACAACATTAAACAAAGTGGGATTCGAGTTTTCCGCATAGTATATGCTGTGCTAAAGATAAGCGTTTGTACTGAAGTTCATGCCCAACTTCTAAAGTAATAAATTAACATATTACTTGCGATTAGCAGTTTTTCTCCAACACTCTTTTTTTCTACACTTCATGGCACACAGCCCTCTAACAATTTTTTGCTGAATTTGGATGATAAGAACTTTTAACAATTTCATAGTCCCTGTCTGCAGCATTGGCTGAAGCCTGTCATTTAACAAAATAAACATATTACCAAACATATTTAGTTTTACACCTCAAACAGCAGCAATGTCTCCCACTGGGGCTCCATTTGGCTCTGAAGTCAGCCCTGTCTTAGTTGCCTCACTCTTCCTTTAAAATCATTTTCTCTTTAGAGAACACTATCCTAGTCCAATAAAATCAGACTAAACAAAGTTATATACTATAAAATGTTACAAAAATATTACCCTGCTACTTTACTTCAATACATATATACATGAAATGAAAACAGTAAATAGCATGTTTTGCTATGGCGTCTCAGTCTTTTGTGCTGTCGTGCATGGTCATTTGGGCTTTTCCCTTCAAACAAGCCCACTGATCAACGGATAGCAGGAAAGTCAAGCTTGAAAAAGCGCCTCCATTAAAAAATGTAAAAATGAAACTTAAAGCTTTGAACAGAGACTCTATCTGTGAATTAAAACACGTCTGCCTTTAGTCAAGATGGACCTATACTGATCAAGTTCAACTAAAAAAGTGTATCCTGGAAACAAGCCATACATGTAAACAATCATTTATTAGCATTTGTGGTCTGTTCAGGTTTGCATAATGTATATAATAATAATTAAAAAAAAACATTACCAGATAACCAGAGGTTTTGCATCAAATTGCATTTTAACAACATGATGTGCAATCTGACTTTCAAATCTTGTGCAGCTTTTAATAGCAAATCAGTAGAGATTTCACAGTGGGAATGAAACTTAATTTAGTCCTTTAAACAAATTAGTTTTAATACCCAAACTGTCAGATAATACTAAAAAAAATTATGCACCCTTGTAAAGTTCAATGTCACATATTTTAATATGACCAAGGTAGAGATTGGTTAAGGAACCAGTAAAGACATTTAATACAGTAAAAGCAGCAACACATTATCTTTTAATTGTTGGATAATGAAAAAGCACACTTAGCCAAAGATCTTATGTTAAACTGTGTCTATTTGTAAGCTACAGGCATTTACCAGAATGTCTTTAAACTCTAAAGATATAAAACAATTCTAAATATATCCACTTTTTTTTAACCAAACTCTGCAAAATGTTGGCTTGCAATCCACCATACATAAGACTGGCTGTAGTCAGTTGACACCAGGCATCTCCTGGCTGTTGGTGGTCTATTGTGCTGCTAACTAACGTTTGCTATTGAGGTAACACCAGACCACACAACCTGCTGAGTTCAGCTTAGCTCAGGGTTGAGTAGCCGCTCCAGAAATAAACCTGATATGCTTGCATTAGTTCAGCAAAAAATAAGAGTTGGACCAAAAAACAGGAAAAACCCATAACCACTTGGGGGGCAAAAAGGTAGGAATGTGAGAAATAAAGTAACCCAGTCTAGAGAATAGAATACAATCCACACTTTAATGTATAGAGACATTTGTTGGGCCACCACTCATGATGAATACAGTTTTGCTGAAAACTTTGCAAACAAACTTTGCATTTTTTTTAGATATAAATCAGGAAAATAGAGTGTGAAATAAATTAAAGCACTAATATTGGCTGAAAAGCCTAGGGTGCAATTGATAGTCCAATTTATCCCAAACATGTTTAGTGTGTTAAAGTTCAGTTAGGTATAAGACCACATGTCTTTTAAGAGCTCAAGGGCTTTGTGCACAGGGGCATTGTCATGCTAAAATAGTGTTCTTATTTCCAGTGGGATATAATAGTACAACATTTAACATTCTAGATAACTTTGTTCTTCCAACTTTATGGGAACGGATTGGGGAGAATACACTTACATAGATGTGCTTGGAAAGATGTCCAACCTTAAGTCCACACCTTTTAACCTTATATATATCAATTGACATTATATTTTTATATTGCCTAAAACCAAAACCAGTACCAGTTATCACTTGCAATATAGAGTTTTAATGGAAAATAAAATCGCTAAACAATAGATATAAACATACAATAGATATAAACATACAATAGATATAAACATACAATAGATATAAAAGACTTTTTTTTTTCATAAACGCATTACAATCTTCAAATCTTTATATCTCCAAATGATTTATACAGAGATGAGCAATCCTAGGCAGGACTGAATGATATGGCATAAATGTAATCTTAATTGTTCTCCCCACACTGATTTTTATATATAAATTATTCTTGCTTCCAGCTTTAAAAGACTATTCTAACAATAACTTACACAAAAACTTAATTATATTTAAAAGTAAAGTTAATTAACAAAAACAGATTTGGCATTAACAAATCAAACTTACCAAAGTACCAGGAACCTATGCTAAAAGCTGTCTATTTGGTGTAGAGAATCTGTGCTGTTATTTTATTACAAACGCCATGTTTGAAATATCATATGACAAACAATCAAGTGCAGTGGCCATGTTGTTTGTTTTGTAAAGTTTGGCTTATGTAAACACGGACGTGAAGATTCAGACTCACATTCTGAACTCAGCTTTTGCTACATTCCTGGATGTTTCTTGACATATTAATGTGTCTGGACTTTATATTTCACTAAATTTGACTAATTGGATCCTTAACTGAGTAACCACATGGTTTTTGTTGATGGAATTTTATAGATCAATGGCTTTATAGGTGAGTCTCTGGCTTATAGCAGTCTGACAAAGACAATGTTTATTGTACATTAAAATACTTCGCATCATCCAAACACATTTAGCATTTAGCAACACTTAGCATTTTTCTTTTTGAGTGCTGTACGACAAATATTTCACTCATTTTTTACTTATTTGTTAAAAAAAAAAAAAAAAAAACTTGTACATGTTAACGGGTTTCAATCAATAGCAAGTAAAAAGTCTAGTGCTTATCATTGTTATGGACATAAAGTTTATCGCAATTTAATATGATATCGTTTATTGATTCAGCCCTAATCTTAAGTCAAATTCACAGTGAATTACAAGCTCCATTTTTCACAGACTTTAAGCAGCTTGGATAATTTGCCCTGTCAGAGGCAAGGAGAATTTTGTCTCATTAGTCACACTCACTTATAAGCATATGTGTGAGTGTGTGTATCAGTGCAATCTGTTACCACAGCTTTTATAATTAACTCCCCTAAAGTGCAGGTTGCTGTAATGTTTTAACTGCTCCACTGCAGCCTTTCTGCCTTACTAGAGACTTAAACCCACTCTATACTTTCCCTCTACTTTGGCAGTTGCCACTACTACAAGTTTTTGCTAATTATTTAGCAATAATTCAGTAGAATCAATGTGACGAAGAGGGAGCGGTACATTTAAGTAGTCTATATAGAGCAGAAATAAAACAAAACAGAATTAGTAAAGAAGCAAACAAGCCACATGACTGTGCATGCACGTGGAGATGTGTGACACGTGAAAACAAAATAGAAAAAGTATGCAAAGCTTTTAAAAAAACTACTTCTTAAAGAATAATCTGAATTTTATTACATTACATGCTGATTTGGTTTTAAAACAACAAATTTAATAACAACAAGGTGACCCTTGCATGTCCGAGGTTAACCAGTCATTTGCAAATATCTAATGTAACCTTGAATTTACAAGAACAGTTAAAACAATTGCTCACCAAGGGAAAGTCTTAGAAAGAAAGTTAAAAAAAAAAACTTAATAAATTTTTTTGGTCAATATTCATTTTTTTGGTCAATATTCATTTTCATCATTTGGTCAATGATGAAATACAGGGAAAAATATTCTTTAGTTCAACCGAAAAACACAAAATGCAATGTATTTATTAACAACAAATCGTAAACTAGGGATGTAGCGATTTACTGTGAGCCAGTTGACAATCGGTTCAAATATGTGACATGTCAGGTCGGTAGAAATGTTTAGTTTGTTTATATTAAAAAGCCTTGTTTAATTTGTATTGTTTGTTTTGGATTTGGTATTTGTTTTAAAATTGCAGTTTAGTTTTCTGACCGAAAAGATTTTATTCTCTAATAAAAATGTGACGCATCTGAGAAAAGTAAAAGGGCTCTTATTCACCTTAAATCTGTCTGAACTCATTTAGTTAAAAAAATCATGACAAAATCGTATCGAGAGATTTGTATCGCATGGTGAGTCGGGTGAATCATTACATCCCTAATAAACACTGTGCAAAAAGTTTTGCCACAACTTTTTATTATTACTTTTACTTTTTCATTATTAATTTGTGTGGTGGCAGTTGTAGCAGTTTCTGCTTCGACGTCAATACCCTAATTGGGCATTAAGACCTGCAGTGTAAATGCAACCTTAATGCTCAATTCCGATTTGGTGACTATATCCGATTTTTTTTAATGACTTTTATCTTTTAAACAACCCATTGTGGATGTGCTGACCAAAAATGAAAGTAAAAACGACATAAAAATCAATAAATGCAATGGACGAAAATGAAATGCTTATTTAATATGTTGCTTATGCATCATATTTAAACATGAGCAAAACAATGCTTTCTTTAGGTTGAGAACCGCTGAGAAAGAGAGGCTAGTGTGTGTGTGTGTGTTTTCGAACATTCACAGTGCGCTACAGAAAAAAAAACCTTTAATGATAGACTTCGTTAAAACTGCCTCTGATCTGGGTCTTGAACATTTGTTACAGTGAACAAAATTTATAAATAACAAAATACACAGTTGTTATAAGTTGTTATATATCGCTGTTGGTGTCCACCTGAGTTAAAGTCACGCAACATCATCGCTTATTTAGTAAGGTTCGACTCGCATTACCAGGTGAAAATCTGATCTGTCTGCTTACACTGCACACACTAATGCATGTATCCCATTTATATTCAATTTATTACCACATACGAATGAGGTCTGAATCCGATCTGAAAATATCAGAATCCATGTGCTTTTTTGCTGCTTAAACTGTCATGAGTCATATCCAATCTGTTTAAATTGGCCACTTGATATGTTTAGTGTAAATGCAGCCTAAATAAGGCGGGGCATTTTCTTCAATCTTTCTGATTGGTAGGATTATAAACAAGCTTTAGGGCAAAGGTTAAAAAGGGCGTTCCCAAAGTGTTTCTATGCAGCATCTCATTACCTTGGGTAACATAACATAATCTTGTGAATGTCTGATGTGTCACGAGATCTTATCTTACTCCTAGTTTTCAGGTTATGTTATTTTACCCGAGGGAATGAAATGCTGCAAAAAATGCTTTGGAAAAGCCCTTTTCAACCTTTTCCCTAAAGCTTGTGTGTAATCTTACCAACCCGAAAGCTTTATGTGATGGGCATTTGATGTCATCAAGCAGGAAGTAATGCTATATAAACACGTGCAGCAGCACTCCTCAGTAAGCACATCTGTGGATGTATGTACCCAATGCTTGCACTGTGCACATAGTCGATAGCACCTGAATGTTGCCGATTCTCTTGACTGAAGAAACAACCAAGAAGGACACCATTTCTTTGTCAGGTGTTTAACTGATGCCTCCTCCAGTGGCTTATAATGGGGGTCTCACCAACACCATGGCTAAGTTCTATGATAGGAACTTTAGTGCCACGTAAAAGACCTGATACTAGTTGGTCTCTACCTACTGATTAGGAACCGAAAGGAGCATGGAATGCCTTTATGGTCACTACTTAAACCTTCAAGGAGGACAGTGTTAGTCCTGTTAAGAAACGTTGCTGCTGGAATTCCAGCACTAAACTCCATATTTAGCTTAGTGGCAGCCTGAGTTACAACCTCCACCAGCTCCTCATACGCTATTAAGCATGGTGCTGACTCCGCACTTCACGCAATACTAATAGCTTTTACTTACTTGAAGTATGAAATCTGAAGTTAAAAGCTAATAAAGAATTCAGGCAGATCAATGCCCACAGAGCTAGCGGTGAGGCAGTGAAATAAGGTTAGTTCAGCCTTATACTCGACCACTAAACTTCCTGCGCTCTGCCTTAGCAGCTGCGGGGTCTGAGCCTTTGGGGACTTCATGCCTGGCCATCCTTATTAAAGATTGCCAGATAGGAGTGAAGCACCTGCATTGGCAGGCATTCACAACACATGTTACCAAAAATAAATGTGAGAATAAGCACACCACTTCAAATACTGCCACTAATTTCTCAGGCATTTTATGCTTTCTGTAAGGCATAATTTTCTCTTAATTTATCACAAACACACTTTTCTCATACACACGCGTTGAAGAAAAAGAGCTTTTTGAGGCATACTGCTGCTTGTGTTTAAATAGCATTACTTTCTGGTTAATGATGCCACCCACCCATGACAATGCTTTTTGATTGGTCGGGTTACACACATGCTTTAGAGCAAAGGTTATAACTGAGCATTCTTAAAGCATTTCAATTTAGCATTTCATTGCATCAGGGAACAGATAGTTGTATCAGACAAACTGCCATACATGTTTCTTATGTTAGCTACCAGTAAAGACCTACATTGTATTATTTCTCTGACTGCTGTACTGGATGCACATGAATTGAGAAGGGCTTTGGCACTTTATGTTAATACCGCTGTTGCAGTTATTGTGCATACAGCATGATTGCTGCATAGTGTACATTATATTTTTATGAGGAAATTGCAACAGTTCTATGTGACACGATAAATCAGTAATTTTAAACAATAGAAAACACTTGGCAAAACAATAAACATAAACTTAACTATAATACACCTAACTTGACTTAGCTTGACAGACTCATGACAGCGGTACAGGAAAACAACCGAAATCCACGAGAAAACACAAGGGCAATGGGGAAACACAAGGACTATAAATACACAAGACTAATAAATAGGAACAAGACACATGGACAAGGAGATCACGTGACAGGAACACATAGGGGACAAGGATCACATGACAAGGACAAACAAGGAATTAAACAAAAGCATGAACAATGCACTCAAAACCTAAATGCAGTATACACATGAAACAGCACTGAACCAACTCAATTCAGTGGTTGAGTAAGCAAGGGAAGAGTTGGGCCTGAGAGAGTAATGTCTAAAGTTAAAAACTTAAGTTAAACACAGAAGTAAAATACACACTTTTTTTAAAACAAAGAAGCTGCAATGAAGATGCTCAGCCCCTCACTGATTGGGCATAAGCCGGGGTCAAGGTTGGAGTCAGAAGTCTGGATACTGTAAATCATGTCATCCAAATCACAGAGTGCATGTCTCCTCTAGTTTGCCGTCTGACAGCTAGAGCCAGATTAGGTCCAGCAGGAGCCCTGAATAAAACCTCACCACCCTCGCTCCTTAACAAGCACAGCTACTCCCCATGCCAGTCTGTGGCTTTCTATCTAATTTGTTCTCTGATGAATGAGCTAGTCTGACCACAAAAGCAGAAAAAGTTTCCAGTAATTGCAGTTGTACAGATTGGACTTACTTGCAGTCGCAGCGGTATTTCTGGGCTTCTGGTGATCTAATTCCATGGAAAATATATGGCTGAGTGGATTATACGTTTGACAGAAAATACTCATAGGGATGTTAAAAGTGGCGATAACCACAGAGTGACAGAATCGACTCGCCATTATAGATTTGAGAAATTGTTAAGAAAATATCAAGTTCCTAGCTTGATCCAGATGTAAATTTGTGGGTCAGTGCGAGGCAAATTACTTCACCCCAAATACTGCAAAGATGTTTTTCAGCTTAGCCCAAATAAAAACTTCAACCAGAACTAGAAAACAAGTGCCCAAAGCCAAAGCTCTCATTATAGACAGCTTGATGCGATAGGGAGTATCTTTCCTTATTAGCGATAATGCTCTATGCTTCAGACAAACCCAATTGTATGAATGTGTGAGTGAAAAAGTGGGGTGAAGGTAGAGAGAGACAGACAGAGAGAGAAATAGAGAGAGAGGAATTTACCAAAAATGACCGAACATCTTTATCATGCCTGAAATTAAACCCCAGATCTCAGGCATAGTGTACTTCACATGGTAGTCTAGTGAACAGACAATATGACAACACTTATAAGAGCTGTTTGATCAATTATCCACACACACATATGCACAAACACACACAGCACTGTATATACATATTTAATAGTGGTGGGAAAAAAAGAGATTCATTGATGCATGGCGATTCGGGAAACGACTCTTTAAAGTTTAGAATCGATTCTGAATTTAAATTAGATTGTGACAATGCGGGTCTGCGTGTGTGCAAGCAACAAACTGAAAAATAATTAGCAATAATAGACGCAAGTAAGCAAAGGTGTCGTTTATAAGAGCCATATTGTGTGCAAAGTTTGTAGCACCAAATTTGAATATTTCGGGAACATGTCTAATATGGATATCATGCGATTCCACTCAGAGCTGGGGGGACAAACTTTTCTTCTGATCACGTCCACTACCAGTTTCACTCAAGCAACCCTCAAGCAAGTAGCAAAGCTTCCATGTTCCATGCATGTTACTTAAAGAGGTTTGAAAAATATTTTGCATTCTTCCTGCCTTGTAGCTGTATAAGAGGCCCAGCATCTGCTGCAGAAAACCTCCCCCAACCCATAAAGCTTCCTTCTCAAAGTTTCACAGATCTTGGGTTCTGTTACCCAGTTTGATGTGAAAAATAATGTTTTTGACTGGACAAATAAATTAAACTTTCTCTCATCACTGAAGTAAACATTGGACCAATTCTCCTCTTAGAACACCGCACACAGAGTGCCAGAGTTTGGCGGATGCTTTCTGCAGGAGCTGTGCGCTGTTATACAGCTAAATGACAGGGTGAAAGCTAATCTAATAAAATAATAAAATAATTATTTGTAACAAATGTATTGCCAGGAAATTCACTAGAGTTACCGAACTGTCGGTGCAACTGGAAAATAGTGGACCAAAATTATTCTTAGGCAGTGCGAAAAAAACTTATTAAATTCCTGCGGCCACAGATGTGCTCGTCATTAAAAGCAAGGACGTCTCCATTTCCAACTCATTTTTAACAGCTGTAGCTGTTTATTCTGCATCAATGCTTTACTTTTTGCTATATTTAGTCCATATACTTTTAATTTTGCTACTGTACTAGTAGGCAAATCCCGGTTCTAATTTTACTACCAAATGAAATAGAAATTCTATTTAAAAAAATTTTTTGTGTTATTTTATTGTTATAGTAGTTCTATTACTTAAATAATTCAATAAAGCATTTCATTAAATGTCATGTTATGTATGGCTGTGTATGTGACAGATTTTTTAAAATTTAAATTATATATGGTATATATGGTTTATATCTTATGTTCTGTAAGACACCTTTTTTTCATGTCTTAAACTTAGCACTTGGTTTTAGGGCCACACAAAATGGTGCTTCTTTTAGTCTCTTAATGACTTACAGCATATAGCAAAATCTTCAACATGTCTAATGGCAGTACAACAACATACCAACACACAAGATGCAGAGAGATACAAATAACTGTGAAAGAAGTCTTAAATACTTTAAAACTTTTTAACACTTGACTGAATTCAAACTGAACAAATACTAAAAACACACAAGCTTGATATCTCAAAAAGTTTTTTTTTCCTGCAACTAGTGTCCCATTCTTGCTCATTAGGGATAAACAAGTATACTCTGGGAGGAACCAGACTCATGGGAAACCTATCCTTAAAATTTGTAATTTAAAATTATGCCTTATAACAATGTCTATTGTTAAAAGCTGTATACAAAGATAATAAATAGAATTAAATTAAATTGAATTAGTCTTCCATGTGAAATAGTAGTCTGCTGGCATGCATGCAAATTTAAGCTATGTAAATAAACCAGACAACCACAAAATAGCTGTTATGCCAAATTCTATCTAATACAACAGGACCTTACATGTTAATCTTACATCAAGAACCACGGAATTTCATTTTTGAGTAAAACAACTGGCAGGATCACAGTCTTGAGAAGTCTTTTCTTAATGTGTATCTTTACACCATAACATTTTAGAATTGTTTTGACTGTGCCGAAAGCATGTAGCTGCATGTTCTTTAATTTTTAAGACAAAGAACAGGCAATTAAAGAGATTTCCTCTAGAACCTCTGGCACCTGGAGAGAAGGGAAATGGGAAAAGTATAGAAAGATATCACGTAACACTTAATTAATCGAAGCCAAACATGTGATTATCATTTTCTGTGCTTAAAACACTGTATATAGTGTGATAATGCCTGTAAATATCATAGCACAAATGGCTTTTTGACAATCGAACAAGAAACTAGAGTGAAATGGAACAAGAGAGGGCATATGCACGTATGTGCATCCATATATCTAGCAAACAGACTGTTCATGCACATGATCTTTTTCATAGTTTTGGGGGGGCGGCGGCGTAGGGGGTCCTATTTTAATGTAGTTATGTAATGGACATTGTCACAAAGCAGCTTTACAGAACTTTCAGAATATAAATGATTTACTTTAAATGTATTTATAATGAGCGGGCCAGATGTGATGGTGGCAGTGAAAAACTCCATGAGATGACATGAAGAAACAGAGAAACCAGACTGAAAAGGTAAACCCATCCCCATCTGGGTGACAGCAGATTATAAATTTCTAATTGCATAAACAGGAGATTTATTTTTTTTCTCATTTTCCACCTAAACCAAATCATGGTCTTTATTCTTTGTCCTTATTTGTAGCATACGTCATGTATTTTTCCATAATTACAATGACAATTGTTCAAGAGTGTATTTTGACAAATCACAGTGACCCATAGGTGATAAGAATAAAAATATTAAGTGAATTACAAAATTACAACCAACCAAATATAACAAATAAACTGTAAAAGAAATATAAAGCTTAACCCTAGTACACAAAATATTTTCAGAAATACTATATAACTGATATTTTTTTACTAACTTAAGAATTAGTTAATGCAGTGCAAAAACATACAGGGAATCCTTATTGAATATGAATCTGAAACTGAATCCCCACACAAGAGCAGCTGAGTCTGGGAAACGTTCAAAGCAGCTAGCATGTCTTAACACAGAAAACAGCAGCTGTTACCCTGATATAGCCGTGGAGAGGACAGTTGAGTTCAGCATTTCTTTTCTTTCTAGCTCTTCTCATGCAAGGCAAACCAGAGAAAGCCAGTTGTTTATTTCAAAATTCCAGACAACATAATCAGCATTGATATTAGGACAAGAAACTATTATGCACATTTTAAACACAGAACAAATCCCAAGAAGGTCTAGGATGGCTCTTCTTGCCATGTGCTTCTTTCACATGTTAAATAGACCTTATGTTAGGCTAAACATTATTTAAGCATCTGTGTAATCATTTTTTTACTCACACATTACTATCACTTCTCTCTAGATAACTTGTCTAGAGAGATTAGGCTAGATGATGAGGGCACAAAAAAGCAATGCTGATCTTTCACATAAATCTAAATGATGCGTTGAATGCTAGCCATTGCAAATAAAAGGGAAGAGGATAACTGTGTAGAGGGAGCAGAGTCTCCTCTAGTCCACAAAGAAACGCTTGTCAGGCTAAAAGCACAGTCCGAAACGTGATACCTGGTTGCAGATGTTCTGTGGTTTACTTAACATCACCTTCCTTGTCTGAAAGGACCTGCACTACAGCCTTCCTGCTGTACCCAAGTCCTTTCACACACACACACAGCTAAGATAAACGACCGTCTCCTCTGGCCTCATCTGTTTCATCTCTAGCTTTGTGTTTCCACCACCTCTTTGCAGATTAAGTCCACCATCTTTTAAATCAGTCAAGCGCCACAATGGGCGGTTGTCTGTAGTCCCAGCGTGAGGCCAGACAGGTATGCTCTCAGTGAATAAAGACTTGAATGCACCAGCATCCTTCTTTAAGCACAGCTACAATACTTGATATTCTCTTGCCATTTTCTTGTAACTCTGTGTGGTAGTGGTTACATCTGGAATTCCTCACAAGCACAGCCAAGTTTAGAGAACAATAGAGTTAAACAAAGCAGTTATGGTTTTTACACTGTACTGCATTAACTTGACCTAATGATCGTAGAAAGAAAGTTTAAAATCTTAAGCATATGTGAGTTAGAGTGTCTTAAAACTCTAAGTTTTAACTAGTTACTTTCTTCTGCAATTGCACAAAACATGCAGTATTTAGTTATACAGTAATGTAATCCAAGTAAGTAAGGCACGTTACATCCTGTTTATTGTCTAATACTTCTATATTATCCATCTATCCATTAATCTCTACCCGTCTATATCTACCCATAAATTCATCCATCCATCCATCCATCCATCCAATAATGTTGGATGTAATTGTTGGACATTAGGGGGCCACTATTAATATGTGGTTAATTAAAATAGTATTTAAAATTGCGCTCGCATTTGACTTTCACTTTTAATCCATAAGAGTGCAAAATGTTTATAGGGAGCAGCAATAATAAAGGAATTTACAAAGCCCTGAAGACGCTGCATGTGAGACTAATGGGAAATGCAAAGAGTTTGTTTAAAAATATGAAGTATTTTATAATTAAGTTTTTGCCTGTTATTTAAGTGATATATAGTTTATAGCTGTGAAACTCTGTGCTGTGAAGCTGAGTTTAGTAATGTGGCTGAAGCCAAACATTCATGCCTAAAAGAGCAACGTTCTGTCAGTGGCTACAGCGAATGGACTGTGAGCAGAGAAGATTTTAAGTTTGTTAATTCTTGGTTGCCTGTGTAATTGGAGGTCTCATGATTACAGTTATGTACAAAAGAAATGCTGTTATATTTTCATAGATAGTAACACATTATTTCAAACAAATTAGACTTAAATATTTTGGAAATATTTAATTTAATTTTGTGGAAAAGTTTTTTTTAATTTAAAATGTAAAATGAAATGACTCGTACCAAGAATTTTGCTCATACCGCCCACCCCTACCGCTATCTATCCATCCATCCACCTAAATCCATCTCTACGGCCACTTTTTCAGATGTTCTTTAATGCTTTGGACAAAAAACATATTTGAATTATTCTCATAGCTTGTTTTAAACTTATAAACAAATTCAAAGACTGGAAGGTTTGTGGAACAAGCAAGAAGTGGACATCCAAAAACATTTACTGAGAAAGGTTGGAGCTGTTGATGCTTGTATAAAGACTTTCGGGAAAACCCAATAATTACCAACCTGGCTATGACAGAAAAGAAACAGACAAATAAAAGTTGAATGAGCCAGGGCTGAGAAATCTTTACAACAATACAATTGTTTTACTTTTCTTTGATTCTTCAACCCAGAATATAGCCCAAGTATTTATAAGCAGGTTATTTTCTTTATTGAGACAAATCTTTATCTGAACTATAAAATTTTAATGTTCTTTACTACCCAAAGAAGTAAATGATGACACCATGCCACTGCCTGTAAATTGAAGCATCTTATTGTTTGCTCTGTAAAAGGCCTAGAAGATACTTTCCTTGACTTTTGCATCCTTGAATGCCAGTTCCTCTACCACAGTTTGTGCTTTAGAATTAGTGATGCTGTGGGAAAAATACATTTTAAAATCCTGGGTTTTCTACAGAGGTTTTGTTGCATCAATGCTCAATTACAGTAAAAATACTAAATCCAAACCAAGGTTGCATTCAGGCAATTATTTATTTTCCTAAATAAGAGAAGTGAACATAATTGGCAACACATCTTACTGGAGGTGAGGGGCAGGACACAGAGGGAGTCGATGGCAAACACCAACTTGGGATCACTGTTTTTTCACACTTCTGCATGAGTACATCACATGGCAGACGCTCGTTCCAGTTTCTTTGGACAGCAAACGACTGCTTGTTTAAATGGCTGTTAAAGCAAATGCTATGGAATGTGGCGATTTGTAAAAGCAGATTGTTGGTTTTAAGTGGCACCAGAATATGCATAAAATTCAGGAAATTTTTTCTTTGTTTTTGATGCTCTCGAAATTACAAACCTCCTTCACTCCAAACACTGATGGTGATTTAAAAAAATAGTAATAATCAATAAACTATTTCCTTAACTCATTATAAATTGTTCCATGGACCTCTTTGTCTATTTTTGCTTTATTTTGTCCATCAGAGCAAGTCTTTGACCGGTGACACAGAGCTTCACACAGTACAGTTTTCCATTTGTTAGGGAACAGAAAAAGATATGCTTAGATTCATATGTCAATGATTTATGAGAGGAAATGTTACTGCAAGAACTGCTGCTCGCATGCAGAGTGACTTTAATGTTGGATCTTGAAAGAACTGTTGAAATATGGTATAAACCCTACTCAAATTACAGTATGATGTTTTAATATGAACATTTACAAGGGCAGCAGTAACTCTGGCCTGATGTAGGAAAAAAGGAACACTGGAATTTAGGTTTTAAAATAGGGATGTTATAATTTATGTCTTATGGATAAAATGAACCTATAATGCTATAATGACGTCTTTTTTAAAGCCACATTTAGAAATCATGTAGAAAACTAATTATGAATTACTGTAATAATTTCCTAATCATTGCACTATGCCCATGCTTACATAGGTACATTTTAATACACATATCTGTAAAGCTGTGGAACTGAAAACAACTAATCTGAAGTGTAAGAAATGTAATACTTGTTTGTGCATGGAAAAGAAAAGCTGATTCTTAGGAGCTTCATGACATGAGTAATGTAAAATGACCTTAAAAAAATCATAAACCCTCTATACACCCAGGGAAATACCTATTGTCAGAAACCTATTTCAGGATAATAGAACTGCTCCATCAGAACATCCATGCATTTCTTTATTACTGCACGCACTCACTTTTCCCAACGATTTTTTGACAGTCACTGTATTCATTAGGTGTTCCTACATGTTACAAAGTAATAATGTTTATAATTGAATGATGCATTAGTATTCCATTTGGCAACAAATTAAATTCTTGGCTGTTAAATGTAACATTTTACAAATTAGTGGTCAATTCCATGCAAATGTAAACCTTGCCAGAAAAAAAATAAATTCTACCAGAATAACAAAAGCCTTTCTAAGTTGTCAATTAAAGACTGTATTTTACTGTATCAATGTGCTGTCAAAGAAATTTCACGGAAATTGCTTTGTTAATTCACCACATACGAATTGTGCACAGATAGTAAAATACAATTTTTAATCAACTTATTTAATGCTTTCAAACCTGGGATCAAAAACTTTAATACTTTATGTTAACAGTATTAAAGAAATAATTTTTACTCACTTTATTATAACAGCATTGCTTTGTATGTTTATAAGCTAAATATTTAGAAAGTAATGATGCTTTAGTGCTGTGTCACAATGGGAACAATTTAAAAATAAATTTTATATTGTATTATATCATTATATGTTAAAAATTTATTTACAATACCAAAATATGTCAGTGCTAATTACAATCAACAGTTATCTCGCTTCTGTGCTGTAAACATTGTTAATTATGTGGATGGTAATGCTAATTTAAAGGCCTGCAATACCATGGTTTACTTTGGCAATGTAGCGCAAGGATTGTGTGCTCTCCTATGCAGGCTAAAAGTAAAAGACACGTCACTTACAACAAAGCTGAATCAAGTTTTACAAAACTACAAACAAAAGATGCTGTCATGTGTAAAGACCCTGATACAATTGGTGCTACATAGTATGTTATTTGTATCCTTTGCTTAGGGTTAAAAAGACTTTTGATATAAGCAGGCAGTGGTTTACTACTGATGCTGCTGGGAGTGGCGTTTAGATAAATTTGTAAATATGCACGCTTTCCTCTTATAATCAAATACAACAACAATGACTATAAAAAGAAAAACAGAGGAAAAAAATCAGATCATAGCGATTGATCAGTGGATGTAATTAGCATGCCAGTAAAATACAGTCACTTCACAGTTATTTATTTGTTGGTTTAAAGCAGACAACTAACAGTATCACTTAAGGTTAATTCTTTTCTAATATATCATTTTCTAATCATTTAAAAAATTAATAATACAATCAAAAAATAAAAATACATAAATACATACATAGTAAAAAGAAAAAGTCTGTAAATGAAGAACAACGGATTTTTGTAGCAGGGCACCAGTAGAACCTTCTATGTCTGATGTTAATGATGTAAAATCTCTTTACACCTGGCCAATTTACAAACACTGGATCACTGAAAGATAAACTAAATAGATGCCCTACATAGAGGGTAGGATAGAAAGGTTGGCTCACAAGGGTGAGAGATTGGAAAGAGAGTTCTGATTAAGAGGGCAGCTGGCCAGGAAACCTGAGACTGTTGTTTAAGTTATATTTAGACAGCTTGCTTGATTGGCAAGATAATAAACTTTAATTGCATATGTCTGTTATAACTCCCTAGACTATCAGGGGATGTAAATTACACATGTAAGCGGGGTCAGGATAGGCTGAACAATCTTTTACAGAACAAGAATTATCACTTCTTATTAAATTAACCACTGCGGAGCTTGCAAAATCACTAGCCCGACGTCCCAGGGCTATTGTGTCTTTCAGTCGAGGTACTAAAATGCATCGCCGCCCTGCCCGTCGGGCTATTTCATTGGAAGGAAAATATATTTCAATGCATTTGCTTCGGGAAACCACTATCAATATGTGGGGTATTAAACTTTAAATGTGCTCTCGTGTTTTACTTTCACTTTTAATCAGCAAACTGTGTATAGGGAGCGGCAGTACTAATTTTACAACATTTTTGTCAGTGACACTTTAAGCTTGCTGTGCGAATTTTCACTCGTTAACAGATTTAAACAGCTTAAACGAAATTGCATGTGCAGTGGAATTGCAAAGATCGGATGTTAAGTTATAACCAAATATTTGTATTGCTTGTAATTTGTATCTGTATTTTTGAAATGTTTTTGATTGGTGTTTTCTTCACTTTACAATATTTCACATTAAAAATGTCTTTTTTTTTTTTTTTTTTTTTTTTACTAGGGCTACTTAAATTTATTTCGGGCTACCTGAAACAGAAGAGTGCCTGTCTGAAAGGTTACCAGGAAATTAAATATTTTGCAAGCTCTACACTAATTAGAAATCGCATCAGTGTAGCAAAGTCCTGCTTTGTTTTCCTCGTTCACATTTTTCTTGGAGGAATTTCACTTTTTCCGACAACAGGCACATCCTAGCTAATAAAACAAAGCTGTCCTATTCAGTTGCAGCATGCCACCACTTTTTCCTAATCAGCAACTGGCAGTGAGTATGGTGCCTTTATTTTCACTAAATCTAATATCTGAAGTTAGGTGAGCCAGACAGGGCTAGAATGCCTCTCTCAGCTTGGGCTGAGACTCCTATAGATCTATATCAAAGGCATGTTAGTTCAATATAGATTAAATGCCTGCATGCCTTGTCTTGGTAGGAGATATTCTGCCAGTGCCAAATCCAATAAAGCTATTCACAAAGGCCCACTTCTTGCCATGAGACACCAACAGATAACATGAGCTTCCCCTTGTGAATTTGCCTTAATCTCTGAACAGAAATGAACACTGAGGACCTTGTGACATATGTCCAGCCAAAAACATCATGTGCTTTAACAATGAACGAAAAAGGTTAAGGGTTTCAACCCCATGCTGCTTTGACCTAACTCGCTGTCCCTGAGGAAACTAAAAATGGTGTCCTGGATTTAAACATGTCAATTATGTCAACGCTAACAACAAATATTTGTAAAAACAGATTACCACATGTAATGAAAAGGAATGAAAAAGGTTTAAAAAATTGTAACAAGTAAATCGTGCATTGAAGTATTTTCTATGAACAGTTTCAGAAAGAACAGAAGGCTTACTGACTTCAAAAACATTTTATGAGGCCCTCACTAAATGGTTAACTTGGGTTAGTTCCAACACCAAACCAACTTTTCAAAATATGATTCAGGGGGTGTCAACTTAGGTGTCTAAAAATTTACAGCTCCCATAAGGCCAGAACACTTGAAAGCATATGCATATTTACACAACTTCAGATTAACGGTCAGCCTAAAAATAACAGCATTTTATTATATGACAGCATACAATAAAAACACACCAAAGCGCCTAGCTTTATCCAAGCTCTGACAAAAGTTTTTGTATTTTCCCTAAAAATATGTCAGGTCGATGTGATTTGGCTGTAATCCTGAATCAACATTTTAATCAACCAATCATAACCATCTGATGTCATCAGTGTGTGCTGACCGAACTCCCCTTAATCCATTTTGAATCTTTTCCCTTTATGTCCAAGCAAACTAAAAAACTTTTAACTAAGTAAACTTTGAAAATGATCTTATTGGCTGAGACTGAAAGTTTTTTAATTCTGGAACAATTTAATGACAATGATTTCTGGATTAACACTGGATCACAGCATGAAATTAGACAAACTGTATTAAAATAATTTATTACAAAACAGGAACAACATTTGTGAATTTAGACTGTATTGATTATGATGATCAAAATAAACATTAGTGACAGTATTAGACATTAATGACAGTATTAGACATTAATGACAATAATTTGCTTTGGACAGTGAATCATTAACAATAACACCTAAAATAAATCCTAAATACATTTTAGTGCACAGGCATCTATTTTTGTCATCTATCATTATCTTAACTGCACATACATGTTGTATACAATTGTTCAGTATAACAAATTAATGCTTTGCTGAATGTGAACTGAAATGAAAATTGAATTAAAGACATATAGAGCCATAGTTTTCATAGTTTCATCTAAGTTGTCAATAAAGCAATAATGACTATTAAAGAATGGCTTATTGTAGGCTCCTTTTTTAATAGAATATTGGCACTGACTCATAATAATCCAAAAACAGCCTCTCATCTAAAAGAGGCTCATTGACATGCTAGCAATAGGTCCCATCCTCTCAACACCCACTTTCCCCTGTTACTGATACAGTCTAATAAAAAAAAAGACTATTTCAATGCCAAAGCACTCACTCAGCCTGGAAAAAAAACTCGAGTAGGTGAGGAGTGTTAAGAGCTACTCTATAACTAATCTCATTGATCACCGACCATGATGTGAGTTAAGCAGATATGGCAACTGCTTTACTTCCAAGGTATGGGTTGTCAGCGGAAATTAATTAGTTAACACTGTATTTTTTTAATTATTTAGGATAATCGAGATAGCGTTTATCTGATGTTATTATGAAAATATTTATGTGTTTTGCCTAGTTTCTCATGTTAATGGCTGTCCCAGGAGTTGTTCTTTAAAAAAGGATGGTTGTATTTTAACCTCTGACCCCAGGGTAATAGCAGGCTTTAACAGGTTGACATTTCTAACCTCACCAATCCCCTCTACCATAATGAAAAATACAATTTTTACTTGTATTCAAAAAGTATTTATTATACTTAAAAACATTCATTTTTAAAATATAATAAGCAGATACAGCAATTGCCTTTAAATACATTATGAATTAATTATAAAATAAACAAAATCTGAAAAACCCATGATAGGCAGTACATTTTAAAAAATGTATACACATACTGTATACATTTCTAATAATTAAAAAAAATGCATAACATGTAAAAATACACACCATGCATAAACAACACAGTTTTATTAGTGTTGATCCAGTCTATTCTTGACACTAGCACTAAAAACTAGAAGTTCACTGCGTTTCTTCTCATCATTACTAGACAGCCAAGCTAAAAACACAAAAAAACCCACTATTTTTAATTAATATATATTAATTATTACAGCATTTAACAGCTTTTCTGGGGTAAAAGACATCACTTTTATAATACCTTACAAAACTTTCAGAGAAAATGTCTGAACCACACAAAGCTCCCTTCATCTAACAAAATCTTTGGCGCCTGCTTTACTTTAACACAAATACACCAATATAAAGGTTTGATTCGAGAGGTTTCTTAGATCTGTGATTTCTCACAAATACATGTTAGCAATTATGAAGCTGTTTTGCTATGGGATGAAGCAAAACAGCTGGGATTCATTTAAGCCAAGTTGTAAGCAACAGGTAAACCCTGCGGCAAGTTGTTTAGTGATGATGCATATGATGGCTGCGTAATTTGTTTTTTGTTTAAAAAGCAACAAGTTTTTTTTTTCTGTGAGAAATACAAACCACAATACTAATGAAGTTTTGATGTTGTGTAAAATGTAAATAAAAACTGAATACAATGACCTGCAGATCCTTGTTGACCCATATTTAATTAAAGGCACCGCAAAGACAAGATATGCAATGTTTAAATCGGATAAACTTGATTGTCTCTTGCAAATAGTTACTTATTTTGAATTTGCCTGCGCACGTTTCAAATGAGCTGGATTTATAATGATTTGTGCCTCCATATGGCATTACTGTAAAATCGTAACTAAAGTTAACTCCTAAAGTTAAGTCCCTAACACCTTTTACCACTGCATTGGCATTCCAGTCTTTGATGGAATAAAAATTAATATAAATAAAAGATTTATCTTATTTGGGACACTGTCAGCTTTTAAAGAAGGTGTTTTCAAATTTTATTACGTAGAAGCTATTTGTGAGTACATAGAGTAGATATAGGTTTGGTTTATTTTGGGGCAGGGGTGGTGGTTTTGAAATTGGTGTTGATGAGCCTTGAGTATTTACTTTAATATGAGCTATTAACCACACCACAGAGAAGCATAACCAGAAAATAGGCCTGTTTGGGGTTGACCATATTCAGCATTGGATTTCTTTATTTAGCCTCTGGTGGAAATAATTTTACTGTTTAGCTAGTGAATAACAAGATATGCCTGGATTCTATAGAGTTACAGAGCTGTTTTTCACAAATAAAGGCAAGCATGAAGCATGAAATATGAAAATGCAGTAAACCTGCTGTGTTGCTCCGTCAATTATGGGCATTAAGTCAATTTCAGCATTCTGTTAAAGTATAAAGGCAATTAAACGAAATCCAAGAAAGAAATGCAGCATCCTAGAAAAACAAGGCATTGTTCTGAAAGTAATTCACCGCCTACATAACTAGACTAAAACTAGACTGTTCTGATTGGATTCAGATTCTAAAAGCAACAAAAAGACAACCAGGTAAATAAATACCCTCTTTTCTTAATTCAGAAACAACTATGCACCCTAACTGGAAATGATATTATATTTTCTGAAACATCTTAGCTTAAAATAAAAATGGTGAACAAAATTTTAGCCAGCTTTATCGACAAATAGCCAGCTTGCTATCAGTACTGTAGCTCTCAAAAATGTAGTGATTTTTAACATTTATTTAATGTTCTATGTTAGTTGGGATGCTAAACTCACTGTCCATCTTATAATTCTGCTTAAAAATGACATGACAGAAATAATCTCCTGTAATGTATGTAAAAGCTAGTGGTGATATTGTACAATGTTTTCAGTGTTCCAGTGTGTAGGAAATCCTAACCGGTGATTTAATGCTAGGTAGCTGATTAAGATGCACCCTACCAAAATGATGGTTGAAACAAATGCTGAAAAAACAATTCAAGCTGCACTATTAAATAACCAAAGTATGCAACCTTTTTAAATTTTGATATATATGGAAAGACATTTCCCCTAAAAAGCTTTAAGATGAAAAAACTGAGACGACTGAACCTATTGAACAGATCATTGCCAAATTGTAGTAGTTAATCTAAGGAGAAAAGTAGCATGACCTGGGAAATTCCGGTGGCGGTGTCATTGGTTTTAAAAAGCTAACTCCTGTAAAGGTAGAGGATTAGAATGGGACCACTCAGTTTGCTTTAACTACCTATGATAAAAAAAGGTATTTAGTTCCCCTTTTAATTATATTACAATCGATTAATTATTTAAAGAGTAGTCATTTGAGATATGTGTATAGTAGAAATGCACTGGGGTATAACATACAACCACAAATCATATAATTCTCAAATTCAGTGCAGACACACCTCTGTTAACAAAGACTATAATTTTGTCTTTTCTGAAAGGAAGAGATAAAGAGAGAGCGAACAGGTGATATTTCAGGTGCCTAAAACAATGCCTTATTTGGGTAATTTACTTTGCCAAACCAGCATGTTATTCTGCTAGGGGTTCTCAAGGGTTCACAGATTTAGCCATGATACAGTGTAGTGGAACTGGGATGGTGCACAGCTTTGCACAAAGACACAACAGGAGAGCATGTTGTGTGAGCCACCGCTGTTAAAGTTGCATTGCAATTATTATCTACAGAAGGAAAACCAAACAGAATTTATGACAAACATCTAGCATGTGTCGATGAGTGGGTTGAAAATACTCAATGCTCAAATAAATCCTGATATGCGGTGCACATGCTGGTTCAGATGATATTTATAGAGCAATAAATCTTACTTTATTTAAGCTTAAAATCTTAATTAAATTATATTTAAAAATTAAAGGACTCTTCCATGGTACCTCTGTTACAATATGTGCCCAAAAGATTGTGGACACCTTACCAGCATATACAGTGGGTATGTCTTTTCCAAATTTGGAAGCGCACAGTTGTCTAGAATGTCATTGTATGTAATTGTATCTTGCATTACAGTACACCTGTGCACAAACCAGACTGTTGTAGAAGAACTTGTCATGCTCTGAGGTCTGACCTCAACTCCTCTAAACACCTATGGGAGTGCCAGGAATGCAGAATGCACATCAAACGTATGTTACACATTTCTCAGTCTTTGGCCAATGCTGTGTCTGTGTGAAGTAAAAATAAAATTAAGTCCTGGGTCAACAAACCAACCAGGCAGCACTTAAATTCAGTAAACCCAAATGAGCACTGTATGCCACTGTAAAAACAACACGTATACACGCGACTTTCTACACACTGTAAAAACTCTATAACCTTTAGATCATGCAGCTGAAATTTTGTGCAAAAGCAAGAGGGAACATTCCGAACAGCTGCAAACCAGGATGGAGTCACTTAAGTAAAAAAAAAAAAAAAAACATCTGCTGTTAATTGTCTCGGTCTACATAATCTGTACAGATTTAAAAACTAGAAATGAAGACTAAGGCCATATCCACACATACACTGGTTTCTTTTTAAACTGAGTTTTTCCTTTGTTAAAAAAAAAATGCATAGAAAAAGATGCAGTTTTGAATAGACCCATTTTCATGTGGACAGGGCCTAAGACAAAAGAGAAATAGCTGTCCAGGGAAGCGTCAAAGTGCTAAAAAAAAATTAACTGATTTTTAAACTCCAGATAGACCAGGGTTCTGGGGAGTGAATACTAAGTTTGAAAAGTTAACCGCAAATGAGCTACCACTGATAGGAAAGAAAAGGAAGTGGGGTATAGCCAATAGGCCTGCATCAGATGTAGGGATTAAGAAATTTGGAAAAATAAAAAGGAGTGCTGCTATAAAGTAATTTATAGTTTAAAAAAAGATTTTGTACTGAATCCTAGATGCTCCGGGTATCCAGCACAGATTATGTAAGATAGGTGTATTAAGAATGGATTTAGATAAAATGATAGGATATACATTTTCCATAGTCTTTCATGGCTTTAGACAATAAATGCAATTAAAAAGGCATTGAGAAGTGGTAAATGCCAAGATATATGTGGGCAAATGCAAAGTTGTACCAAATGTCTGAAAACAAAAAAATACCACAAAACATACCTCCATTATCCTGTCATGAATCTGAAGCCCCCCTTCTTTATCCACAGGTCCATGCTCCACAATCTTTGATACAAATATACCTTCATTGGAAGTCCCGTTTTCAGTATCCTGAAAACACAAAAGGTCAGATGCTCAGACATCAGAAGTTCTTTATTAAACTAAAGTTAAATTATTTACACTCTGGGAAAAACATTTTAGCAAAGTGTTACAATAACAACATTTGACGCCCCTCAGTAAATGGAAACTGACTGTAGTCACATAATTCCTAAAAAACCCCTTAAAAATACAAACGAAATGTCTATTATTACAGTAAAAATTACAGTTTCAAAACAAAAGTCTGGGAGACCGCTCAAGTCTGGCTGCAAAGACCTTCGCAGCCAGCGCATCATGGCTTACCGACACAGACACCCCCATCCTAATTACAAGCCAGTGCAAAAAGTATGGCTCTTAACTAGAGCCCTGCGCCTACGCCAACCCAGCAAAAAACTAGGACCCAAATACATTGGCCCTTTCAAGGTAGTCCGCAAATTAACTATGTGTATTACAGTTTGAACTTTCATGCATCTTGCCGTCGTTACATGTATAATTGCTGAAGCCAGACCACGTGACCCAAAACAACGACCCCCAACCACCAGAACCACCACTGCCCATTGACATCCATTGGGCACCTATGTACCAAGTGAACAAGATCCTTGATTCCATGACAAGGAGAGTATCTGGTGAATTAGGAGGGTTATGGGTCTGAGGTCACTGGTCAAGTCAAGAGTACTGTAATGATTCCAGCCTCCCACCACCAGAGGGCACCATCACCTGTGTATTAGACACTTCTGCTAGTACTTCCTGTGACTAGCTTTAAAAGTTATCCAAACTATGAAAACATTGGGAAGTATTGTTTGTTAGCCAACATACCAAGTGTACTCATGTACATGCCTTCGTTTATGTCTTCATGGTTTACCGATTTCTTTTCTGCTTCTGGATTTAGTTTAGCTTTTGTCTACCAACCTGTGCCTGTTTTTGGATTACGTTTTTAAATTGCTGCAAAGACTTTAATAAAGCCTTTCCCTGCAATATAGATTCTTCTCAAGCGCCTGCCTTACAGATGAAATCGTAGAACTGCCCCTGCTGAGAAGACCGGCTTTGATTCATGTGCTTTAAACATCAAAGAAAGCAATGGGTCTTTTTCACATAAAAGAAAAAGAAAACACTCAGCTAAATTCGGTCAAACGAATAATAATGTTAACATTATTTGACGTGCCTTTTATGATGTGCTTCAGTCAAGCAACTTTAAAAGTTAATTTAGACTTACACACTATTTCAACATTCAGTAACTTGAACCATCATGGCATATACATATACGTGTACACACACATACACTTACTTAATCATGACATGCACTGCATAGCTCCCTAGCTACTAGGATGACATGGTTGCTGGTGATCACAGCATATTGCAAGGGTGCTACTTTGCTAATCTTTCTTACGGAAAGTAAGTGGCATTTAAAAAACTCCCCAGGCCAGGAGTAGTATCTTGATTCTTAAAGTTCATGCAAAGTAAGACAGTATAGATAAAAATTATTAAGAAAGCCGTATCACACCATAAACTGATAGCATGGGCTTTAGGCTGTAAATGTTTAATATGACCACATCAAACCCATGCCTGCCAAGTCGTACAACACTGCTTGCTAATTTTTAATGGAATACTTAAAACACCACAGGAAATCAAGCTCCGATGCTGCAGCTAATTACTGCAAGGATTACTTCCTCTCTGTTTTCCTCCTCAAAAACAACAAAAACACCTTGTTTACTTCAGTATACTCTTCACATACTAGCTAAAAATGGATCTTTTATATACATTTGTGATTTGCATTGCACATTAAAAGATTTCCCGAGCTTCAGCTTTGTTCATATGTGCCTTAAAACCACAGATTCCTGCCTCACTAGCTACAGTTTTGTCACACTCATACAATTTGTAATAAAGTGCTTTGAGATGCTTGTGATGAGGCACATCAAGACCCTGCTGCTTTCTTCACTGAATCCCCTACAGAAGCTGAGCCTGCATGGCCTAAACCTCACTCTACAACTGGGTTCTTGACTTTTCATACTGGAAGACCTTAGTTAGTCTATAATGGAAGCAGGATCTCCAGCACCACCATACTGAGCACTGGGGGCCCACAGGGCTGTGTGCTCAGCCCACTGCTGTGTCATGACTGTATAGCAAGGCCCAACTCAAACCACATCGTTATGTTTGCTCATGATACGACTATAGTCTGTCGATGGATCCTCAGCAGAGATAATCAAGAGCACCACATTTAGAGTGTTTTGTCTTTTTGCACTATCTGGACTGATTTGTACTAGTTTTGTGTTGTTGCATGTAGCACCATGGTCCTAGAGAAACTGTTAATTTCACTGTGTACTGCGCCTGCTATATATTATTGAAATTACAATAAAAGCTTTTTTTACTTGACTTGTGTGGGGAAGTACAGTGCTCTTCTAACATTGTATGGTTGCCTAGAATACACAGAGTAAAATCTGACAACCAATAACGAGAAGGATATTAAAGATACAAGACAACAAAAAACTGATCTCTTGGACACAGCAGTCTAACATTATTCTTCTAAGACTACTTCTCAACACCATGCAATCTACTGTAGTTTAAATATATTATAGACCATGGTTTAGTTTTTAGCGGAAAAACAAAACAAAACAAAACAAAAAAGAAACAGCAAACTGCGTCAAACATCTATTCTGGACATGTCTCACACAAACTCGTAAAAGCTCTGGCACCTATTCTTGCTGATATGGAAACCACGACTACTAGTTTCTAAAGAACCAAAATGCCACTGTGGTGTTCTAGATAGGGAATACCGCAGCAAACACCCTGCAAAAATCTGAGTTTACTGTCAAAATGTTAAAATTAAAACATAAAAACTTAACTTTGGCCTGAGATAAGCATAAAGTAAGGAACCTGGCTGGTCAGTTGGTCATTTTGCTTGGCTGATGGTTTAATTAGGTACATGTATTGCATAACATGACATATTAGAATACAAGGTATCAGCTTACTGCACATGGTCGTCCTCCAACAATATTAAAGCCCAATGATCCAGACTCTCTGTGGAGCACAACTGTGACACTTTTGATTTCGCCACCCTGAAAGAAGACAAATGATACAAATGAAAAAAGGCGTATTTCTTTGACACATGTATATCAAGTACCTCAAGTAACCTTAAATAAATGGAACATAAGCTGAAAATTGTTTACAGCAGGGGGTCACCTGGAGGGCCGATGTCCTGCAGAGTTTAGCTTCAACCCTAATTAAACTCAGCTGAACTGGCTAATCAAGTTCTTGATAGATATACTTAAAACTTACATGCAGATGTGTAATGGTAAGTTAGAGCTAAACTGTGCAGGACGCCGGCCCTCCAGGACCAAATGTGGTGACCCCCAGTTTACAGCTTAGGTCTTAGGGTAAAGAGCCATTGACTGATCATTAGATTTTTTGGCTAAAGATTTTCAGTATTTCCCGAGATGTTAAGTTTATTAATAACCCTATTTTCACTTCCAGAAGAAGGTTGACAAGTGGGATTTAAAAACCAGACGTGTGTCTAATCCCTCTGTCAAAGAGGCAGAAGTGAGCAGTCAGCTGTCTGTGTTCTGTACACCATAGGATACAGTGTCTAAATAGAACACACATTTTATTGGTATGTACAGTGTCAGCCATTTATAGCTGTCTGCATGCAGTGCAGGGGTCCCAGTTTGGAATGCAACAAGCCAAAACAGATGCCTAAATCCCTGAATTCCATGGGAAACCATGAGTGGGCTAAAATGCATGGAGGAGGGTTATTTATTTAAATAATGAGAACATCATTTAGGAGAATGTGACTATCAGAAAAAGTATGCAGTGTTTTTAGGCAAAATGACTCCCTAAAATAAAATGCTCTATGATACTTGAAAAATTCTCATTTTTATATTAAAAAACTAAGAATAGTGGTATCCTAGAAACATAGGGCCCTTAGGGACCAATCATAAAGAGGTGACAGGAAATATTCAACATTGTATTTTTTTGATATGTCACACTCCAGTTGTGATGCTTAAAATTGATACACAGAGCATTTAGGTTCAGGACCCCCTCTGTCTGAGGAATGATCCCACCCTAAAAATATGATTATAATCCACGCTGATGCTGTGTATTGTAAATAATAATGTTTTATGTATGCTGCGTAAATAAAACAACAAAAATAACATTAAGCTGTTTGACCTGTAGATAGTAATGTCTATAATGGACATGACCGCGACGTGTCCTGGAGCAACCACAACAGCCAGATTTCTACATTGGATGCACCAAAGTGGCTCTTGCAAAGAGCTTAAACTACGTCAGAAATTGTACAGGGAGAAAAATCATTTACTGTTTGGGATTAGTCATGCCACGTTGTTCCGCTTCCAGTGTAAGCAAATATCAGGGGCTTTAGTGTTGTGTCTTGTGTTGCCCATGTTTAGTGTAAACAAAACGCCTGTGATACGCCTGCGTGTGAACTGATACAGCATTATTAGACTAATATTCACCAGATTTTTTTATTCAGCGAAAAATTCTGAAAGACGGATAATGACATGGTCTTTATAATGGCATAGTCCACTACACTAGTAGCAAGATTTTCCTCACAGCTAACCCTAGCTGTATTATTTGTGTCCCTTTCAAAAATTGCTCTTAAGAAATTTAATGTCTATCGTCCCCCCAACCGTAAATTTTTGTAGACATTATGGCTCTATTCCTTTTACCTGGACTTGAAGAAACATATAGAAAAATATATAAACATCCCAAACACAGGGTTTTTTTTATACACTGTTCAATATCAGGCATAGGGTGTAGTCACTTCCTATTCATAATGCTTGTCTACAGACAATCCACACACTAAAGGATAGCAAAGAAGCTAAGTGATGTAGACTAAAGAACCCCTTCTCCCTCGCCAGGCTAAGAACCGTAGCTGACAGGCCTGACTTGGAGCTATTCAAGGGGAAGAAATCTCCCTACAGTGCCCTGACACTACTTTGTCAAGGTTAATAACAATCATAGTTCATAACAATTAGATTTAGGATTAACTTACTGATAGGAAAATGATTAACCACTAGATAACAATACTGTAGATATTTTTGCTTATATTGTAGCTTTGCCACTTTTTTTATTGGGGCCTAATTTCAGGCCATGTTTATTTCATTTTTACTATGTAGCCAACAGCAGGAAGGTTAAAGCTTATAAAATGGGTGTGTGGCCACCACAACTTATACATGCACTGCGACAGAGTAGAGAGTGTCCTTAAAATTAAGCTAATGTCATACACAATTAGGTCCGGCTGCTTTGCCTGCTGAAACAAAACTTTTACGAATCCAGGCCAGCATGGCAAGAGATCACATCATCTTGTGGTCAATCTCAGCTCAGACCATCAAAAACTTAGGATACACAAACTAAAATAAAACCGTTTTTTAAACAATATTTAAAACACGCTAAATTTATTTTGCTGGTCATGTGAACTAATGTTAATGTGAACCGAAATTAGAATTCAGACATGTGGTGTTTATAAGTGCTTCTGGTTTAAAATAAGTTAACTGCATGTTAATTTAAATCTGTACCACCAACATGCACATACAAACTCGAGGCTTGATTTTACACAAAAGTATTTGAGCAACAGTTAATACCAAAGCTTAAGTCCAACATAAAAAAGAATGATAAAAAAGATTAAAAAAAAAGAAAATAAAGAGACATTTAGAAACAAATGAATTTTTGTCACTTCTTAGCCACATTTGATATATTTTTACTGTTTACTATAAGACTGCCAATATTTATTAACTAGGCCAGGATTTTCTTTAAAAAATTGTCTTTGGTACTGCAGGAGTGGCTGAACACAGAGCATAACTTAATTGTTATTACAGTTAATACTGGAAGGTTTGTTTAAATGAAAGAAAAGTATGGGTGAATGGGTTCACAGCTACTTTGTAATGCTTCCTTTTTCATTGAGTATCTGTTGTAAAATGATTCTATACATAAATTATATTTAATGCTGAGAAAAGACTTTCATTATACTTGTTATATTATAGTCACTTTTTCATTTGAAAATAACAAATATAAATGCTTTCAAATACTGGCACCATGCTTAACCATAACAGATGAGAAATGTCTGTTTTTTGTTTAATGTTAGACATTTTACTCAAAATAAGCTTCTGTTTAATAACACTATTATAAAGTTCATAATTAACTATTTATGCAATGTTTACTTGTTTGATAGCAGGAACTTCCATTTCTGTGATAAAACTTTGTTACTGCTATTGGTCACCCCCTTGACCATAGCCTTTTTAGTCCAAGTTTGGTTGGACAGCTACTTCTGTGAAAATTCATAGAAAGTCCTGATTTTCTACCGGTTTACTTAAAATGTTGAAGCAAGAACCCTTTGGACTGGATGCCTTTCTAAATTATTGCCCACTTCATTAGAATAGCCTCAAATGGATTTCAGCCAAGCTTTACTTTGAGTGAACCAGCTACACTTGAGCTCATGTGCCTTAGTCCGGGAGTTCAATTTAAACAATAAATTTCCACAAGCCCAAGATTCCACTTTTACTTAATTTCAGCTAGCATTTGTCAGAGTCATGGTGGATCTGAGGTCCATCCAAGAAACCCTGATAAAGTGGGAATAGAACCTGGGTGAAGTGCCAATCCAACACAGCCTTCCATGCACAAACACACTCACGATTATAGGCAATTTATTTAATCTACTCCACCTACTGGCATGTTGTTGGGAGTCATAAGAAAACCAGTTACCTCAAAGACATCCAGGACAAACACAGACAACATTCATAGAAACACAGACCGTAATCACCGCTCTATGCGCTTCGGAGACAACTACACTAAGGCTTTTATTCCACCGCTAGCTGTGATGACATACACACCCAAATCCTTTTTTTGTGTTACATACACACATATTAAAGAATGCCCGGGTTCAGCTTAGGTAAAGACATCTAACTAAATAAAGGAATATGCTAGAACATCATATCTGACCACTAAGACCTCGATTAAAAACATTCGGGGTGATCAACAAATCGAGATAAATGTCTAACCCCGCTTTCTGGAATATCAGTCTGACCACCACTTTAACTATTGACCTAACAAAAAAAAAAGTTTAGACAGAGTTATTTATATAACCATTTAAAATACAACATTATTTCTTTCGTTTATCAACAAACTGCTATAAACATATTAGTCTACACTGTATTACATTTGTCTTCCACGTCTAACGGTATACTACAAATATATATATTTTTTTTTTAGAGTTGAGTATTTTTGGGGGCAATTTTTTCCCCCACAAATGTAAAGCATTCCAACTTTTTACAAATAAATAAATAATAACCTTAGCTGGCGGCGCAAAGCTTTTAGTAAGCGAATCGATGCGCGCGCTGTAATCGGTGAACTTTTTCTGGTAGCGAAGCGCTGTCATTTGCAGCTCGTTGTGCACGCCTGAGAGCTGTGCCAGCAGTGACTTCTCCCGCTTGATCGCGCGTATCGCCTGCTTTTTACACTCCTTTTCCAGGCTGGTGACTTTGGCCTGCAGCGCGCCGTTGTACGCTTTAAGGGAGCGCACGCAGCAGTGACCATCCACATAGCGTTCTCTGTGCGTAAGGTCGAGCCCGCAGCCCTGCTCGCAGACGCCAGCCGGCCGGTACTCACAGGCGTCTCGCATGTGCAAGTGCACGTCCTTGAGGTTGAGCACCTGGCTGCAGCCTTCGTTGCGGCAGCGCGTCGGGGCGAAGTCACACGTCTCTGCGTGTTCGGCGAGCTGCTGGAGTTTGATAACCTGGTGGCAGCCCCGTGCATGATGCTCACAGCGGATGTCCAGCTTAAGCACAAGGCTTTTCAGTGGCGGCACGTGGTGCAGCTCCTGGGCCGACACGCGCCGCCGGCACTGCGCCGGACAGCTGCGCTGCTGCGCCACCCACGGCAACACACAAGCTGCACAGAAGACGTGGCCGCACGGCGTCGTTAGAGGCTCCTCCAGTACTTTGTGGCAAAGGTTGCACTTCAGGTCCGGGTCCACGGCACCGCTGAAGCGCTCCAACTCGAAGCCCATAATTTAGTTTCAAATGAAAAATGTTACAGGGAAAAAAGCGCCTCAGAATCAGCGCTGAGTCTTGAACTCACACATTGAGGAGTCGCACCGCTTGACTGCAAGCTGCTTTTCCCTGAACAAACTAATTGCCCGAAAGTTTGTGAGGAGGGGGCAGTGTGGAGCAACGCGCTACCGTAAAGATTCAAAGAGAGGCGCATAAATAAACTTACCAAGAGAGACGATTTAGAAGTGCCTTGCTCTGTGTATTGATATATATATATATAATATGGTCAAAAATGGTCAAAAACCACTGTGCTATAACGTAGGCTATAGCAAAACATTATTGTTATGATTATTGTCTTATTGGCAATATATAACACTACTATGCCTATCTAATTTAAAAATATAATAACATTAAATATATTTGCATGCTTTTTTACAGGGGTATTTATTAGATAGATAGATAGATAGATAGATAGATAGATAGATAGATAGATAGATAGATAGATAGATAGATAGATAGATAGCGTGGTTTGTGAAAGATAAATAACCATCCCTTTAAATACACTAAAGAATAATATGTATGTAAGTAAGTAATTTGTCATACACATATCATCATACACCCTGGAACTTATCCCAGGGAACAAAAAGAGGGAAACATTTACACACCTATTCACACAATACGGACGATTTAGAAAGGCCAATTGGCTAAAATGCATGTCTTTAAAATGGAACTAGAAAGAAATTGGGTAACTTGGATCAAACCCCTAAAGTATGTGGAGAACATGCAAACTACTTGCATATAGGGCAGAGGAAGCAACATAGGTGTGATGAAAATGTGCTAACCATTATTTGAACGAGGACGTATTCACCTATTTGGAAAAGCAATGGAGTCATTAATGCAGGATCAAAAACAAATTTCAGAATGAGGAACAATATTGTCTATGGCTACTTCTCTACCGTTTTAATATTTTTTGTTTGCAATCGATGGAAAAAGCTGTGTTTCTGTCAACATTCTGGTAAATTACATTTTTTGTGATGCTATGCTACAGCAATTTAAGCCACATGTGCTCTATAAAAATAGGACTCCCGGCTAATCCTTTTTTCCTCATGAGAAAAAGCAAAATCATGCATGCAGTCACTACCAAAGAAATGTGAAGCCTTCATTTGTTCTCTTTTTCAGTAAAAACGATCTGGTCTTCAGAAAAAAGGCACATCACATAGAAGCTGTGCTGTAATTTAATAGGTGCGCAAACATAAGCTCTAAGTAATGCAATCAATGCGTTAAAAGTAGAAAGAACAAGAAGTCAGTCAAACACATCTGCAAACATATTGTATGTTTTTTTCATTCATTTTAAAATATAAAAACATTGTAAAAAATTTTCTAGCAGCATAGATGGGAGATTTAGTAGTATTAGGAGTAATTCCTTTTACTAATACTACAGCTACTCTCTCTTTCTCAAGTGAGTGCTTTGTTTGTTGGAGAAAATCCAAAGAAATTCTATTTATTTTCCAATTTTCCAGATTTCCATTGACCACACCCTCTAAAAAAACACTTACCTTTCATCATGTTAATTGTAATTCATGCTGTGACACAGATCTTAAGGAGACAATTACATAATAATATGAACAGTAATAACACGAACAAGCACATAAATTATACTAAGGATTGAGCTAGGTGGGGTGTCATTAACAATATTTCTAAAAGATTTATTTTATGTTTTAAAGCAAACTTTAAAAAGAATTCCATTTGTTACTTTGACATCAGTTTTCCCTCACCACATGATTTATCGCATTAATCTATAATTTATAATTTAGCCAAATTTGACATCTAAAAAAACCCCAAAAAAACAAACACATAACATAACGCAGTTTGAGGGCACATGACAGGTTTCATCAGAAACAAGTTATGATCCAGTACTTGTACAACCTTCAGACTGCAGCTAACCTCTTAAGAACTTTACAAGATCCACAATTTCTTTGCAGTACAGATACTGACTAGGCTCTGTTCATTTTTGTATGGTTACATACAAATTTAGTATGAACTGGGTCTCATAAAGTCTGGCCTCTCTTTAACTGGAAAACCGAGGAAACCCATGAAGTACTGGGAAAACATAGAGTCAACATAGAGTCAGTGCAATGTAGAGTAAAGGTTTTAAGTGTTTTTGAGGGAATGTTTGGTGTAGAGCATTTGTGATGTCTGGCAATAATATTGAATGAATCTGTCTGACTTGCAGTCTTTGTCACAGTTCATCCCAATAGTGTTCAGTATGGCTGAGGTCAGATGTCTGTTTTTTAAAGTAAGAATGATTTAAGAAAGTCTACTATGAGCAAATAAGATAACATCTAAAAATAACTACTACACAATATGTGTGGGCTAAAATTGAAAATAAAGAAAATATAACGACCATTGCCTATATTACTTTACTTATCTCAATAACAGGGGGGCACAGAACGTGTGAAACAAGAGAGAGAAAACAGAACGCAGATCCCCACTGCTTAGCGTACATATTTAAATATTAATAAACATTACAACACACCAGGAGTTTGCATGTTTCCCCATGCTTGCGTAGGTTTACTCTGCATTCTCTGGTTTCCTCCGAAATTTCATGTATGATAGGTTGATTGATGATTCTAAATTGTGGCCCTGTGATAGACTGGTAACATGCCCAGGGTGACCCCTGCCTTTCAGCTATGACAGCTGGAATAAACTCCAGTTACTCCATTCCTCCATCTGTTTCATGATCGTGTGTCATATCCGATCTCACCTATTAGACGGCTAAACAGAATGCCATTAAGATGCCATTAAGTGTAGAGCTATAGAGCATCCTGTCTCATTAGTGGCCGAGAGTGCCAGATCTGCAGCCCGGCGCAGTTATAAAACTGCTCGGATTGGGTGTGCAGACAGGCAGTACCCTGGCCATGTAGGCGTTCACCAACAATGCCGTGGTAGCCCTCAGCGACTTAAATGGAAGCCTCAGTACCTCCGCTCTATTCAGGGACAGAAAGCTCTCAAGCCTCTGTTCCACCCTGGGCATCTGCAGGTATCCCCACTCCTTGAAGCCTACCACAATAGCATAAGCTAACTGGTTGCCACTAAGGTGGCATGTTGTATACAGTGTATTCCAAGATCTCTGTATCTTCATGTGGAAGTCTGGGAAGAAGAGGAGGCCTTGTTTTGAAGGTGTCTGCCTTGCATTTAGGAACTAGTTTACCTGCACCTGTGACGGTGGCTCTTGGCTCAGCCGGCCAGGCTAGCTCAGCCTAGCAACTCTCCGCGTTATAAACTCCAGTAGCTCCTTGTACCATGGGGACCGTGGGGACTTAGCCAGGTTAGGAGGCAGCTGAGACCCCTCTGCTAGCTCAACCAATGAGCTCCATGACCTCAGCCTGCGCTTCACCTTGGCTGCAGCTGGGCCTGAGCCAGGGGAACTTCACAGCTGGCTGTTCTCATGAAATAAAGTTAGCCTGGAGCAGAGTACGTGCAACAGCAGCAGCTCGTACTGCAGCCAGACAGCTCTATCGAGAGCCAACCTAGTATGTTTTACACCGAGGCAGGCTACATATTGCCAGAGTGTGTCTAAGCTCAGAATAATCCAAGTGCACGAAAGCGCACTGCACCTGCCACCATCTTGCTTTCCTTTTTTTGGCATGATGATTGGGTTGAAATTTTGCAAACCTTATGCGAAAAAAAAATGACTTACCATAGCTGGTACCCTCTTCTTTGTCATTTCTGGTTGATGACATCACCCCACTCAGAATGCACCATGCATTCTCTGATTGGTGTAATTTTACACGTGCTTTATTTATTTATATAGCATTCTTATAGCGTTTGATTCAGCTTAAGTTTCCAAAGGGAAATGAGGGATCAATTATACGAAGAAGGTGTGAATGATCATTAATTTTATTTGTAGGTCAGAACACAAGATGTGCTATTAATGCTAGAAATGTTGACAGCAGATGATATATATATATATCCAGTCTTTTACCTACCTGCATATTTAGCTTCCCCCCTTGTGTACCACAAGCCTGGAGGGTTGCTTCTTTGTTTTACTGTCAGTGTGAAAGTGAAGTGATACAGATAGATCTACATTACAAGCTTTTTGCATGAGGGCAGAGTTTTTGGACTATGGCCATAAAGAAATCATCAACAGTCTCTTTTAGTTCTGATGTGTGAAGAACATGAGGGCACGGTGTCATTTGTGGAGATGAATAATTGCTCTCATCAGCTCTGTTTTCATCCAGCAGTGAAGTTACTGTCTCATGACAAAGAAAAAAGAAACAGTTACTACTAAACAAAATCTATTTTTTAACCTTAAATTAATTTGAAGTGATAAGCTAAGAAGAAAAAGATTAAGAGTAGGTAATAAGGGCATCTACACAATCCATGACAGATTTTTCCATACAGAGTGATTTTTGGATAAAGACGCAATGTTTAGGAGGTATGTGTTTTGGAATGGAGATAAACATGTCAGTACGAATCTCTCGGTGACCCTGTGATCTTGTTTGTCTGAACTGGGGTGGGGTAGAAATCACAGCATGGAGGAGGCAAGGCCACACTTGTCTTATCACAGATGCTGTTGACAGGTGGAGTGAACAAAACAAGTACCTGAGCACTGGATTCCTTTATTGTAGGAAAATCAGTTTAGGAAACATCATTGTTATGTGTATTTGTTGGTACCTCCCCTTTAAAAAACTTTGAATATCTAAAGCAATTTATCTGCAGATGTTTAACTTTCTTACGATCAATACAATCATAAAAAGAAAAGCCTGTAACTCTAATTAGAAATAAAACATTTGTGGCACAAGCATATCTGAACAATATTACCTAATCTAAGCAAAATCAGTCCAGGAAAAAAATTGTGTGTGCCTTTTTTCTCTACAAGATTTTGCCATGTTTGCTGTGGTTTAGGTGCATTTGTAGCTCTAAGTGCTGGGTGTCAAACTCAGTTTCGATCAAGGGCGGCATTTTAATTTTGTCTAGTATCAAGTAGGTCAGAACAATAATATGGCAACACCTTTAAATAGGTTTATTCATCACTTTATTAATGGGTTTATTCATCATCTAAGCAAATAGGTAAGGCCCATTCATTAGATAATTACTAAAGTAGATACTACACCCAGGAAAATGTATTTGGTTTGCGTGTTCAGTCTTACATACACTATATGGGCAAATTTATAAGGACACTTGATTAAACATTTTTTAAATTTCTATTCTGACCTAGTCTCACATTTAATCTTATAACATACTACACCCTTTTGGAAATGGTTTCCAGTAGATTGTGGAGCATGGATGCGATGATTTTCCTATTTAACCACAATAGTACTTGTAAGTTTAGGCACTTATATTGTCATGCTAAAACAATGTTTACATTTTTTTAGTTTCTTTTAAGAACATACAACATAATGTACAACATTTTAGACAGCTGTGTGATTTTAAACTCGAAGCAACAGTTTGCACAAAAATTTCGTCAGATATTGTATTTACTCCCTCAACCATTCAGCATTTTGTTATAATAGAACCTGGCAGTGTAAATATAACAATTTATCTGGACTCTATGTTGGTATATTTAGGCTTGATAATGCAGACTTAGATATTTACATTTAAATTTATTGCTCTATTTTGCCCCTGAATTAATAAAGACTAATTTTTTATCTTTTAATTTAGCTATGGTCAGCTAAATATGAGGTCATTTTAATATGTTATACATTATACAGTTTTTGTAAGCCAGGCCAGAAGCTTTAATTGGTCCCCTAAAATAATAGAACATTTTTTATAGAATATTTTGCTTGATTTTGCTACTTAAAAAAAAAAATTGCAAGCACAGGATAACTCTTCTAAACTTTTAACATTTAGGACACATATGTAAGAACTTTCCCTAACATCTGTACTTCTGTTTAGCACATGGATCAACAAGGGTTTTGGCTGAAGGAGTGTTGTGATGACATAGAATAACAAGTTTGACTCCAAATCCACAAATAATATGTGGTAATTTAGTAAAATTGCACATGCCTCTAAATTGCTCAATTTGCCTGCTTTTGTGTTAATTTCTGTTAAAGAAACTTGATAAATATATTTTAGAGACTGTCAAACTCTCTAATTTTCTAGGTCTGTCTTCTGTTTTCTGATGGACCATCTTTATCATGTCTGTCTTGATAGGGGTGGTTTATTTCACCATGATAGCAACTCTATTTACAGGGCACTTTCTACCAAAATGATCAAACAGAGGTAACTTTTTTGAAAGATTTTTGTTCATTTCTTCATGAAATCTTGCCAACATGTACTGTGGTAAATGTATTCATCATATACACTTTACAGCACAGTGAAATTAGTTTTTTTTCTCATATCCCATCTTAGAAAGTTGGGGTCAAAGCGCAGGGTCAGCTATGATACAGTGCCCCTGCAGCAGTAGTAAAAGTAGTAATAAAAGATTTTTTTATTCCATTAATGACTGCAAGCTACTTATCTAATTATACAAAAATACAATATGCATAAATACATTATGCAAGTCAACTCAGTAGGTTTTTATTTTCATTGCAGCAAATGCAGTACATATTAAAATAACAGTTTTGCTTCAGGACCACAGTGCTACATAAAGATGCATACAATAGCATGAACAAGTGACTACGTGACAATGTTTGTAATTAGAAGGGGAAATTATTAGACAGTACACAAAACTACAAAAGGAAAACACTAGGATTTACATGAAGTATTCACCAAGAAACAGGGCAGATTCATGTCTTATTTTCTTGCACTCGCAGGAACGCTTTTTACTTATGTCTCTTGTTATGACAAGAGAGCCGATAGGTACATGCAGGTAGGCGATCAACCCAAGCTGATACGAAGTGATCTCACGATTAAACTCAGCAAATCACAAAACACTATCTGACCTATTTCCAAGCCTGCACGCACAGTAGCCTCTGCTTGGTTGTTGCTAAACATTTTGGGAAGAAATGCACACTGGCTTTTCTTACCCCACAAATTTAACCCAGACAGGAAGTAAAGTATGTGCTTTGTGGAAAATTGAGCGTCGATACAAATCAAAGCTTGGTTAAGGGATTCCAAGAAAACGTGTCTATGATTTTTCATGGCATGTGGTTGTGATATAACTAGATGCTGCAGAGAATGACATATGACTTGAGTCATGCGCCAGAGCACTGGGAAAGCAATGTACACAGCAATGCAACCTGGAACTATTTTCCTTTTTCCAAAACCCACAGCAAGAGATCTGCACTGGATCTAGAGTTAAGCTCTTTGTGTTTTGGCAAGTGGTCTAACGTATAATGCATTAGCTTCAGTGGTTTCCAACGGACAAGTGTGGAGTATTAGAACCAGATGACTCTTTTTTAAAAGGCCAACATCACAGAAGACTCAAAATGAAGAAGTAAAAAAGTTGGTCAGTTGCAAAATAGATTCTACAGGATGGAATCAGTCATTCAAATAAGACATCTGCTTAAAATAAATCTTTAATATAATTGCTGTCAGTAAAACGGAAAATTTTGTTCACAATTTTCAAGTTTCTCAAAAAACTACATTATCTATAAAATTATTACAAATTTATACAAATTTATAAAATACATCATCCATAGACAGTTACTGAGTCAGAATAATTAACAACAGCAGTAATAGTTACCACAAGTTCAAATGGTTTCCAAAAACTACCTTACAGAAAAAAAAACTGTTACAGTTAACAATGCTTTAAAGACTGTTGGATAAGAAACAAAATAGTAAACATTGCAGATAGTAAAGCTGTTGCAAAGTACATTGATACCGATTGATTAGTAGGAGAAGTGTGCATGTTCTACCCGTTTTTGTTTCCTTAGCAACACCCAGTCAAAGGACATGTGTTATAGGTTAATTTGCAAAGCTAAATTCTTAGTAAGGTGCAAATAGGTGTATACTTGCACCCAGTCATTGGTTACTACTGTGCCAAGAACATCCCCTATATTGTGCCTTTTTTAGTCTCTCAGGAAAGGGTTTCAAGATCAATATGACCCTGTGTAAAACAACTGGTACAGAAAATAGATGAATATGTAAGAAGATTATACTGTTTCAAATAAATATAATTTGATAATTAAACCAAAATCATTAAATATAGCAATGTCATGCCTGTTATCCTTTCTGTATCATATCCCATGTTTATATACCTACAATCAGAATTCATGTATTTACAGAGAACCCTTACCCCTAAGTCTTCTTAGAACCACAAACACAACTGCCTTTGGCACCAAATGGGTGTTATTAATAGGGTTTACATTAATTAATTTTTGTAAGGACATATGTCAATGATGTCAATGTAAAGAACACTATAGCACAGGTGGATAAAATTCCGACAAGATCTCAAGGTAAAAGGATCTTTATTGTCATTTCAACCATATATAGCAGATGCAGTACACAGTCTGCATCTATTACCTCTCTAATAGATGCAGTGATATATAAAGGCATGTGACTAGACACTAGCATAAAGCTTATGACACTGAGAATTTAGATCTAGAAATAGAGAAAGAACATTGATATTAAGACTTGCTGAGAATTAGGACTTATTTATACTACATCACATTAAATTTTTGAATCTGATATGTATGAAGATTTTGATTCATTCCTGATAACAGCAGACTCACAATTCAATTTAATAATTTTTTTTACTATTTTTAAATCTTGTAGTTGTTGGTATAGACTCATTTTGTTTTAAGATTTTATAAAGCATTATAACAAAATTCAAATTAAATTGCCCTATCCTGGTTTGGAAATGCCTTTTCTTTCAAGACACATGTTCTTTAAACAGATAGGATGAAAATAAAAAAGTATGTAAATACTGTATATGGTTTTTTAACCTGAGTTTAAGATTGAGCCTTAGAGCCTGTGAGGTGGCAGGGCCCCAAAATGAAATTTCTCATTATACTGTATGAGGCTCAGTCAAATGCATGCAAACCATGCAATTTCAACAAGCATTGACATACTTGCCTTAAATTAAGTGATTAGCTTGAAAAATTGAAAAAAAAATTGTACCTTTAGTTTTGACATGTGCTTGCAAACAAAAATTTAAAAGATAAAAAAAAAAACCACCACACTTGTGCTTAAATGTGATAATCATAACAGCTGTAATATATTTATTATATGCTGGTCACATATTACTTGCATATTGCAGCTCTTTACTGTTTTGTACAGGTTGATGGTTTAAGCTGGATACTGTTAAGTAGGCAGGTTTGTGTGATAAAATCCATGAGCACCCAGTGGCATTGACCATGCATTAAAAGTGCCAGTGGGGTTCGCCGCATCTTTAGTTTCTGGGATGACAGTATGATTTTGGGTTTGTTACACAGATGTCTGTGTAGTGTTAAATTTAATGAGAAAATCATATGGAACCAGTGGCAGTAAGCAGGCATTAACTACTTCAGTGGGGATTGCTACAGCTTTAATTACTGGGGTGGTGTGTATCATGTTATGTTAGACATGTTGGCAGGGCTAAATAACAAGTGATGTAACCCAGAGAATATAAGCTACTTTTGAGCATAAGCTACCGTACATGGCCTAATACCTGTGGCTGGTTTGTGTATTTTTGCATTTCAAGCTATCTGTCATAATAAATATTGATGACTCTAGGTTGTACCTTTTAACAAATACAGTATTCAGTACATATCACTTAAACCCACCAGAATATTGTTGTGCATAAAAAATGTAATCCTTTCTGTATATGTATGAACTTAATCAAACAAGTATACAGAAATAGTTTACATAGTAATTTGCAAAAGTATGTAATATTTAAGGATTAGCAGCAAATAAAAAAATTAGAGTCTGTTATTAATCATATAATGAAAAGCAGGTGTCAGTGAGCATATTGCTTAATTTAAAAAAAAGTATCTAATAAATTACAACATGTTTTTGTGAAAGTGTATTATAGCACAAAAAAAAAGACATCAGGAAAAGATAAAGCAAATTTAAGACAATTAATAGCCTTCCCAGGGGTGGTCAACCAACAAAAATCAATCCAAAAGCAAGACTTGTAATAGTCCTTGACATAGAGGACTATGGAAACGCCAATAGAAACTCAGCCAGGTTAAGTCAAGTCAATTTTAGAAAACAAGAGTGAACACACTAAAAACACTGACACTGACTGAATTAAAATCTCTAAATAAGAGTCCCCAAATAAGCAAATTAGAGGTGATAGCAGCAAGGAACCAAAACTTCTTCGATGACAGAATGGAGAAAAAAACCTTGGGAGAAACCAGGCTTAGTTCGGGGGTCAGTTTTTCTCTGACTAGACAAACTCAGGCTAACTTATAAGTAATAAAAACTTTTTATAATTGGTTAATATGAATATTTAGTCCACTATTAGAAAAAAATGTGTCATGTTCATTGAACATTCAATCTTGGGTGCTTAGTGATTGGCATCACATCAACAAGCAGTGCTCGACTTGTCCCACCATCCTCTACGGCGCAAAGTAGGTCTGGCAACAAGATGGTGGAATGCATTTCCCATCAATGTCAGAAGAGCAGATTCACTGACTATCTTCAAGAGACAGACAAAAAAGCCACTTTATCTTTGCCACTCTTTTCAACAATTTTTGTGGGTTGTTACACTTTGATTTGTGATCGAACCAGTATTGAGCTGTTTAATGATGAAACTCAAAAAAATTGTGTACATCGCTCTTGATAAATGTAAGCACACTCATGAAATACATACTAATTTACACTAATTTACCCACTAATACACCCATGCTATTTTCAACTAATGGCCACCATGCACATTTTGTATGGCTTTTTGACTGAAAAAAAAATTATTTGGGTAGCATTTGCTTTGATCATATTCTTTGATGTTTATTAACAACTGTTCTATGAATTATATATTTGATCATTATTCTATTATCAAATTACTGTTTGTTGTATAAGAAAAAGAAATAGAGAAATAAAAACCTAGAGTTGTCTATGTTTTATTGTTTTTCGACAACATGGCATATGAACATGACATTCTTGTCATTACTTCTTTAGAGATGAAAAGAATGATCATTGGCATAACATGTAAACGCAGCATTAAGTCAATAAAACACGCATAGGTTATGTCCAGTTATAGACAGATCCATCTTCATAGTTAGAGATGGTCACTGTTCCTGAAGATCATGTGGTAAAGGTTCAGTGTCTCAGGGGCAGAAACCTGGCCAACTAGTTGTTCTTCTACTTCTGCCAATAAAGCAAGTCCTCTGCTTTGTTGCTACAGATGGGAATAGAGATAGTACTTTTCTCCGGTACACTCAGCACAAGTACAAAAACAAACAACATACCAGATGTATGAGGAGATCGTCCCTATCTGACTTTGTGCCTTCTTACAGCCTCTTTCCCTTAAATGCATTGTTACAATCTAATTTTTATTACTTTATAAATAAAAAGATAGTGAAAGTATTTAATGAACACACAATTGCTAAAATCAATAACAATGTTTATGTTCATCCAGCCGAACCCTTTGCACATTCTTTAAGTTGAATCAACTGCAGAGAAGAGAGCTGTGTTTTAATGAATACTAGAGCAAGAAATATTCTTTAAATGCATTTAGTTAACTTAAAAGACTCTGAAGTAAGTTGGCGAAAGTGTCTGAATATGCCAGTTTGAAAGATTGCCCTCTTGAAAACTGAAGGTGCTTTCAAAATGGCGCCCTAGTACACTAATATAAACAATTATCTGGTAAAGTGTAAGTTAAAAAAATGTACTATTTTGAAATTCTCCTTAAAACTCCTAAAACACTGGATGAATTAGTAAATAATGACTTACATGTGTGTGCGTTTGTGTGTGCATAAATGTGAGGATGGTGCTCGAAAAATAATCTGACAGGCCTTTCGTGGTGATTTTCCATCTTGGATTTCTTTTGCTCCTCTACCTGTAACTAAAAGTATGTCCGTAGGCCACTCTAAATGGTTTTATACATCTAACAAGTACAAATGACTGTAAATTAGAAATGGACTGATACCATTTTTTTTGGCCTGAAACACGAGTAACCAGATTTTTTTCCTGCCACTCGACAATACCGGTACCTGTATTTTATTGGAATGTGGGATTATATGTATGGCTCTCAGGTTACCTCTTGCCATTATCTCTCATTTTGCAAGGGTTTGCTGCAGGATCGGTTGCAGAGTGCAAACACAGTAAGTTACTGCTCACTTTTGTGATGTAATTTCATATGATTTATCAGATTACTCATGTTATAGGTACTCATTTCGTACCTTTTGATATTTTTTAAAATATTTTTTAGTCTTTGTGCACTAAAAGTCTGTCAATGATGTCACAAAAGGTATCAGTCTTTGTGTCAGTGTTTTATGAGTAAAAATACATGATCTTTTGGGTTTTGGGCCCAATACAAATACCAGTATAAGTATTCATCTAGTCTTTTTCTTTAACACCAACACCTTTGGTTTGCCCGTTTATGGTTATTATATAGATTTCTGATATTATTAAATGCAAATGATTAAATTATTAAATGCAACCCAGTGTGAAATTCCACTTAGTATATCCACACATGACATTCATAAGCTTTTAAACGTTGGAAATCATTCAATAGGTAAAACCTCAAGTACTTTTAAGACATACCTTATATTCTTTTATGTGTAAAGCTGCACAAATTGCTGATGTATAAATGTGCTTTTGACCTATAACATAACCTATAACATAATTTTTAATCTAATTAAAAATACTTAGGATATGGATTCTTTCAGTGCATCATTTCACTGACTAACAAAGGCATAACATTATGTTCACCTAGTTTTGCTATTTTAAAATATTGTTATTTTATTTTTCATTAATTTATAGATTAAGGGAAAAATATTTGCAATTTACACCAGATGCAATATGCATCAGTGGTAATACACGATTAGCTCCCCAGCACAGGAAGTCTTTTATTCTTCCTTAAACAAATCGATTCCAAATCTTTTCCATGTGGTGTTAAATGTAAAGCATGTGACCATATGGCAAAGCAACTGAACCATAATGTCTGTGGTAAAATCTAAATGCTTTAGCTGCAGATGGTACAATTTCCAACAGATACAAATGATTTAATTAGCTTAATTATAAAGCTGTAGAATTTTCTAAAACTGTACACAAACACTGTTTTAAAGGTTGAAAACAACTACCCAAAACACTAGGGATGGGCAACCGAAGCTTACTAACTTCATTTGACCTGCTCATTTTACAACTGTCCCTGCCCCACCCACTGCTGATTACCTGGTGTGCTCAGTCATTTAGAAACTGAGAGATATCATGTCAGATGAGGGTGGAATAGAGGAAGGCCAAGTCAATTGGTATCAGCTCATGATTAACTTAATACACGCGATACAGATAATCAGCAGTGGGTAGGGCAGGGACAGTTGAAAAACAAGTGGGACAAAAAAGCTTAAAAAACGAGTTGCCCATCCCTGGTCTTTACATATTGGATTGGATAGTTGTTTTTAAAATGTAGTTAATTGTGTCTACCTGAATAACCATAAAAGCAGGCAGAAAGAATGATAAACAGGATGTGAATGCAGTCTGGTGGGAAAGCCTAATACTCTGGTGAAGGCACCCTAGAGTAGTGAGAGAAAGGGTGTTCTAATGTGCAGTTTGTAACCTTGATCATCTTATGCCTAGACAAAACTTAAAGTCTTTATATGACAGCAATGGCTCAAACATGACATGTTACCTAATCATATACAGTACTTATTCAGTTCTCTTGGTCTATCTTCATGACATTTAGTTCCATTCTTATTTTTATTATAACTTCACACTGCTGGATAAGCTTTTGACTACATTTTGGAGTATGACTGTAATGAATTAATTGAATTGTTAATGCAATTAATGTTAACAATAATGTTGGGTGAGTTTGCAGAGCATGCAGTGTTTCCTTTCATCTAAATTTTTTTAATTGGGGTTGATGCCAGGGCTCTGTGTAGAACAATCAAGTTATTTTACATTAACCCTAACATATCATGTCTTCATGTAGCTCAGGTGCTTTGTGCACAGGAGAATTGTAATGCTGGAACAGTATTTGGACCTCTTATTTCCCAGTCAAGGAATAATGTAATGTGCTACATACAAAGAAATCTAGCCATATAGGTCACAGTCTAGTGGCTTCTGTGCCAATCCCAAGCCTGGGATTAACAATGCTCTTTACAAAAGGTAAAGATAGAGAGATAGGTGATATGATAGAGAGAGGAAAAGTGGATATACTGTGAAGACCCCGGTGGAGGGGAAGCAAGGCTTAGAGTATTGAAGCAGGATTCAAGCTGTTTTATTATGGTGTGGATAGGAAGACAGTCTTGGTAAAGTGTGCCCTGAGCCCTTTCAACAATAGAAGGCCGGTGACCTCATAAGCAAGATTGATGGTCTCAAACACCTATCTGCCTATTTACTGTTTTGTGCCTTTCACCCCTCTTTTGGGTGTGCCGAAACTGATCTGACCTTCCCCATAAGCCTGCAGCTCCATAGGACCTGGCACCAAGGCCTTATGTACAATGAATTGTGTTGAATTATTACTAAAACATTTTGTATGGACAAAGCTGTGAAAAAAAAAATCAAATGTATTAAACTCTGCATATAGAGAACCCACGCATATTCTCTATGTACATACTAATAAAGTTAAAAATTGAGTGCATATGCACAAGCACTAAACCTTACCCTGTCTCCTCCCTCAAATATGTAATGAGTCCACTTTGGCAAAATCAAACAGCAAAAAAATGACAAAAGCAAGCAAGAAACGAAACTTTACGGAAAGTGAATTAGAGGTGCTAGTATCAGAGGTAAAAACGAGAAAAAAATCCTGTTCGAAATGTTGTCCTTATATTGCCACAACCACATGTTGACGGGCCTGAATGGCTCGTAGGTTGGACTGCACATACACTGGTCCTGGGTCAGGGTTATTTGGCAGTGCCACATCCTCACCAAGTGGTTTGCTGTGTCTGTGTGCGACATTGTGCAGCACACCACAGGCATTCACGATGTGGCACACCTTATGGGGGGGGGGGTATAGCAGCAAGTCCTATCTAGGCACAACTGACCTAGTGCGAGAATGGGCATCATTGTATTTGCGCTCTCTGTCTGTCTGTTTGTGGGTTGGTAAGGGGGCCACATCTTTAGTGGATAACTACGGTCTCCTAATAGGCAGTTAAATAATTGAACACACAAAAAAATACTTAAATAGAACCATCAACGCATCATTCACCAAAAAGCCACCCAACGCACCCAGCCAGATTGGAGCCTATGCTGTTTTTAAGGATGTATGAATCATGGGTTGACTCAGGCCACCTTGCCAATATTTGTTAGGAGCATTTGTGCATAACATAGAATTTGCACATTTATTTATGTTTCCGATTCATGTATGCAAATTCTTCTTTTGGTGCATTTATAGCCTTTATAGCAGGTCAACGGCATTCTACGGGAACCTTATATACCTGGTAGACATTTGGATGATCCCGTCCCATATAGCTCGCATTGCCATAGACTAAGGGTTGTTTAATTTTGCACATGCTTTTATATGTTATTAGTTGATTGCATAATTGATAGAAACATATGATGTCAATTAGCCTTTTCTATCAATTACAAATTGATAGCAATAGACTTGTAGAATACTTTGTAGTCTAATGTTTGCAACTTCACTTTATTGCCTCTTAATTTCACTGTTAGTAAATACGACCATGAGCGTGAAAGCTGGCGTGCGTACGCAGCATTGATACATGAGGCACCTGGTAGCAAGGTGGACAATGCCTGAATATCACTAATCGTCTTAATCAAAGAAACGGCCAATAGAAATACCATTTTCAGTGTCAGGTGTTTGTATGATGTTTAAACAGTTCAGACGGTCTCCCCAACACTATTCCCTGGGCCTCAGTCTCTGCCCTGAAAGGATTTTTGCTTCCTGATTCAGGGACCCCTGGACACGTTGTTTTTACACGTTAGTACATGCTGCTTAGTTCTGTTAGGAAGTGTTTAAGTGCTTTAAACACTGTTAGCATCTTTTGGCAATTTATGTGCCATAACCACCCTGTATTGGGTGCAGCACCCAATGCAAGATGTTTGGCAGAAGCTACCTTGCTTCCATGAAGTCTACTAACGGAATTAGCCTTTCAAGGCTATATATTGAGCCAGCAGCTTAGCCCCCTGAAGAGGATTTCTGGCAGAGGACCAGCAAAGTGGCAATTGAGCTTTTCTTGAGCTCTCTAGTACTTTTGGGGTCAACTGACATGTTGTACCTGCTTTGGGGGAACCCTGTGGTTAGAGCCTAATGTGAGCACGAGTAAGATGTCTCCCCAGGGACACTGAGGAGGTTTGGGAACAGTATGCTGCAGTGCAATGAGTGTCCCCAGAGGCCTTATTACATCAGGACCTCTTTCTGGGGCCCTTCTTAGGGAGAGCGATGGTTCTCAAACTTGTTCTTCTCTCAATGTCCCTGGTTGCTGTCTTTGCCTTATTAACTCTGTAGGGAACGAATCCGTAGAGCAGGCTTCCTCCAAAATTAAATATAGCCAGAGGATAGGGCTAGGCGGAGGTAAATGATATGCTGTGGTAAGACTTGAGGAGAACAGCCAAAGGGGAATGAGACAACATACAAAGACATTTTGAACAAATTTGTGCTTCAGAATTTGTAGCAACAGTTTAGGGAATGCACACTTATGTGTCTGTTCTGGTATACAATCTGTGTTCAAATAAACAGTAATATATAATTTAACAGTGCATAGAATATTTTTATTCAATGGAGGTCCATTCTAAAGTTGATATTTTTAAAAACCTACCCATTTAACATTGCATTTCACAGCAGTCTTAGCATGCCTTGTGTTGGCAAGTATTATTTTGGCTTGTTGGTCTTAACATACAGTATGTCAGCCCACGAAATAGAGGCAAGCGAGATTTGCGAGATTAGCTTGTCAGAGAACACATAAAGACTATCCCCAAACCTCCGATAACAAGGTAAATGGCACCATCTGGGCTTTGATGGATTCCTCATTTACAGTGGTAAGCAAACATTTAGATACATTTGGTGTAGTTGTTTTGCTGCTACAACTGCCAGTAACCTTTGATTATTATTATTCAATTTAGGGTGCAAGTCTGTGGTGGAATAGCATCTCATTTGAAAAAGGAACACTATCAATTCAGCAAAGTCAAATAAAGCTCAAATTAAAAGAGTGGTTTGGGAAAAAGTCCCAAGTAGAAACTTTCCTTCCCTTGCACAATATATTAACAGCCAAAGCATGTTTGTTGTTCAAGTATTGCTCTATTACATTTACACTAAGCATATGAAACACATGTCTTGTATTAAGAGGCTCAGGACCACCCTGTTAGGATCATGGACCTTAATCAAGGTTAGAAGGTACTCAAAAACAAAACATATGACTATTTTAAGATTAATAGATTGTTTGCTATGCCATTCCATAAATGCTTAAAATAATCGCACAAGCAAGAGTTTTCAATACCATAGCTTGTTTATAACGTCACTCTAGTGTTTACAACACTCTAAATTTACAACAGGGTGTGCTTCCTTCATTCAAAGGGCCTTCATATCAGATTACAGAGAAACTTGAAATTTATTCCACACATTGTCCAATGTTGTTTTTAAAACATTAAAATAATAAAAACAGAATGTCATTTGAAATCATTTTACATAAATCTAAATCTAAATAATCTTAAAGTAATATCGGTTAATCTTTACTGCATTTCAAAACATTTAAAGTTTTAATTTTTTCAGCTTTTTTGTTTTGATGAGCAGAAACTAACCCATATTCCAAAAGTGTGTTTTTAACCCCCAGTTTTATCTTTGACCTCATAAATAAAGACCAGTTAATTTTTGCTTGCTTTAGTGCAGTCTTGCAGCTAAAATTGTACATTTTGAAGATCATGGAACACGTGCCATACAATTGCCCTTTGAAGTTTGGCACTGGGTAGATTTTCCGCAGCTCAATTTTTAAAGTGCTTTTACTTAAAGCCAGTCTGGCATTAAAGCAAATGGAATGCAAAGGGGAAAGTCCTAGCGGTCAATCCTTAACCTTCAACTATTAACTTTCTGGGTTCTGTTTGACTGTAATAAAACAAATTCACTGTTGCTTAGAGATGCACAATCAAGTACACACAAACATGTACATTACTTGGCCATTGGAGTCAAACCTAGTGAAGTCAAAACCCTACTGCATTTGTCTTTAGAGCAAGAAATTAAATAAGATGAATAAGAAGGCAAAGATGCATAAACAAAACAAAACTTATACTATATATTCTGATAGATTCTATGCGCTTAACATACAAAAATAAAAATCTAACTACAAATTAGACTATCTTCAAGGCTTATGTGAAAAATATGTGTTTATTGTTTCATATATGTGTCTTATACTTTTATACATATACATAATGACAAAATTATTTAGACTAATAACTGTACTTAATATTTAAATCATTTTATCAGATTGAACAGTGCAGAAAAACAAAAAGCAAGTTCTACTAGACCGTCTCATGCTACAGATTTTAGGAATCCCTGAGTCTTTTTTAAAGCTTGAATCAAAAAGGCGTATTATTATTATTTTTATTTTATAATATAATATAATTATTATAATTATAATTATTATTATTAATAATAATAAATAAGGCATATGGTTTACCTTACCTTACCATATCAGGCTAAGGTAGTCTGTATTAGCTAATTGTAATTTAAATAATCATTTATTCCATTAGCTACAAAACCTTTACCTTAGGCCTGTCAAATTCAAGATAGATTCAAAAATATTATGTATAGATACATAATATTTTACCTCTGATAAATTCATTAGCAAATCACTTATCATCTGGAGGTAATCAGCAAACATACACACTGTATCTACAAAAGCACTGGAAAATCTGACCATCATTTATGTATTTTTTTTTAACCTAATGTTTCTACTTTTGCTTTTATAATCACCTTTACACTTCTGTAAATGACTTTCACTTGATCAGCCATAATAGTATTAGTTTAGACCCTAATGTTGTGTAAGGAGGTCTGCAGTGCTGCAAAAAATAGTCAATAGGGTCAGAAACTAAAATGTTTTATAAGAAAAAAAAGGTTTAACTGTAAAAACTAAACACATTTAATGTTGTGCTTAACTGTAATTCAGCAATCAAGACAAAAGTACTAGCACTAAATCTGCTTTATTCTTTTACTTAACTTCTACATCCTCCATCATATCAGACCAACAGTCCACTCCAACTTTTCACTTCAAAATAACAGTCACAACACAATGCTATGAATACGACATTTCCCCCCTTTTTGTAAAGGACATACTTTCTGCAACAACTAGGCAGAAGTATTAGTCTTAATGTCTATTAATTTCTAGTCATGTTCATTTAAGCAACCTTAACTCTGTAGTATAACGGTAACTCACATTTGATAACAGTAGAGGTACAGATTGTAACAATTCTGTATTATTAGAACTTACTTCAATGAAACAAAGTGCTTGCAGTACATCAGGTCTAAGTTACATAATCATGTAACTAACTAGGTTTGTGAGTGTTACGTGTAGGTCTGGGAGTGTGAGTGTTTGTGTGGTGACTGGTGTTATAAGCAGGAGTTTTATTGTGCATGAAAATGCAGTGAGGTTGGAAGCATTCCAAAGTTTCCCATCACTCAGCACATTTGTACCCACCCTTAGTTTTTTACTAACTGTGACAGAAACTGTAAACCTCCTGTGTCCCTTAAGATCATGCAGGTGGTTTAGAACTCTTTCTATATCCCCTTCTTTGAAGTAAGAAGTGTGTGCGCAACGCTTGGCATCTGTATACTGTTTCATTTTCTGTTGCAGTCATGTAACCCTTTTTCGAACAGCCATCAGTGGTTGAGCACACAAAAGGAGATGGTAAAATGGACAGTCTTGTGCGCATTTGCCTCCCACAGAGGAGCTGAAAAGTTAAAGTACTGTTACTGCAGGTTTTCAAGGCAGATGTTGCTGGATGGCCCTTTGGACAGTGTGTTTGAGCACACAATTGGATCTCTCCACAGCACCATTAGCTGCTGGATAGTAGAGTGAGAATGATGGTAATAAATATTTTCAAAAATGCAGTAAAAGCAGCAGATGTAAACCAAACACCATTATCAGTAACCATGCTTAATAGATTGCCATGGCAATCAAATACAGCTGACAAAACTAATTACAGAGTTTGCAGTGATAGTGTGAATAAAGGAGACCTCAGGCCATTGCTGTATTAATTAGATAATTTTATAGAAAACCTGCAATAATGCAGCAGTGTCAAATGGTCTGACTATATCCATAGCTACTTTCTGCCTTGGACCATCTGGCAGCGGTACAGGCTGAAGTGGAGCAGGACATGATTCCACAGTCTTGTCATTGAGTTAACATACATGGCAGGAACGGACAGTTTCGAGAACCGGAGCGTTCATGCCTGTAGAGATTGCAACGGCGCTGTTCAGTTCTTACCTCCCCTTGGTGCCCTTCATGCGCTATGGACACTAGTATAGGACGAAGAGCAACAGACATTCACTTCGGAAAACAAGTTTATCCTTAATAGACAGTTCCAGTCGCAGCCTTTAGTAAGGTAACAATTCAACTTGGGTATAGGAGGCAAAAGATTAGCAGTATTACACAGAATTACACAAAGCAGACAGAAAAGCAACAAACTCCCCATCCATAACATTAGCATCCTCAGGTAAAGCAACAGCATTATCTGTAGAAGTAGCAGGTAAGGGTGAATGTGACAAATAATCAGAAGGAGTATTTTGGGACACTAACACTAGCCCTGGACGCTATACCACATCATAATTAAATGACATGAGACGAACACACCACCTTGCTACTCAGAGTCCAACACGGCCAACACCTTTAGTGGTAAGCAGGGTTGTCAGAGCCTGGTGATCTGTACGAAAACCACACATGCTAATGCTTCTTTTTATAATGTGCCATATTTACGCTTGGAAGCGGATAGCTTGCAGGAAGCAAAGGCTACAGTACCTGGGGAAATATGGTGCTCAGACCATTATCAGCATCCGATGCAGTGCAGAGTCAAATAAATGTTTTACTTTTGACAAGCTTTGTTCTGCCTCTTTTGACCAACTGAAACCATTTAGCTTGTAGGCATGTGTGCACTGGAGCAATGACAGTGGCAAAATCAGGAATAAACTTACTGTACCACAACATAAGTCCAAGTGAGGAGTGCAAAAAGATGCATCAGAAGGTGGAGGAGCATTGACCATTGCTTGTACTCGTGATTCATCAGAAAGAAGGCCCTCTAATGACACTGTGTGTCAGGCCATCATGGGTAATGAAGAGATTGCGACTGTCCTTGTGCGGCGGTAAATAGTAGTAAGCATTAGTTGTCTCAATAACAGTGAAGACAGTAGAACCTTCAAGAGCAGCAAGAAGTTCATCCATGTGTGGCAACAAAAAATAGTCCAATATTACTGCTGTCTGAGGTCAACACAAATCGTGTTTTTTCAAACAAGCAAACATTGCACAGTAACACTAATGCAGGAAAGGCAAGGTCAGAAAGAGCATTAGGAGGCAGTTCTTGATTGTTTTTAATCCTCACATGCAGTGCAAACATGAGGTCTCTCCTTATTAATGGTGTGTCAACTGTGTGGCCATGTAATGAAACATTTGCTCACAAACACCCCACTACTGGAATTTAAGCTTTGGCATAAGTCACAAGCCTGGCTGTCGGTTAGGACAGTGCAACATTACTGAAATTACATGCATTAGTACTATGAGGCAAGATAGATACAGAAGACCCAGTATCAACTACCAAATTCACCACCCAGGCATTATTAGTAGAGACAGATCACTGTACTTGTGATGCTGGGTGGGCATGCTATACATTCTGTGTACAGAACAGCAACTTCTGGTAATTTAATTTCATGAACTTCGCACATGTTTGGTTGTGCGAATCGGCACACTTTTGCGTAATGCCCAGTTTTTTTACACTTTCTGCATGTTCCAGTTCCAGCAGGGCAGTTTGCAGCATTAGCTAGGTGTGTTTCTGTGCCACAGCGAAAGCAGGACTTCCGTCTACCCCCATGAACCGAATTGGAATTTGCATATGAATTTTTGTCTCTCCTGCATTTTACCAGGTGCTGCACTGCTTGTGCAGTAGCCTCGTGGAAATTTAAAATGGAACTAGCCTAATCAGCAGCAGACTTAATCTGACTTGCTATTGTGCCAGCTCTTTCCAGTGTGGGATGTTTTATTTAAAAGTCTCTCACATATTCGTTAAGCACATTTTCCACCAACTGATCATGAATCATCTTGTACAGTCACCGAATTCACATGTATCAACAAGTGCATGCAAAGAAGCAATGTATTGTATATCTGTCTCTTAAGGCGTGACTTTCAGCTACTATTTTAGCTTTTGGTACAAAGTAGGCTGTTAGCGCAGCCTCTGCATCTTTGTACGTTGTACCTGCGTTATGCAATGAGTGAAAAAAATCCATTGTCCCTGTGTGCTGAGACAGTGAAGCTGAACACTATTATTCTAATGCCTTACTTTTGCGAATCACAAGTTCTCCTTTTGTTCAAGGCAGGAATCAAAAACCTACATTCATTTACTCATACCAGATTGTTATGTAGGATATTTATTGATCCCTTACTGTATATTTGTATGATGCCTCTTAGCTTCCAAATCCATCTAAAAATGTAAATAGAGTAATTGAAGCTTCTAAATAAGTAGCAAATTTAATGAATTTGAGCAGAATTTAATGATTTTAGAAGTTTACTAGCTAGACTACAATCCTCCTGACACACTTTAAGTAACATAAATATGATTTTAATGATGTTGGTCTTGACTTTTGTTAATTACAGTGGTGCCGTTATAGCAGTTATACGTATCCTAGTGTATAGTGAAGCAGTGTCTGTCGTGGCTAGACCCCTAACTCATGAAGATAATATATAAAGACGTACCTATAGTCTGCTCCTCATGAGTTGTGAGGCATGCATATAAATCTGTACTGTAAAATTACAGCAAGTCTGCCTTGCACTTGTAATTGAAACATTGAGTTGTTTTAACTCACATATCTTTCCAATCACTAGGTATTTACAACCTCATAAAAATATGGCTGAACCCTTGGTCTTGTGAATCATGAAACCCCCCTTGTCTTGCAAGAATGGACCACTTCATAGAACATTTATGCCATCTTAATGGTAACATAAATCAGGAAAATATTTTTCATAGCTAAATTGAGCACTTTAAACTGCTTTTAATGAATAATGAAAATAATTTTTAATAAATCCAACCTTTCAACCCCTTCAAAAAAATAAACCTAAATTATATCAATAGCCTATTCATGTAACAATTTACAGCTCTGTGAGATAGATATTAGGAATAAGAGGTATTTTTTAGATTAGTTATACACCACAAAAAATTGAGCACTTAAAAAAAGTAAAAGCTTACCATGAAAAGACTATTTTTTAAAAAGGCTGTGAACAATGTGGACTGATCAGAAACAGCTGTCTGGCACTTTAGAGTAAGAGTAGGAAATAAATAAAGACACGTACGTTAAGTGGACTTTGTGTTCGAAATATATACACAATTGGCTTTAGATTATCCTTTACACCTTTTTCTTGTAGTTTGGTTGCACATTTCTTTATAAAAGGCAATTTTTAAAAAAGTTATCTTATGCATTTATGGGGTTACTTTGAGTTTTGAGTCTGGTTTTAAATGTAACAGAGATGCCATATGTATAGCAGATGATATACACATATTTTTGATTGGAAAGTCTTCTTTCCCCTAGAACACACATCTGCTTTCCCAGAAAGAAGAGGAAACCTGTCGTTTTGATTTTGAGCACCAAACGTGTTATGTAATATAATGTTTTCACAGTTTCTGCAACTCACAGACGTTAATGTTCATGGATTAGAATCATATAGTTACTGTATATTTTAATAAAAAATGTCAAATAGCTGAACATGCAATATACTCTTACATATACATTGCATTTACATATGCATTACGTTTACATATGCATTTTTTAGAATTTAAATCTGTTGTGTAGAAAAACACTGAGAGCAGAGAAGAAATATTTCAGTTTTTATGACAACACCACACTATTCTTTCATTTATATTTAAGAAGGGGATGAGCAGACTGAGCTTTTTTTGATGCATGTGGAACCATATTGTAAGGAATCTGTCTCCCAATCGCCAGAGGGCGCCCTCGCCGGAATATTGACCTTACGCTTTTACTTCCGGGTTCACTTCCTGTTTGGTTCGCTATTTAAACTAGCGCCTATTGATTATTAGTAAGCCGCCTAAACTACAGTGGACCCCAGCGGCTACACAAGCTTTCAAGAAATTAAAGGCTAAGTTTACTGCTGCCCCTATTCTCAGACCCACATCCATCTTTACCTTTTGTGGGTAGACGCTTCTAACTGTGGGGTAGGTGCTGTCCTCTCCCAGCGTCATGGCACACCACCTAAGCTCCACCTGTGCGCATTCTTTTCGTGGAAGCTAGCGCCGGCAGAATGTACCTATGATGTCGGCAACAAGGAGCTGCTCGCCATAAAGGAAGCCCTAACTGAGTGGAGACATTAGCTGGAGGGGAGCACGCATCCATTTCTGGTAATAACGGACCATAAAAACTTGGAGTATTTAAAGTCAGCCTCTTAATTCTAGGCAGGCCAGGTGGGCACTATTCTTTACCAGATTCCGATTTACCGTAACCTACCGGCCTGGTTCCAAGAACAGTAAAGCTGATGCACTTTCCAGGGTTCACGATGCTCCTATGCAACAGGCCTCCACTGAATATATTATTCAGTCCTGGGGGCCATCTGCTGGGATCTTGAGGGAGAGATCGAGACTGCTCAGCAGAATGACTCGCCACCGGCATGCCCCACTGATAAGACATATATACTTTGCTCTCTGCGTGGCCGAGTTATGTCATGGGTGCATACTTTCTTAAGTGCTGGCCATCCAGGAATGAACTTGAGCAGTACGTACTGGTGGCCTAATCTCCGGGAGGGTGTCAAGACCTTTGTGTGTGCCTCTACAACGTGTGCCCAGGCTAAGACCCCACACCATCTACCTGAGGGATTGCTTGAACCCCTACCTATCCCGCAGAGACCATGGTCGCACTTGGCTGTTGATTTCATCACAGATCTGCCTCCCTCTCACGATAATACCACAATCTTGACCATAGTTGACCATTTCTCCAAGGCCTGTCGTCTGGTACCGCTCAAAAGCTTACCCACAGTCATGGAACTTTCCGCTCAGCAACTTTTCCACCAGGTCTTTCGAAATTTTAGTATACTTGAGGACATAGTATCAGATCGTGGGCCCCAGTTTACAGCCTCCTATGTTTCCCTAGTCAGGAGAACCATCCAGCGTTCCGGAGAGTGCTCACATCCGTTCCAGCTCCTCGCCCTCGTGGATGGCCCCGAAGAACGCCTGGAGGAGTTTCTAGGAGGGGGGTAATGTAAGTAATCCATCTCCCAATCACCAGAGGACGCCCTCGCTGGAATATTGACCTTACGTTTTTTTCTTTCCGGGTTCACTTCCTGTTTGGTTCGATTTTTTAAACTAGCGCCTAATGCTAATGCAACTTACCGAGCGTTGGACTACTTTGTGTTTATGGTTTTGGATTTGTTTGCCTGTTCTTTGACTACGTCTCTGCCTTACGATTTGGATTATTTGCCTTACTTCTCCTTTCTGTGTATGATCTTTGCCTGCTTACTGATTACCCTTTTGGATATTGTCTTTGCGTTTAATAATATCTGGAGTGCTAAAAACCTGTTTGTTTTTGTAAATTTACTGTAACAACATTTAGCTTTACAGCAAACTTTTAACGCTTAAAGACTCCTATGTTTACAACACTTCTATCTGTTTTCAATCACTAAGAACCCCCAGCTACATTTTATATGGACTTTAGGTTTCCCTTTTGAGATTTATTCGACATTGTGCAGCATCCGCTTTGGGAATTTTCTCACCCTTACATTCTTCCTGAAGGCTTATTGGCTTAGGCCTATTGTCGCCACATATGAAAATTAGGCATAAGCAGGTGCTATCGCTCTATTATATTTCAGAATCTTCTCCTTCACAAAACAGCAAACTTTTATTTTACAAAAGAGCAAATATTCCTTACAAAATAACAAAATTGTGATGGCAGTTTGTTTCCTGAGTTGGCTATATCGAGCCGGACAACTACGGCCACTGCGTCCTATGCCTTGGAATGAGAAAAGTTCCAAGGCTAATGTGGAAGCAGCGTTGAATGAAACTGAATGCCGACACTGCGCTGACATGCTGCTGCACTTTTTAAGAGCTTGCCACAGCATTGGACTGACAACCAGCAGCGCAGCACTAGTGGCTACCCCAACACAGCAAGATGATGACAGTAATTTGGCATGGAACCTCCTTAGCTGTCCAATTACCTTTGCCGAGGAACACCTCTGCCCAGGGTCGGATTTAACAGACCCCCTCTCCTTTGTTCAAACTCTAATGATGATTTCATGTCAATGTCAGTGTCAGAGCAGGAACCCCTCGACAACTAAGGGCTGTCAGGCCACCCTCAGAAGCTTTTTACCCTGATATGCATGAGCAGTTGGTTAAAGTGTAGTCTGCACTCCAATCGGTGTGCGTCCACTCAGCTGCCCACTCGCTCTTTGCCCACATGGATGACGCCACCTGGTGAATAAGGCATATGCCTCAGCTACCAAGCCTTTGTCCTAATGCCAGAAAGAGGAAGGGAAAACTTTGACACTCCATCTTTCATGGTGGAGTTAACCTTGCCTCATCTTGATGCAGAGGACCACGCAGCTGAGATCCAGCTTACTGGAAGCTATTCCAGTGATATCGTGATGGATTGTCCATAGAGCACAGCTATTTTCTTCAGTTTTAATGCAGACCACCCCATTTCGACAGCAGGATGGAGTTGCTAATTTTACCTCAGAATGTCTCTGTTATGGGATAGGGGATTCTTAACCTCCTGGAAAAGGGTGAGGTGGCACAATTTTTCTCAAGCAAGCTTGAAATGGGATTCTACAGCTTGCTATTTTGTAGCCCTTAAATGGAAGGGAGGGGTGGAGATGGGGTTGTTGAGGTTCCGGGATGGGGTTGTTGGGGTTCTTCTTTGGTACGTTTCCTGAGGTTCGCCTTCGAAGGTGCAGCATATCAATGCTTAATCCTGACCTTTGGCACTGTGCATTTACTTTAAGTTTGTAAATGCAAAGTGCCTTCTCCTCCTTATTTGGACAATTTGCTGATCCTAGCTCATTTGCAGCAGGTGTTAGTCAGTCTTCCACTAGGGCTTGTGTGCACACTTGCAGAAGTGTGTCCTTGAACCAAGTCAAACATATCTGGGAATATGTTTTAATTCTCTGGATATGCGTGCTCGCCTGTCTTAGGAACTATGTCATCTGAATTGCCCCTGTTTAAGTGGAGCAGTTATGCTTGCTTGGAGGCTTTTTTAGAGGCTACGAGGTCAGATGGCCTCAGCCTTGGCTGTCTGTCATACATACCTCCTAAATATGTACCCACTACAGTTATAACTAAAAGCTTAGTTTTCAGTAAGAGCCTGAAAATAAACCAGCAATTGCATCCCAGTCACTCACAGATGCATCAGCGCCCTAAGGCTGTAGAACTATCAAGAAATATACAGCTTGGGAGTCCCCTTGGGGGTGGAGACACTTGGTGATCACAAAGGACACATTGTGACTTTGAAAACCCGCTCAGGAATGTGTAAGTGATTGTTGTAGCTCCAATATGGTTAAACCAGTCATTTTCTGACCTGAGAGAGCTGCGGTTGGCCCCTTAATGCCTAATTCCCATCAGGGGAGACTTTTTGTCTTAGGCTGAGGCATGATCTGGCATAGTCTGTATAATTTTAAATTTAAAAAATCAGAGATTAATTGAAATGAAATGTACAACTAATATTGTTTCAAGAAATTAGAAATCTTTTATCAAGTCAGAAGCACCATCATGTAGTCATAAGCACCATCTACTGCAAGGGTTAAAGGTTACAGTCTAAAGGTTAGCGGTAGGGAATGGAGATGACAACGATAGGGGTCATGTTTGAGAGCCTGAAGTACCTCTACTTTGTTTTGGAAAGGCCAGTGAAATTGGACAAACAGAATTTGTATAGCTGGTAATGACTTGGACTTTTCAGTGTAATAGACTGACCACGATTCTGCTCATCGTTCTGTCTTAAGGAAATGAATAATGACTTTCCAGTACCAGTCCGGTGCAGTGGTATGAGGAACACAATGTCTCTGTTCCCTCAATCAGGGAACAAGGGTTACCATACATAACCGAGCTGTTTCCTTTCTGTCGTTTAGGCCTATGCTGGGTTGAGTGACGACACTGGGGGTCCCTATACTACACGCTGGAATGTGTCGGAGGGTCTACCATAGGTAAGTGCCTACAGTGTGTCTAAGTGCAGCCTTACTCAACCTCATGCCCTACCAGCATGCATGAGAGCCTCATCTCCTTCCACAAGGGGGATGATATAGCTTTTTTCATATGCGAATATCCTCCACCGAACAAGACTCTAAAGGACACGGTTTTTAAACCTGCCGAATGTATTAAAAGTAGCCCAACCTGCAGCATTGTGTTTTTGTCAAGGTGGGAGCAGGACAGTGTTGAGGTATGCAGTAGGTCAGACAGTGGAGTTTAAAGTAGAGGTGGGACTGCATCAGGGATCAGCTCTGAGCTCCTTCTTGTTTGCTGTGGTGAGGATTCTGTTGACAGACTAGGTCAGACAGGTATCTCCTTGAACAATAATGTTTGCACATGACATTGTGGTCTGTAGTCAGAGCAAGGAGCAGGTAGAGGAAAACCTGGAGAGGTGGAGGTTTGCTCTGTGGAAAGAGGAGGAATGAAGGTCATTTGTAGCAAAACAGAGTACATGTGTTTGAATGGACGGGAGGAAAGTGGAACAGTGAGGTTACAGGATGAAGGAGTAAAGGAAAAAAGTTACAGGAGTTAAAGTACCTGGAGTCAACAGTCCAGAGCAATGGAGAGTGTGTAAAAGAGGTAAAGAAGTGAGTACAGGTAGGTTTGAAATGGGTGGAAAAACGTGTCAGAAGTGATGTGTAACAGGAGAATATCAGCTAGAATCAAAGTAAAGGTGTACAAGACAGTGGTGAGACGGTGCTGAGGAAGAGACAGGTGGCAGAGCTGGAAATAGCAGAGCTGATGATGTTAAGGTTTTTTTGGAATTGACAAGGTTGGACAACGAGTTCATCAAGAGGAGGGCTAATGTTAGATGTTTTGTTGAGAAAGTCAGGGAAGCCAGAGGTGGTTTGAATATGTACAGTGGAGGGATAGTGAATATATTTTTAAAAGTATCTTTAAAATGAAGCAACCAGGCAGAAGGCAAGGAGGAAGAGCAAAAGGGAAGGTATATGAATGCAATAAATGAGGACATAAAGTTAGTGGGTGTGAGTGAAGAGGATGTAGAGAATAGGGTTAGATGGAGACAGATGATTCACGCTAAAAGGGAACAGGCTAAAGGAGAAGAGGTGTGTGCTGAAACAGTAAATATCTGAAAATATATATAGTTTTTTCTTTACCCTTTGTTTTGGTCCACCCTGTTTTCCAAGCACTTAAAGCACTGTAAATAAACATCACTTTACACCTTACTATTACAGAGAGTACTGCCATTCTTTGGGTAGTGGGTGAACACCTGAGGCTGCTCTACCACAGTCTGCCTTTTTACCACTAAGAACTGATGATGGAACTCCAACATACTAGGAACTCACAGAAAACAGTGCTCTTCGAGAGTTTGTTAGCTACTCATGTACCTCTGAAAAAAAATGAACTTGGGGCAGGTGTGGCTTGGTGTTGTGACCGGGGTCCCAGTGAAACCCTATGGCCTTAGCTGCCCAGATCATTACAGCTGCCATATCAGCGTTGACCTCTGACTGACGGCCAGCTCCACCGAAGGGCCCTGCTCAGCAGTCTTGTCCACCTTAAAAAGGCTCAAGCCCACTCTCAGATGCTGCTACCAGCATTGTATCAGGTTTACGGCTTCGACTAGGGAGCCCCTTTTGTTCCTCCATTGGTCTGACCGACATGCTTAATGCTATGGAGGGTTGGGTAGCCTGCTCCTCCCTGCTGATTCCCACCACCCCCCGCTGCAGCCTCATACGCTGAAAAAAATCACGTTTTCTCAGCTGAAAAGCAACCTTCTGAAGAAATAATTTCTCTTTCAAGGACCTTTATTCCTTAGGAACCAACAGAAAGGGAACAAAACATTTTAATAAAAAAAAATAATAGCTAATAGCAATGTATAATAGCAGTAAAATTAACAATAAGCCATGTGTAAAGTTCTGACTATAAGTCCCATTCACGATCAATTGCTCATCTGCACGAGAGCACAGCGAGCGAGCACGAGAGCACAGCGAGCGACGAACGAAAGAAAACAAACAAATCAGCAACTTACGGTATGTAAAATACCTAAAAACTTTCAGCTCGTTCAGTGTGTAGAGTGCAGGATGTTTAGAGAGTCTTCTTCCGCCATTAGCGATAATTTTATTTGTGATAAATGTTTGCTAGTTAGCATTTTGGCGGAGAAGATCCTAGTCTTAGAGGAGCGCATCCAGACTCTAGAGAGGGTTAGCAAGGAAGCGATTAGCTCTCCCGCAGCGGCGAGTCTGGATGCTACAGGTGTAGCTAGCCTGCCCCTGACTCCGGCATGAGAGCCCTCACAGCGGGGCGAATGGGTGACGACTCGGCGGCATACTCGCGCAGCCAAAGCTAAGGCTAAGGCTTCGGCTAAGGCTAACCCACCGGAGCATGCCACTACGCTTCACGTGCCCAATAGATCTGCCCCTCCCTGCCTTAGGCCTTTAGGGGCGCCAGCGGCAGTAGTTAGATGTTTGCCAGGAGCCAGAGCACCGGACATAGCAGATAATCTTAGGGCTGTAGGCCAGCATAGATTGCTGAACTAGATTGCTGGTTTTCCAGGCAGCATGGAAAGAGGGAATTCTAGCTTATAAAAAAGCTCTTAGTGTAACTAGATCAACGTATCTTTCTAACCTTATTGAAATAATAAAAATAATCCTAGATTTCTATTTGACACCGTCGCAAAATTAACTAGGAATAAGACGACCTCAGAAACCTGCACCATAACTGCGTGCAGCAGTGAGGATTTCATGATGAACTTCTTTGATAATAAAATTGCAAAACATTAGGGGCGAATGGGTGACGACTCGGCGGCATACCCGCGCAGCCAAAGCTAAGGCTAAGGCTTCGGCTAAGGCTGAAGCTAAGGCTAACCCACCGTAGCATGCCACTACGCTTCACGTGCCCAATAGATCTGCCCTCCTCAGTGAAGCACCCACTGAGAAACCTGAAGGTACTCTGGTTATTGGAGATTCCATAGTGAGGCACGTGAAATTAGCTAGGCCTTTAGGGGCGCCCAGCGGCAGTAGTTAGATGTTTGCCAGGAGCCAGAGCACCGGACATAGCAGATAATCTTAGGGCTGTAGGCCAGCATAGATTTTCAAAGATAGTGGTTCATGCTGGTGCTAACGATATATGCCTTCGACAGTCGGAAACTAGTAAGGCTCACTTCATAGAGGTGTTTAATTAGCGAAGGCAATGTCCGATGTCGTAGTATGCTTTGGCCCCATACCATTGCGACGTGGTGACATAGCTTACAGCAGGTTATGGTCACTGAACCGCTGGATGTCCAGGTGGTGCTCCGAAAACAGTGTGGGCTATATCGACAATTGGAAAACTTTTGAGGGCAAAGCTGGCCTGTTAGGACAGGGCGGTGTCCATCCCACCCGGGAAGGAGCCGCTCTCCTTTCTTGTAACATAGGTCCTTTCTTGTAACATGTAAAATAGGACTAGTTAATAGTTGGCTGCCCAGAGCCCAGGCCAAGCAGCAGACCAACAGGCTAATCCGACCGTCTGCTAGCTGCACAGAGTCGTCACTCAGGGTCCATAATAATGAGACTGTGTCTGTTCCCCGAGCTATACAATATAAATATAGAAAAACCCCAAAAGTTTGCTTTAGTAATTTAATTAATATAGATATTCGTAACTCAGAGAATACTGAAGCCTGCTCCTCTGATCTAAGGCTAGGATTGTTAAACATTAGATCTCTTACTTCTAAAGCGCTTATGGTTAATGAAATGATCTCACATCTGGATTTTGACATTTTATGTTTAACAGAATCATGGACTAAACCGGACGAGCATGTAGCATTAAATGAAGCTAGCCCTCCAGCTTTCAGCTACATACATCAGCCTCGCCCTAATTGTAGAGGTGGAGACGTCTCAGTTATTTATAATAATAATCTAACTATCGTATAGAAACATGGACGAAATTTTAATTCATTCGAAGCTCTCTACAGTAACCTTACATCTGCAGAGACAAATAATAAGCAGAGTCAGTCGATCTCTCTCTAGTTCTTATTTACAGACCCCCAGGACCGTACTCTGAATTTCTTAGTGAATTTGCAGATTTCCTGTCTAACCTGGTTGTCTCCGCCGATAAAGCATTAATTGCTGGAGACTTTAATATTCATTTTGAAAACTCAGACGAAAATAGGCAGAAAATTCACCTCTAAAACCAGACCTTTTGAATGATTCTGATGAACAATTAACCGCATCAGATCAGAACTTTCACTCCTCTGGAAGAGAAAAACCTAATCGCACTCATCTCTTCTACAAAACCGTCAACTTGTGTGTTAGATCCTATACCAACACACTTTCTTAAGCAAATTGTACCGGCAGTATCAGAACCCCTGTTGAAAATAGTTAACTCTTCTCTCAGCAGTGGGTATGTTCCCAAATCTTTTAAATTAGCAGTGATTAAAACTTTAATTAAGAAACCTGACCTTGGCCAAAATGAACTGTCAAACTACAGGCCGATATCTAACCTTCCGTTTATCTCTAAAATCCTAGAGAAGGTAGTAGCGCAACAACTATGTTCATATTTACAAAGAAATAACATACACGAACTTTATCAATCAGGATTCAGGCCTCACCACAGCACAGAGACAGCACGAGTCAAATAAGCTAATGACCTCTTACTGGCATCCGACCAAGGCTGTGTCTCGTTGCTTATATTACTTGACCTTAGTGCGGCTTTCGACACCATAGATCACGATATTCTTCTTCACAGATTAGTAGGAATTAAAGGAACAACTTTTGCGTGGCTCAGGTCCTATTTAACCGATCGCTACCAGTTTGTAGATTTAAATGGTGATTATTCTGCGTGCTCCCTTGTAAAGTATGGTGTTCCACAGGGTTTGGTCTTAGTCCAACTTCTTTTCTTTCTTTTTCTCTCTTTACATGCTGCCTCTGGGAAAACATAATTCGTAAGCATGATATCAGTTTCCACTGTTACGCTGATGACACACAGTTATACGTCTCATCAAGGCCTGATGTGAAAGGCCAGTTTAATAATATTGAGCAATGTGTGAAGGAAGTAAAAGATTGGTTGTTATGCAATTTCCTCTTGCTTAACGCTGACAAGACGTCAGAGAGGTTCTGGTTCTAGGACCACGGGTAGCTAAAAGTAAGCTTCCTGATCACACCTTAACCCTAGACAGTCTTTCTGTTTCACGGAGTGCAACAGTAAAAGATCTGGGTGTGATTTTAGACTCCAATCTCTCATTTGAAGCCCATGTCGACAATATTAGCAGGATAGCGTTCAATCATCTCAGAAATATCGCTAAAATAAGAAATATCTTGTCGCTTACTGATGCTGAAAAATTAGTTCATGCGCTTATCACATCCAGGCTGGATTACTGTAACGCTTTACTGTCTGGATGTTCAACTAGGTGCATTAATAAACTTCAGTTAGTCCAGAACGCAGCAGCGAGAGTCCTCACTAAAACTAAAAGATACGAGCACATCACACCAGTCCTATCCACACTGCATTGGCTCCCAGTGAGACACCGCATCGATTTTAAAATACTACTTTTAACTTATAAAGCTCTAAATGGTCATGCACCGCAGTACTTAAGCGAACTTCTAGTGTCTTACGTTCCGCCACGCCTACTTCGATCAAAGGATGCAGGCTGGCTGTCAGTACCGCGCTACATAAAAACTACAGCAGGGGGCAGAGCCTTTTCTTACAGAGCCCCAATGCTATGGAATAGCCTCCCTATGTATGTTCGGGAATCAGACACAGTCTCAGTGTTTAAGTCCAGGTTAAAAACGTACTTATTTAATCAAGCATTTTGTATTGATTCCCCTTAGATAAAGGAGCAGATCTGGGGGACTCATGGGTATTGAGTATTATGGTGATCTGGTATGTTTAGATGCTGTCTTCCCCTCTCTTATTGATCACGGTTTTGATGATGAGAGCGGCTGGTTGCTTAACATATCAGGGAGCCCTCATGTCTGTGTTTCCCTCTGGTTCTCCTTTTAGTTATGCTGACCTAGTTAGTCTTGCCGGAGTCCATCCTTGCACTCTACATTATTCATTTAATCAATCCAAACCGTGTGATTACATTGTCACTTAACTGCTTTCTTCTTTTTGAGTTCCTTTCCCTCTCTCTCTCTCTCTCTCTCTCTCTCTCTCACTGTTGAGTTACATACGCCACAACGGAGCTGCTGGTGATCCAGACCCCACCTCCAACCCGGTCCTGTGGGACCCTTCCCTGTGACCTGCCCAGCGGATGATGCATCACCAGGGCGATCTAGGACGACCCACTTCGCCATAAAGACGTTCCGGCTGCTCTCTAAGGACTAATGATTAAAGTTGTTCACACACACACATTGTAACCTCATAATCCCAGCTTGTGTCCAGCTGGCTGGCTATTTAATACTATTTGAATATTTTCTTTTTAGCCATAGCAACCTTAAAAGCCCTCTCTGCTGCTTCAGTGGTACTTCATGCTTACTTCCTCAATGCTTAATTATCTGTACGCTCGGGATAAAAAACATGTTGCAAATCCCCAGCAACCAACCATAACTGAAATGCACCTTGCTCAACCCTGACTGTCTGAAATCACTGGAATGGTCAGTTCCAGCAGCACAACTTGTTTGATGGATTCCAAAACGGGGATAATATCTTGTTGCAGTTATAAGTGCAATACAAATAGGGAACAGCTATTTACCCAGGTCAACTACTAATTGCCAGCCCTTTTAAGAGGTCAGTATGCCTGCAGATACCTTTTTTTAAGTTGACTGCTCTCCAGCCTTGACAGAAATAATCCTATGTTAAAAGGGTCGTGACTGATTTTTATCAATGGAATTTATCATGCCTTCATTTGTAACTTTCTCGAGTGCGTTTGAACTGTAGCTCAAAATATGCTTTAGTGTTCCTTACTTGAAACAGAGTGAAAATGTGCTGAATTCTGCAGGATATCGTACACTGAAAGGATAAGAAATTATATATGGTGTGTCTAGGCCTTCCAAAACTCTCTTCAGGTAACTTTCCTATGGACTATCTTGTCCAGGCTTTTTGTTGTTTCATGCTTATTACCCTACAGGATCTAATTCCCATCACATTTGCTCTCATCTAGTCTTTGTAAAAGGCTGTATTTTTCCTTTTATCTGCCACGTTTCATGAGTGGTGCTGGAAAGGAACGTAGCCCCACACTGTCCCACTGGCCGTTGGTGCAGCAACTATGCCTCTGCCTCCTATACAGTTTTTTCTGTCTTCTATTTTCTCCCAGTCCTCACGTATATCCCTGCATTAGCTACTTTGAGATTCCCTGAGTCCCTGAATTTAAACACTTCTTTAGTTCTTGTTACTTTAAATTTATCAGCCAAGGGTTTAAAAGGTAGTTGGCAATCTTTTCTGGCAGGCCAGACTTGTCTGTCATTTCCAGCCAATTATTTAACTCTGTAAAGATAGCCTGGGACCAGTAAATTATGTATCTCATCTAAAAAAATGAATAAAAGTGAATATAAAATTACTTTAAGCATTTTGTGTTTGGGTATAAAAAATACTGTTTTTAAGCTTTTTCAGCATGCCCTGTTTTAGACCATTTTTAGCACCTGAACATTAAACTGTGATTAATGCAAAGATTAAAACCTAAAGATAATCTTAAAATTTAAAAAACACAAACTCTTCCCAAAATATTTACCCAGTTTAGAGAGAGGACGATTCAGACAATTCAGTTGGCCCAAGTTAAGGTTTAAGTGGGTATGGTGGTCAAATAAAAATTTATTCGGAAATCCTTAATGAGTCTAGCAGTTTTGTTGGCGGCATTATCTCAATCACTGCTGACTCTCTATGATGCTACAGCAAAGGTATTGACAGAGAGACCAAAATCATATCCTTCAGGAGCCTTGCTGTCTATAGCTACACATATTCCTTCCTTGTAAAATCAGCAGTTACACCACTAAAGCAAACATACGGGCCAAGTTCAAAGAGTGCACTATCATCACTGTCTGGAAGCTAACAAATCTATAGTGAATAACTGCCAGCAACTGTAATGACTAAAGGATCCAGGCTTGGTTTATATCTGATAAAAAATGATTGATGGATGAAAAAGAGGGCACAAGGCAAGGAAACAGGTCTTGGGTGGGGGATAAAGATGAGCTCTCTGTCATCTTCTTCACAGATAAAAGTGCCTGTGAGAAATCCATCAATCCACTGTCCTTTTACTTTCTTCTGGACCTTTTACAAAATAAACATTGATTGACCTGAAGAATACTCCCTCTCCTGAAGATATCAGATAACATAATCCATCAAACCACAGACCATGAAATTACTGCTAATATTCCATCCATGAGGCAGTTTAATGTGAATAAATGTTAAAACCAGTAAAAAAAACAAGCAAGAGACATCGAGGCACCAAATAATTGAGCGTTAAGATAAAACGCTCAATGCGCAAGACCTGTCAGCTAGGCTCTAGCAGACAAAAAGGTCCAAATGGCAAAAATGAAATTACATCTGGTCAAAAGATGTCCTTTTTATGTACAGAGTTTGAGAATGGCAACTCTGATGTCTGACCTGACCTCTTTTTCGCCTTTTGTTCCATTTGAACTAAAAGGTTTTAATGGCTAGTAAGGCTGTGCCATAATATTTTTTGGGCTAATATTTGCTAGACATAGAGACATGATGTGTTACTAAATGAAGAATGATATAAAATGGAAAATAGCAATTATAATATTTAGATATCAATAAGCAAATACATTATCATGTTGCTGAAAACCAAAGCTCATGCTTTAGTTCAACCTAATAGTTTGAGTTAAGGCAGCTTTCACACTATGTATTCTTCTGTGCTGATATGAAAACTGACTCACAATATTTAAACAAAAATATCAGTTCTAGCTAGTTAAGGCTAGCTGTATTATTTATTAATATAAACATTTGTCACAAATACATTACATATTAATGTATTAAGACACACCAACAGATGGCATGCTTGAAGTATTGGACAATATTTAAAGTGAGACTGGTTCTATAATAACATCATAATAGTTAAAAAACATCCCAACATGAACACATTTGTTAGCTCTGGTTGCATTGCACAATTAAAATATAAAGTGTCTTGAATTATTTAGTAAATCATAGAAGCTCTTTTAATCCAGTGACCTGATTGGTCATTTTTTTCTTAAATAAAAAGGCTATAATATATCTACAGTAAATTCTCATTGATAGTATAAAAAAAAACACTCACTTGTAAAAACAGCTTCTGTTCACAGCAAGCCGTTTTGATTCATGATGCAGAGAGGAGAAAGGCAAAATTGTAGGACTGAGAATAGTGATGTTGAATGTTGGGACAATGACAGGGAAAGGTAGAGAGCTGGTTGATATGATGGAGAGAAGGAAGGTGGATATATTGTGTGTACAGGAGACCAGATGGAAGGGTAGCAAGGCTCCTAGTATTGAATCGGGATTTAAGTTGTTTTATCATGGTGTGAATAGGAAGAGAAATGGGGTAGGAGTGATCCTGAAAGAGGAGTTTGTAAAAAATGTTCTGGAGGTGAAAAGAGTGTTAGACAGGGTGATGAGTCCGAAGTTAGAAATTGAAGGGTTAATGGTGAATGGTGAATAAGGGGAGAGAGTAGTGATAGGCGCTGACTTTAATGGTCATGTTGGTAAGGGGAACAAAGGTGATGAGGAAGTGTTGGGCAGGTTTGGAGTCAGGGAAAGGACAGATGATAGTAGACTTTGCTACAAGGATGGAGATGGCTGTGGTAAATACTTTTTTCCAGAAAAGAGAGGTAAACCGGTAGATAACATCTTATGTAGATGAAGCGATCTGAAAGAGATTAGTGACTGTAAAGTTGTGGTGGGAGAAAGTGTATCCAGACAGCATAGAATGGTGGTGTGTAGAATAAAGATGTTGGTCTGGAAGAAGAAGAGATCAAAGGTAGAGAAAAAAACTTTATTGTGGAAGCTGAAAAAGGAAGAATTCTGTAAAGAGTTGAAACAGGCTCTGGGCGGTCAGCTAGTGTTTTAGATGAATGGCAAACTACAGCAGAAGTGATCAGGGAGACAGGAAGAAAGGTGCTAAGTGTGCCATATGGAAGGAGGAAAGATGATAAGGAGTCTTGGTGGTGGAATGAGGAAGTTCAGGATAGTATACAAAGAAAGAGGTTAGCCAAGAACAAGTGGGACATGGAAAAGACTGAGGAAAGTAGACAGGAATACAAGAAAGAGTGAGAAAACGACCAGCTGCCACTACCTTGATGATGGCTACAGGAACAGCTCTGTAATGATACAGTACACTTTTTATGCTCAATATTAAAGAGAAAAAAATTAAAAACATTAAACATATAAAAAATGTTTATCCACACCTAACATCAGCTTGCTACCTGTAAAAAACTACAAGACCATCTCCAAGCAGCTTGGTGAGAAGGTGACAACAGTTAGTGTGATAATTCACAAATGAAAGAAACACAAAATAACTGTCAATCTTTCTCGGTTTGGGGCTTTATGCAAGGTCTCAACTCATGAAGTTTTAATGACCATGAGAACTGTGAGAAATCAGTCCAGAACTACAAAGGAGGTTCTTGTTAATTGTGTCAAGGCAGCTGGGACGATAGTCACATAGAAACAATTAGTAAAACAACACTATGCTGTGAGGGACTTAAATCCTGCAGCACCTGCACTGCCCCACTGGCCAAGAAAGCACGTCTGAAGTTTGCCAATGAACATCTGAATGATTACAGTGGGGAAATGTAAAAATCAGCATGGCATCAAATAATTTTTCCCTCACTGTAGCTATACCTATAGGAGCTTTGGTAGAATGTATGTTGTAAGGTCATCACATGACACATTTTGACCCAAGAGATTATAAAATCTGTAGTAGTTTAAAAATGTTTTTTAAAAAAAAACTTGCCTTGATTTCTTCTATTGCCTTTTGATTTAAAAATTGCTTTGATGTCTGTAATTGCAAAATTGAGTAACGCTGACTAATTAAAACCTCACACTTATGTAAATGATTGTTTTCTAATGTTTATATATAGTTGTATGTTTATAAATTAAAATTTTAAATATTTTGCATTTTAACAACTTTATACTTTTATCAATTTTTATAGCGCATATGCTGTTGACATCTTGACACACTTTAATTTGAATTTATGACAGTGTTACTCCACATCTTCTTAAATTTTATGTTATTTATGTTACTGTTTAACTTTTATGCTGACGATATTGCAATTTTTTTGTGTTTGCAAGAAACAACAACAAAATTTGCTTTAATTATTCCTCATTATTGATACCAAGAAAGAGACAAAAAAATGTTAAGTAGATCAGTGGTAAGCAGACAAGTTAATTCCTTACCCTGCAATAGTCACCTGACCTTTAAGTGAAGGACAGTCTTGACTAGGGACACCGCTAGAAATATTGGGCCCTATGACAAAATATGAGAATGGTGGGTTTACTGCATGTTCACAACGCTAAGGATAATAATATTTCAGCGTGATGCCTTAGAAAGTTATAAAGTGCAAAATGTAATTAGTTAAACCAAGTATTTCCTATTTGACCGTTGTTTTATGATATACATATTGAACAATTGACAGAAATATTCAGGGATATAAACTAATAAAATGTTACACATGTAGATCAGAAAAATCAAATTCTTTCTTGTGGAGCATGCCCTAGAATCCCTGTACCAATCTCCATTTGGGACCTTGGTATTTTAAAAAAACCTGCATATGGCAGTCTCCACTATATGTTTGAAGTTAACATTTATTAGGTAAAATGGCATCTTACAAAATATGAGCGAACATTTGTTATTGCACACCAGACTGGAATATTGTAATAACTGAAAAACTAAACATAAAATAGTGATTTAAAACTTGGTTTGACTGTAATAGGAAAAAACTTTAACAACATTTAGATAAATGTAAAATCAGATACAGAACTAAAATATAATACCCTTTTTGCTGTGTTTGCAGAACTGGGGGAGCCATGATCCGCTGTCCCCTGTGTCAATGGCGCTTGGTGCATACAGTGACTCACAGTGAAGAGCGATTAGATATCGTTAAGTTATCGTTAACTTACCTAAAAGCTGGTTACTGATAGTTGGTAACTAGATGTAGGTGTAATTAACAGTGCAACAAGTTTAAACTACAAAAACTGTAAAAAAGACTGTGGACCAACAAATCAAGTCAGTAGAGCCCACTTGATTAATAGCAAAAAGCATACAGTGTTTGTATCCATATATACACTGCATTTTTTTATACAAATGCTTTCCATTCAGAATTTTTAGTGATGAACATTGTTTTTATGGCAACCAGTATAGGAACACTGACTGGTGATTTTATTCTTCAAAGAATTATTAAGATATTATAAAGTATTATAATGAATCCTTTTTTTAAAAATTAATTTAACGATTTTATTATGTTAATAATCCCTATAACGTATAATAATCCCTAAATGTCTGTAAATGAAGCAGCACTAAGAACTAAGTACTCACTTTTTTATGCATGTCAAGTCAAGTCAAGTCAAAAAGCTTTTACTGTCAATTTGGACATGAAACAAAATAATTTTAAAGTGAGAGTGCTACATAAAACACAGCTACACAAAACAACATATCAACAATACACACTGAAGACTAAGGGTAAATTAACATAATTCACAGTGTAAGATTGCAAATTGTGCAAGGAACGTACAACTTTCTTATCATATGCCAACTTACCATGAGAACACGCTCACATTTGACCCTGAATAGCATAACATTCTTATATTTAATGGAAGATAGCATTCATAAGTAAATATTAACGCATTATATTTTTGGCATTTCTGGCATATGCCCGTAGCTCAGTAGCTAAGTGGTTAAGTTGGTGGACTAATGATTGGAAGATGTGGGTTCAAGTCCTAGCACCACCAAGCTGCCACTATATGCCCCATGAGCTTGGCCATTAACTCTCCACTGCTCAGTTGTATAAAAAAGAGCTAATTATAAGTAGCTCTGGATAAGGGCATATGTCAGTGAATATGCTGAATTATGAATGCTGCCTTTTTTCATTAAATATAAGAATGTTATGCTATTCATTGTCAACCGTGACAGTGTTCTCATGGTAACTGGTGGTCAAAATTAGCACATGCCTTAATACTGCATTGTGCAGACACACATACAGCCCTTAAGCACTTTCTGCTAAAAGCTGACTCTGTGAAATAATTAATAATAAGCACTGCCAAACGATATTGTGTACTCGTTTTTTAGACAATCTAGTACTTCCAGCTTCATTAAACTTCGAAAAATGTAGTCCAAACCCAATATGTCAGAGTCAGCTAATTTATAAAAAACCAGCTAAAGCTATCATGTACCTTCTATTTCACATTTTTAATACTGTAGATAAATACTATATTCTAAAATAAAACACAAGAAACTATTATGGTAAATTTAGGTTTAGGTAAATTCCTGCTATATAGTAGGCAATTTTTGTACTGGTTTTAACTTATTGGCACCCAATAACTGTTGGTTTATTAATGCATGGTTTATATATGCTTTTGATTAGGGGAGAGGATGAATTTGATTTTAAAAATCTTTCCAAAACAATTGCAGAAATTCACAAATGTGTTGCAATTGAAGTTTCTTTGCTTTCACCATTCAGTTTTTGTTTTTTTTTCATCTCTAATAGTAGAGACAGCATAATGAAAGGTTTTGGGTTCTTTTCTTGCTGTCATATTAATCCTTATGTCATATTAATCCTTTTGGTTGTGCTATTGTTTTACAGTTGTTTGTTCATGTTTCATGCTTTATTGTTTAATGTTATGTTTGTTTCTTTTTGTCATGTTTGTTTTTTGCTTTATGTTTTTAGTTCTTGTTCTTGCCTTTGTTTACTTGTCATGTGATCCTTGTTCCTCATGAGCAAACTAACCAATGAAAACATGACTCGAAGACAGGGGAATCACATAGCAGTAACACGTGTTGCTTATTGTGTTCATGTGTCTCTCGTCTAGTTAATGTGTTCCCTGTTAGTCTTGTGTGTGTATGTACTCCTATTTTAGCCTTGTCTTTGTGAATGATTGTTTGTGTTTTACTGCTCGGTGAGTCTTTATTTATGCTAGTGTTCATGCCATGCCATGCCATGCCAAGTCAGGTTTAGTTTATGTTTATTTGTTTATCACTTTGTAAATAAACTGCACATTGGGTTCTAAAATATGTCTCGCTTCAGTGCGAGTTGCCACTCCAGAGGCAAGCTCGGATGGGGCTACTTCTCCAGAGGCAAGCTCCAAGATGGCTGCCACCCCAGAGCCAAGCTTCAAGATGGTCACCGCTTCACAGCCAAGCTCTAACAAATAAATGTGTTCAGTAGTAAATCACTCTATTTTACAATACGTTTTAAAATCTTATATCAATCTTAAGGCTTATGTCAGATGTAGGTGGAGTACTAGATAAATTAGCTATATTAATCATGATATCATTAACGGCTTCTAACAAGGTTATCAAACCAAATGTATGTGTGCATAAGATAACTGCAGCACAGGTTATTTACTCACTTTACACAGTGACAATAATAAATTATTCCATAACTTAAACAAAAAAAATATTTTCAAGAAAAATGCTTGAAACAAAGTGATGATTTTATTTGGCTTTCCTGGAGAATACATACCTCTCCTGCCTTTCGCCCTTTTAGAGACGGCTGTGATAGGCTACAGCAGATCCCCGTGACCCCGAATTAGGAAATAAGTGGGTATAGAAAATTTGCAACGTACACTTGGTAACACTATGGTGCTCTGGGACTCTCGAAGAAAGCTTTTGAAGCTTTTAATTGAATTCAATTTCCCACTGCTATCAATTTCAGAGTTAACCTTTCTCCTTTTTTTCAATTTTACACTTTAATGTACCCCCCCTTTCCCCACACAAACAATGTAATCATTTTAGATTTAGCAAATAGGAAGGAAATGCTTGAATATTTGAGGACTGTTTATTAAATATATTTTGTTTCAAAATACTGCACTGCATTGTAATGTTAACTGTGTGAGGATTTTAAAAAATATGAACTTGATTACAAAGCTAGTGACTAAGCTGTGTAAGAAATTGCAACAATTTAATACAGCAGCAACCTTTCCTTCTCCAAAATTCAAACCCTTCACCACTTACAACCACCACCACAAATAAAATATGATATTTGTAAAATAGTAAAACTGCAATCCGGGCTAGCAGATTAACCAATATAGAATAATGTTTAAAGAATGAACAATAGAAAGTTAGCAGAATTTAAACATATTTATAGAAAATGCTGTTGACATCTTAAGAAAGTAGATTTTTTTCTTGCATCTAAAGATGCCCTTGTGTTGTCCTAATACATTAAGGATGTTTTTTAGGCTGTTTTATATTTGTCTTTTTGGATACATTTTTCTCCCCAAACAGGATGCTGCTGAAATAATTTCTTTTATCTATGCTTACATCAACCCTCTGATTGAACTGAGCAACAAGCCAGGGAGCATATGCTGAAGGACATCTTATAACAAGGAGCATTATTATGATAAATGTTAATTAAGTAGTGTTTTAAAAATTATTTTTGAAGGATATCAGCAGAATTTTAAGACCTATTTAATGACCAGTGATGGTTTAAAATGTCATTAAAACAAACAGCTGCTTAGTTATGATAAGTGTTATTTCATGCCATTTTTTCTTTTTCACTTAGTTTTAGTTTTAATAATAAAAAACAAATGTTTTTTTTGTATATTTCCTATGTTTTAAATTCAGAGATGGGGCAAAAATAATTTTATTTACCTATATTTAAGACAAAAAAGCTATACCAACCCAGATGACTTGTTTCCTGAGAGAGCTCATAAAACGCTGATGTAGTGCATATAGTGTGAGAAAACTTCATAGATGTTTTAGGTGTTTACTTTATTTGCGTGTTAATTTTACACATTTTTTTTTATCCCATCTTCATGCAATCTCATAATTTCTTCCAGATGGTGCTTTAATAAACTTCCTAAGCTTCCCATGAGTTGGTTTTACTGCACAAAACCAGAAGATTCCAACAGGTTTCAGTCTGGAACAAGCCACAGGGCACAGCTGGGACTTATTTCTGAAATCTTTTCCGTCTCTGCTGCCCCTAAACAACCAGACTTAAAACTATTTTAACTATTTAATAATAATTAGAAGCTATAATTGTTCTTTTACCCACATGCCCCAATTATGGGGCCCACAATACAAGAATTACTTTTTCTGCAATGTAGGTCATAACTGAGTTCATACGTAACAGAATTTTGCCATTAACATTTCTGCTTTTAGGCGTTGTTGAAATGTATTCTTAATTGCATTTAATCTGTATTTTCCCTTAAATTCTGCATGAATTTTTAGTATTTGATGCACAAAGCTTGTCTTCTATTTAATGGCAGTGTAATCTACTTACACCACATTTACTATAACCAAATTTTAGAATTGAGGCCTGAAAAAAACGTTTTTTTGGATGGCTACTGAATTCTATGAGTTATTATACCTTAAAATCATTCTGCAATTTATTTCTGTATTATTTATTTTTAGAGGAATTTAGTACGCCAAAACAACGCCACCACTTATGGTTGATTTCTCAAAGGTGTCACTAGGTGGCAGCAAGAGAGCGTACATCGCGGAAGAAGCAGCACAAACATGCAGTATCTATCTATCTATCTATCTATCTATCTATCTATCTATCTATCTATCTATCTATCTATCGAACAAATAAAAACAAAAATTAGACCAAATTTACAAATAAAATAAAATATAATATTTCTGTGAAAAGAATATATTTTTCATACACCTTATTTTACACATGGGAAACAAGGTTGGCTATACTTTAGACAGGGTGCCACCCATTGTAGGACACACATAGTGCAATAGTATTTATAAAACGGTTTAAAGTAAAAAATATCTGTTAATAGATTTCCTTTTTAAACACCCATTTGAGGTTTGATAATGGGTTGCTATAATAAACAAACAACAAATTAAATAAATACATTAAGATAAATTCTAGTATTGCAAAAAAAACAACAACATGCAATTCCATGTAGAAGCAGGATGTCAGGGTCTCTTGCCTGCAGATTTCTGATGCAAATTCTTAGGATTTCTTTTTGCACTAAAACCTTAAAAGTAAGTATATTACTTTAAAATGCATATATTTAAATAAGTGTAAATCCATGTTTGACCTATTGTGCATTTTTAAATATTGCATGACCGAAATATTTTGCAGGTCTATTTAAGCATGGATTTGCAGCATTTTTAGCCAGTGTCTTCCATTGAGACCTAAATTCATGTGAACAGAACTTTTAATTTTTAGGGGTGGGGTGTAAAAAATATGCAAAGAATTCTTTAAACATTGCTATCTATTAATAAAGCTCAGCATCATGCTTCAGTAACATCAGTCTATTTTAACTTCTATTTCAACTTGGGGTCACCAAACTCGGTCCTGCAGGGTTTATTTCCAACGCTAATCAAACACACCTAAAGTAGCTAATCAATGTCTTGCTAGGTAAACTTGAAAGTTACAGGCGTGTGTAGGCAAATGGAAGCTAAACCGACTAAAAGGACAGAGTTTGGTGACTTCTGTTATAGACCATATATTTGGTCATAAAAGTAACATTGAGGAGTGCATGTCTAAAGATAGGAATGATGTGAAGTATGATCCTGAAAAAGAAGACACATCTGACAAGTGGACAGTCCAAATGACACAGATGTCCAAAGTTAAATCTTAAAATCGAATAAAGGTTAAATTTCATGGTTGCCAATCCCTTATGACAACCAAGGCAGAGCACCAACAGAAGACATCATCAGAATGACCCCCGGGCCTATTGGATATTCTGTGTCACATGTTCAAGACGCCAAAATGGTATTCGAGTTGTTTATACCATAATCTGTGTAGAAGATCTTGATTGAGATGACAGACACTAAAGGGAGAATGGCAACAGCTGAGATTAACAAAACACCTGGATGCTTACATAGAAAAAGCTGTTGCTTATTGCTGGGGTGTACAGATCCTAATAAGTCACTTGCCATGTACACCCCAGCACCAGAGGTTACTGTAGATTAACAGCTAGTCTCCTTCAGAGGCATGTAGGAACAAATATAGGTGCATCTCAATAAATTAGAATGTCATGGAAAAGTTTATTTATTTTAGTAATTTAACTCAAATTGTGAAACTCGTGTATTAAATAAATTCAATGCACACAGACTGAAGTAGTTTAAGTCTTTGGTTATTGTAATTATGATGATGATTTTGGCCCACATTTAACAAAAACCCACAAATTCACTATCTCAATAAATTAGAATACTTTATAAGACCAATAAAAACATTTTTAGTGAATTGTTGGCCTTCTGAAAGTATGTTCATTTACTGTACATGTACTCAATACTTGGTAGAGGCTACTTTTGCTTTAATTACTGCCTCAATTAGATGTGGCATGGAGGTGGTCAGTCTGTGGCGTTGCTGAGGTGGTATGAAAGCCCAGGTATCTTTGACAGTGGCCTTCAACTCATTTGCATTTTTGGTCTCTTGTTTCTCATTTTCCCCTTGACAAAACCCCATAGATTCTCTATTGGGTTCAGATCTGGTGAGTTTGCTGGCCAGTCAAGCACACCAACACAATGGTCATTTAACCAACTTTCGGTGCTTTTGGCAGTGTGGTGCCAAATTCTGCTGGAAAATAAAATCGGCACCTTTAAAAAGCTGGTTGGCAGAAGGAAGCATGAAGAGCTCTAAAATTTCTTTTACGGGTGCAGTGACTTTTGGTTTTCAAAAAACACAGTGGACCAACACCAGCAGATGACGTTGCATACCAAATCATCATAGACTGTGAAAACTTAACACTGGACTTCAAGCAACTTAGGCTATGAGTTTTTCACCCTTCCTCCAGACTCTCAAGAGGAATACGACAACTGTAGCCAAATTCCTTGACACGTCTGTGTGTGATGCCTTGACCCCAGCCTCAGTCCATTCCTTGTGAAGTTCACCCAAATTCTTGAATTGATTTTGCTTGACAAGCCTCTCAAAGCTGCGGTTCTCTAGGTTGGTTGTGCATCTTTTTCTTCCACACTTTTTCCTTCCACTCAACTTTCTGTCATCATGCTTGGATACAGCACTCTGTGAACAGCAAGGGTTTTTGGTAATTCTGAGCCAAAATCATCACAATTAAAAGAACCAAAGACTTAAACTTCTTCAGTCTGTGTGCAAAGAATTTATTTAATAAACAATTTGAGTTAAATTACTTAAACAAATTAACTTTTCAACGACATTCTAATTTATTGAGATGCACCTGTATATGTAAAGAGCACACTAAAACAATCCCATACTGTGATTCACACACACACACACACACACACACACACCTTGTCAATGTTCAGTATTTAAGTTAAAAATGTTTTTTTTTTAACACACACACACGCACCAATGCTTTAAAATATTGGGGTTTATTTGCTGCATTTCTTTTTCGTGTGAGAAGCTGCATCATCTTAAAATCAGCACAGAATGGATGTATACTTATCCTGCAGCCAGTCAGTAAAAACTGCTCTTTTTGTGTGTTTTGGGGGAAAAAAATCCCTAAGGCTGCCCACCCAGGCAACATATTAATGATTGGCAGATGGATGCTAGAAAATGTCTGTTTTTCTTCTTCCAACTGTCTCCCCAAGTACTTGGAATGTCTACAAGCATCAGAGGTGTCAAAACACCTTCCCACAAAGCTGTTTTGCAAGATATTTTAAGAGAAATCTGATATAGGGAAGAAAATTGAATTAGGATGGTTGGACTATGATTTGTATCCTTAGTGTGGTTATGTATCTGGACAAAAAACAGTAGTAAGAGTATAAATACTTTTTGGAAGCATCTCATAAGCTTTAAGCAAAGACAAGAATCCTGCAAAGATACTGTGCAGGTTATTATCAGTGTGACTTGGCTTAAAAGTTAAATGCGCATAAACACCATCACAGTGTATACACAATACACAAAAAAATGACCAACAACTCTCATGGCCTGACCAAGAATGTCTCTTTAACCCTCTTGACTTTGCTTTAGACTGTAAGTAGACTGTAATTAAGTAAAACATCGGATGGAATAAACTGTCTTATTTTAAAATGAATCCATCATAATAAGTAAGAAATGCTGTAATTTGTAAGATTGTATCATATCCTAAAATTATATATTATTATATAGTCAGGAGACAGTTTAACAAGTATGTATAGTGTAAGGATTGAAGAACTATTCAGTCCATATGGCTCCTGGTGTCCTAAGGGCAAATAAATATCAGTGCCAGGCAGTGGAAAGCTGTATTAACCGTAATACGACATAACAACTTCAGTGATTAGTTTACTGAACTTTGATATAATTTTCATTTCAGGAGTTGACCCTTTGTACATAATTATAAATTTGATCTTGCATTCTTTTTTTGTTCTAATCCAAGAAAAAGAAATCTCAAGTTTTCTTTTAGCTATAATAAACAAACCCTACTTATTCTGTTTTCTCATTTATCATATAAACACTCTTATACCTTCCTACTGTAAATACCCCTAAATGCCAGAGCTCTACACAAACAACCAAAACTAAATAAAAGTCAAGGATAACCCCATAATAACAACCATGTACTTTTTGTTTTATTTAGGAGTTCAGGGATGCGTGTTGTTTTCTTATGGGTTTTTTCTTAAAAATGAAAGACTATGTACTGTTACTAACATATTTTTTTTTTACTCCCAATTCAATTATGACCACTTACACAGCTTTTCTCAAAAACCCCATCCAACTGGATGTCACTGTCATGCATACAACATACACATAACAATAGTTCCTATTGTTACATTCTTTCTCTTTTTTTTAGCATGCTGCATGTAACTAACATTCAAAACAAAATCTTTCTTCTTAGTTCAAAACAAAATTGTACTTCTTTTTTTAACAGAAGATTCCAGGTACGACAAAGAACTATACAATTTCCATATAACTATATTTTATGATTTTACTTCTCTTTTTCTCTTGCATTCCCATGTCTTTTAAATATAGGATTTTTTTTATCAAACATCCTGATTTTAACAACAGATGCTGGAGTACCTGGCTGTCCAGTACTCTTCACCTGCCTTTCAACATTACTGGATGCTTGACATTGAACCTCCAATGTTTCTGCAGGTATTATGTCTTCAGGAAAAACCCTCGCAGGTTGGTTGGAGAGTCTGGTGTTCGCTTCATGATCCTTACAGAGGTGTCTTCTGTTTCACCTGATAATGTTCTCTGAATCCAACTGGACACTATAGAATCTTGAATCAATATGCTCCACCAATGTTCCTTTTTTTCAGAACTTATTAGGCTCAAAGGGTTGAATTCTCACCACCTTGTTGAAGTGTGCCCAAATCTTAAGCTGATCTGTTGTATTATGTTTGTTGTCTTTGTTGATTTAATGCCAGCTCTTCCCAAGGGTTCTATATCTTCAGTTTTAAGATACTGGGTTTTGTGGGCAGCAGTGTTTTTGTACGATGACTTAGCAACCTCTGTGATGGGGTTGTTGACAGTCTTGCTCACAGGTGTGTTCTGTGGTCCAGTATTGCTAAATATGGATCCTGTCTTGACATTTGTGCCTATAAAATCAATTTCTTGGCAGTTTTGACTGCTGATTTATCCTTTAAATTGCTGAGGATATCTAGGTAATGACGTTTTGTGCTGAAATGCCCAAAGGTGACTAAACTTCTGAAACTCCTGTGATGAAACTGTGTGCCATTACCTAAAATTACTGTATCTGGATACCTTGGCATGCGAAATGACCTTTTAACTACCTTATCACAGTAGTAGATTTAGTGTCTGAGAGGTAGACAATTTCCCGAAAATTGGAGTAGTAATCTACAGTGTCTAATTTGGTTATTTTAATTTGGAGTCCACTGTACGACAAGTGTCACGCTGTGGTACATATGACTAGATCTGCTCGCTAAAGAGAGAATACGTTGTGTTATCTCTTTCCAAAGTTGTTCGGGGTAACTGCTCATTCCCCTCTAAACACAATGTCATCCTGATAACATCCTGAAATCGTTAATAGCGTGCTATTTTTGGTGGTGTTTCAGTGTCTGCAAAGTTTGATCCTCTCTTGTGTTAGATCTGATCAACTTCAGTCTGTCAGTAGAGATCGGAACAAGTTGTTCCATGTTAATTGTCTCTAACTCTGCTTCCACAGATCCAGTGGGTGTGTTCTTAGTAAATAGGCTGTACCTAATGTGTCACCCAACCACATCTTTGGACCTGGAATATTTACAACCTCCACATCATACTTTTGCATTCTTAGAATCTGCTCTTCACATCACACATAGTAAACACTTTTTTTAGTTTTAGACGGTTCAGGAAGAATGTCATAAATGGTGGGTAGAGGGAAGTGACTGCGCTTTGAAGCTTTGCTGAAGGTTTTGGATCTTTACATACTCTTAGTCTGCCTCTGGGCTTTGGTACGACTATAGGAATAAAAAAGTTCTTTTCTATTCTCTTTGGTTTTTTTTTCTGACATGCATAACTGACATAAATGTAATATGTATTTGATCATAATGAACAGTATTCATTATTGGCAAATGATGACAAATTCCAATACTGTGCTACCTTTAGAAAAATACTGTAAATTAAAAAAATATCACAATGTAGATTAATTGAAATACATTTGTAAGATTAGTGTCAGTGCCTGATAGACCCCCAAACCCATCTTTTTCTACTGGTATACCTGCTTCTCTTCCTTTGGCTGTGATTGTTGCATGGGGTGCTTTTTATATTCTGCACTTAATTTATTTAATTGTATAGTGGCATTATAAAGTTAATTCAACTGCAATTAATGTCGTTGGAATTTTTAGTATGAATACATTACCAACATTATTTATACTACAAAATACTGCAGAATAGCACATAGAAAGGCAATTTCCTTGAATATTTTTCATTCTGGATCCACTAAACTTTAACTTAAGACTAGATTAGCACACTCATGTGACCTTGTATTATGTTTTAGAAAAGAGCTTGCTGGCCAGTGCCGTGGTGTAGTGGGTTAAGGCGACGGTACCCACATGTGTTGTTGCGCTCCGGCGACTGCTTTCCAGTCTTACCTGTCTTTATATCCCATATTTCTTCCCATCTCTGTCCTGTTAGTTTAATAAAGACAAATGCCCAAAAAATATAACTTTAAGAGAAGTGTTTTTTGCTTGTTCCTTTTTATATATTGAATGGTGTCTGTATACAGTAGGTTATAATATGGCTAAAGGCACACCTTTATATATATATATATTTTTTACTGTATTTCAATAACGAATTTCTTTTCTTAAAAAACAAATTATTTTAACACCAGGCCCACTGTCAAGTTCATATATTTAGGTTATGTTAATATACATAACTACCAAGTTACATATAGTTAAAATGTTTTTACTTCTGTTTATTTTACTTTAATAAATAAAAAACATTTACTTAAAAAATAAATACAGTAAATATGTAAATTTTAGCAGTATAAGTGCTATAGTGTCATACTATACATTGAAGCACAAGGTTACTACATCGACTACAAGATGGTATTTAGGGATGGTATTTCCCAGCCAGCCACAGCGCTCACAGCTGGGGTACTCTGAGTGTGTCTGTGGGAACCACTGGTGAAGTATCTGGAGGCTTGGGGAAGCCTTTCCAGTGCCTCCCAGTGGCTCCTCAAGACCATTTGCCTCAGCTATGCGATTCAATTTGCCAGACGCCTGCTCAGGTTCAGGGGCATTCTCGAGACCTTGGTCCGAGTTGAGAGTGCTACTGTAATTCGTGCAGAGGTCGTGTCTCTTATGACATGGGGATTGCTTTTGTTTATTGTCATTGGATTCTAATAATGTAATGTATGCAATAGGACAAGGCCTATCTCTAGAATCTTGTGGATTATTAGTATGGGAAGCCAATGATATCCTCAATGACAGTATCTACATCCAGTTGTCCCAAAAGAACCAATTGTTTTAATATGCACTTAAGTTACAGGGGAGCAATGCCCTCAAGAATTATGTGCATTATATCTTGAGATGTTTGTTGGATTAAATTGAAGGCAGGGAAATCCATTTTAAGGCTGTTCCAGAAAAAAAGTCAGTGCTGACTTTCTCAATGTCACTGCATTGCCGAATATGTCTTTTTAATGTTCTTTTCTTAAAGTCTTTTTCATTAAAATACATTTGCATGCCTTCAACAAAACATTCATAATGTCTGCATTTACTGCAAAAGCCCACACCATCTTTAAATCCACACAGCTCGCACACGAAGCTAAAGTATCTCCACATATGGAAACCACTGCTCCATATATTTCATGTTCATCACTCACAATATGAATTTTCACACCATTATAAAGCTTTATAAAGTCCTCATGCAGTCTTGCCAATATGGCATTGGCTCCACATTCTAAGAGGTCACTTTTGTTTGCAATGGCAAAAAGGTGGATTGAAGACCTGTACTTTATTTGTTGAACTCATCTGACTGAATTCACAGAAATTATCAGCTGTGTATACATTGGGGCACTCAACATATATCATAAATATTTTATAATTTGGTAAATAGGGAAGAATTGCACTCGAGTGGACAGAGTGGACAGTCTTGTGGTTAACCATGTTGAACACAGCTAAAAGGTCCAGAAGGATAAGGACAGATGAAAGTTTGTATGATATGGCAACATAGATTTTTAATGACTGCCAGAAAGGAAGTTTTAGTAGAGTGTGCTGCTTTGAAGCCAGAGTTGAAATTTTGGAGATTGTTCTGTGAGTGGAACAATGGACAGTGTGTACATGTGTGTAGTTGTTGATGTCTGAGAAGTCTCAGAACCAGCTAAGCATATAGTTTAAGCAAGCAGTACACATATTTGCAATTCTACCTTACCAAAAGAACCAGACTGGTTCGCCAGTTTCAGTGGGGAAGAAAGTTATTGAAAGCCCCTGTATTCTCTGAGTTACCGAATAGGCCAGAAGGCGACACAGAGGAATAAAGGAGGAACAACTTGTTGCTATCAGTTATGCCTATGGAGTTAGGCCACAGATGTCTTTCTGTGGCAACCATAGTAGCCATGGAATGGCTAATGGCCTTTTGCTTGGTTATGTGAACTCCTCAGTAATGAGCTTGCCCATGCCCAGCAAGTCAACCTTTTATGCCAACAAAACTGCCAATAAAAATGTCTACAAGGCTTTGTAAGGAGCATTGGATTTTTCAACGAATATAAGCTTCCAGGGGAGAGATAGTTGGCAAGCCATCTCTTTTCCCTGGGGGCATCATAAAACACCTTTGCTGTCTAGCCCCTATGAGTACAAGGGTACAAAGGTTCAAGAATTGTTTTATTTTTTTTATGCTTGAGATAACAGCATGGACATCAAGAAAAAAAACAACAACAGATGTTAGGCCAGTCCCTTTGCCCACCTGACAAATCTGCCATTTGGCTTAGAGTTGCTGGTGTTCTGTTGCTTCAATGGCCAGTCCAAATTAAACCTGTCCATTATGGAAATACCTCCTCAACTAACCCCTCTTAAACACTTTTAAGGCAAAAGGCACTTTTAGTTTTATTTTAGTGGATGCAAGAAAACACATTTTGGCAGTAGGGATGGGAATGTAGCATTTTGGTGAAAGCGCAAAAGAGAGGGTTGTGCCCGCCTTATGTCTCTCAGCCAGCCTGACTAGTAAACTCCATGTTCACAAAGAGGACGCAGAGGCTAATCTTTTAAAGAATGCTTTAATGGTGCTCTCAGAGAGATAAAAAGACACAGTGATCACACTCCATGTCCTCAAGAGCATAAAATGCATTCTCCTCTCTGAGAGACTTTAAGCAGAATTCATGCAGGTCATTGTCTGTGATGACTTGAGAACAAGACGGCAAGCATGTTTTAAAAAACTTGCTAGACAGTATTTTCCTAAAAACACCCGAATGTCTGTCCGTTTCATGCGTGTTAATAAAGCTGATTCTTCATGTTTTTGACATACATGCTTCACAACCAGTCAAACAAAGAATGGTCTTATATGCGTTATCTATCTTTTGACAGAGAATAAACATAAATCTTTGTGCTCATGCTTGCCCTCTTTATGAATTTTTTTCAATTTGTACATGGAAATTTAGTACATAAGGTTAGGGTTATAATACATTTTTTACAAAAATTATATTGATGACAGAGGGATAGTAATAGGCATGTGCAAATCACACAGTCACATTTCAGTTTGTAAGGGATTATGCAATCAGATGTAAGCTGGTCTAGTTGCTTCCCCACATCATGCTCAGGAAAATTCATTAAATATAATTAAATATAATTAAAATAAAATATAATTATTAAACATAAAAATCATTAAAATGATGGACCTCATACAGAAATAACATTTAAAGCACAGCTGTAACAAACTCCTACTGAGGCAGGACGTGTTTGGAAACCAAGGGTCCAGTTTATTTATCATAAACATAAACTAAACTTGACTAGACTCAAATTAGCATGACTTGACAAGTCATGTCATGAACACTAGCATAAACATAGACTCACAGAGCACTGGAATGCAAACAATTATCCACAAAGACACAAAGCTACAAAGGGCTATTCATACAAGACTAACAAGGAAGACATTAACTAAACAAAGGACAACTAAAACCAATACGCAACAAATGACCAAACTAACCAATGAAACATAGACAAGGGGATCACGAAACAGGAACACATGAAGAACAGGAACCACATGACAAGGACAAAACAGGAAGTAAACAAAGGCATGAAAATGAACAAGAATCGAAACATGAAGCATGAACTATAAAACACAAACATAATATAAACATGGGGTGTAGAGTGATGGCACTCTCCATATTTTATTTGCTATTTCTAAGGAATGGAATTAGATAAAACATTTATTTTAGTGGCACAAACCAGCACAAATTGAGCACAAACGACAGCACTGTGTTAAAATGATTTAGACTGTGGAAAGTGGAAATTGACATTACTGCCGAAATTCTATCAATTATTTTTAGGGAAGGGATATAGATACAATGTTTATTTTAACGGCACAAACCAGCACAAATGAATGCCACCGGGTTTTGTGTGATTTAGACGAACTAGAGTGGAGAGTGACGTCACAGCTCCCGGACATACTAAGGAGGGAAAATAGAAACAGTGTTTGTTTTAACAGCACAAACAGGCACAAATTGAGCACAAATGAACTGTGCTGGTTTAGAGAAATTTGGGCAACATGGGGTGGAGAGTGATGTCACAAACGTAGCACAAATGAATGGCATAGTTTTTGTGATTATTTCTTTTTATTGGGTGCCAACTTTACGGAGGTCTGTTTTACAAATCTTAACACTACTCCCAATTAGCTGGCCATTTGAGTGCAGTCTTAGATTACGTAGGATAAGTCTTTCTGAATAGAACGGTCTTAAGATTAGTTTTGTATGTGGTTGGAGAGTCTTTGTGGTTGAAATTGAAATTGAACAAGGTAAGAGGTAGGCCAGAGATGCCAGCAGTTTAGTAAAATAATGGTTGAGGTAATGTCTAAGGCTGTTCTTAAATCTATTAGAATGAGAATGTCTTTTAAAAATAAATTTCTCCACTTCAAGAAGTGAAATGAACAGTTACATAAAGCTATGCCTTCTATTTGCACCAATGCTGACGTTGACATCAGCATAATATATTGCACACTGACTTCTTTTTCCTCTTTTTTTATGTAGTTGATTGTATTTTTCTGTATTGCGGATTTTCTATTCTGCAATCAGATCCACAGTAACTGGTAACTTACTACTACCAGATCATTCGTTACTTAAGTAACTTTCTCTGTACTTTGAAACAGAATTTAGACACAAATGGTTCAGAAATTATTGTCATTAAGGAAAGTATTAAATATTGGACAGAAATTGTTACGATTATTATGGTTTTTTTAAGGATCGGAGTTATTGCAGCTGTTTTGAGATATGATGTGACAATGCTGGAAGTAAGAAAGGAATGAATAATACAAGTTATATGAGAGAAGAGTGAGATTTTCTGGGGTTTAAGCTGAGCTGAGCTGGCAGAGGATCGAGCTGACAGGTGGAAGATTTACACTTATTTATGACATTTCAGATTAGGTGGAGAGTTAAAAAAAAAAGTGAAAGTATGGTCAGCAGAAAAGATGTGAGGCAAGCTAAAAATTCGTTGACGAGGCTAGCTGCTATTGATGATTACTATTTCAGGCATTGAAAAAGATAATGAAAGCATCGCACTGAGCAGTGCATACAGGTGGCTTGGAAATGTGTCTGACGTTTTCAGGATACAGTTTAGAGTATTGAACAAGCTTTTGTGTTATCACCAGATGTAAGCAGCTTATTATAATAAGCACATTTTTAATACTGTAGTCAGAGTAGTATTTAGAAATGAGCACATGCTCACTATATAATGAGCAAAAGAGACATGATATAATTTTTAGAGGTGCAAAAACATGGAAATAGGATACCAGGTAGCAAGATATACTGGTACTATAAAAGTATCACAATAGAAAAAGATTCCTTTTTATATTATTTCTGGTAATTTAAGAAATAAGACTTTAAGACTGACAGCTGTAATTATGAGGTGCTATTTTAGTTGGTGTGTGTAGCACGCTTTTTCTACAGCGTATGGAATGTGAACTGAATTTTTTTGTTACTTTCAGATGCACTCCGGCTTTTTAGTGATGATGGCTACAAATACAGATGCACAAAGAAGATGCATGTAATGAAATATGACTTTGTCCAACCTACATTACTAAAAGTCAGGGCAAGCCCATGGACATCACAAAACCAGTCTGTATGAATTGTTCAAAGTAACCTGAGAAAAGGAAGCCAGAACAATCACAAAAACATTTCTTGCCTTTTTGTTTAAAAAATGTAGAGTGACAGGTTGGCAAATATGATACTGGTATTTTGCTGGTATTAAAAGACTTTAATCTCAGACTTTAATCTATTTATTTACAGTAATCCAGTTTGTACTATTATAAACATTCATTTGCTAACTATATAATCCCAAATAAGCAACTGTATTGATAAAAAACAAGTAAGAAAAAAAGAACTTAATAGTTAATATAAATATACTACAGGTTTTTAGGGATGAAAAGTAAACATGAATGATATTATCTTTAAATCCGGAATTTTATGGTAATTATTTTAAATACATAATTATTAGTCTGCACTGCCCTACACTGAAGGGCTTGACTCGCTTATTCTAAAAAAGGTTTATGTTCAGTATAACACATTACTGTGTATTGTTTATTGTTGTTTATTTTTTTAAGTGGATTACATTTTAAAATAATCAAAAAGCAGTGTCAATCAACAGCAGATTACATTCTACATTGGCTGCCGAACTAAGAAACTAAAATATAAAAATGTTATACAGAATAATTTATCCAACTAACCCTTTCCCCATAGGCAAACAGACATCAGTAAAAACAGAAACCAGGCAGATGAGTCAGCCTTTCCCTTTTTTTCTGTTGACACATCTTTCTATTGTGAACCAATGTTTACAGTGAAGGCGGTGGTGCAGTGGAGTAGGGCCGCAGCTGGAGAAGCTCAATCGACATGTATTGAAGCAACAAAGTAGCTACAGTGGTTGGCCAAGCCGAATTAGCTATTAGTATTATTTGTTCCTATTATTTAACAATTTAGCTAAAACATTAAAACTAACTGAAAAATTTATAAAACCCAAAAAAGTTTATTTTTAGTGTTTGTGTTACCCATGTCCCAGGTTATTCATATTCATATTCATATTCAACAATAAGAGAGCAGTTCTAAGCGTTATTTAGCTAACAGATATATAAAATACAGAATGTGTACATTTTATTGTATCTTTTTATTAAATCGTTAGCCTGCTAAGATGTATATTGTTCAGTTTTATTAAGAGCATCGTACAGGTGTTGTGAATCACCTAAGCAGTGTTGCCTTAAACTTTTTGGGTGACGGAAAATAATAATTTTATTCACAAAGATACAAAACACAAATACCTTGGATGTCAAAATATATCCTGAGTATAAAGTATGTGAGTATTCTGCTAAAAGTGAAAATAATATATATATTATACATGCAGTCATATTCATAGCCCTGGCAAATTCTAAAGTTTTGCCAAAGTTACTTTTATTCAACCAGCAATTTTTTTTTATTATCTGGAAATGACATAGGCTTCTCCCATTTGAACAAAAAGTGGCATGTCCAAAATATTCATACCCTTCTAACTAATCAATAAAAAAGCCTTTGGCTATTACAGCAATCAAACCCTTCCTATAATTGCTGACCAGCTTTTTGCATGTCTCCACTGGTATTTTTGCCCATTTATCTTTAGCAATGAGCTCCAACTCTTTCAGGTTGGAGGGTCTCCTTGCCATCACCCTGATCTTTACCTTCCTCCACAGATTCTCAATTGGATTTAAGTCAGGACTCTGGCTGGGCCACTGCAAAACGTTAATGTTTTTTTCTGCTAAACATTTCTTCACCACTTTTGCTGTGTGTTTTGGGTCGTTGTCCACTGGTGCCCAAGGCCAAATTTCTCTGTGGACTGCCTGACGCTGTTGTTGTAAGAATTTTGATGTATTGCTCCTTTTTCATGGTGCCGTTTACTGTAATTAGGTTCCCTGGTCCACTGGCTGAAAAACACCCCCACAACATTAGGTTCCCACCACCATGTTTGACAGGGGGGATGGTGTTCTTAGGGTTGAAGGCTTCTCCCTTTTTATGCCAAATGAAGGCTACATCATTGTGGCCAAACAATTCAATTTTTGTTTCATCTGACCATAAAGGACCAGAAGTCTTCTTCCTTGTGCAGATGAGCATTTTTAAAGGCCAAGCAGGCTTTTGTGTGCCTTATCTGGATAAGTGGTGTCCTCCTTGGTCTGTGTCCGTGGAACCCAGCGGTGTGCAGTGTCTGTTGGACTGTCTGCCTTGAGATGTTGCCACCAGCAGAGCCCAGATTCATCAGGATGGCCTTGGTGGTGATCCTTGGATTCTTTTTTACCTCTGTCACTATGCTCCTGGCCAGCACAGATGTCACTTTTGGCTTCCGACCACGTCCTCTGAGATTTTTCACAGTGCGGAACATCTTGTATTTTTTAATAATGCTTTGCACTGTAGCCACTGGAACATTAAAACATTTAGATATGGTCTTATAGCCCTTTCCTGACTTGTAAGCAGCCACAATGCACATCCTCAGTGAGCTCCTTTGTCTTAGCCGTGACTGTACACAAACCAACAGCAGAGAGCTTCTGTTTTTCACCTGTTGAGTTGATTAAAACAGTTGTTCCCAATAAATCATGGTAATAAGGATGCTTTAGAACAGCTTGGACTATTTGGAATGGTGAAGAACTTTGGATTTTCCCATAGACTGTGACAGTTTGCAAAGGGTATGAATAATTTTGGACATGCCACAATGATGCCTCTTGTACATCATCTTATTATCTTTTGGGAGAAGCCTGTGTCATTTCTGGTCAAAACAACCTTGCTGGTTGAATAAAAGTAATTTTAAGTCAGAATTCGCCAGGGATATGAATAATTTCGGGCTTGACTGTATATATATATATATATATATATATATATATATATATATATATATATATATATATATATATATATATATATATATAGCCGCACATCAATGGTTCACACACACAATAAACCTCGCTACACAGGCTGAACTTGGTGTTGCGCGTGTCACTCATTTGCTCGGTCGAGTGAGATGCGTGGCTGTTTTTTTTTCCACCGGAGTTCAACAGCTAACGAGGTATCGACATCCAAGCAGGAGCTGCTACAACTGCCACCACACAAATTAATAACGAACATGGCAACAAAAAAAGTTGGTGTCAAAACAATTTTTTTTTTTTAAAATAGGTGTTTAATTTTATAAAGTACAAGTTGATTTCAAAATGCATTTTGTGTTTATCAGTTATTTAAAAGAATTTTTTTTCCTTGTTTATCATTGAGGATTTCTTTAAAAAAAAGTCTAAAAAAATCTCTCTCTCTCTCTCTCTCTCTCTCTATATATATATATATATATATATACACATACATATATATATATATATATATATATATATATATATATATATATATATATGTTTAATTATATGAGTATAATTAAACAGTATAATTCAAGAAGCTATGATGCAAACCAATTATTGTGTGGTGTATTTTACAAAAGATCAGAGGATGTATGAAGTAAAAATAGTTTGTGCTGTAATTAAAATAAATCAACCTATAAACCGGTATTTGATGAAGTGTGGTGGGGCAGAGTGGGGTAGAAGTGACACTACTAGATACTAGAAAGGCAAGTTTATTTTCATTTAGATTTGAATTTAATAACATCTTATCCAGTGATTTATTTCATTTTATACAAGTGAGAAATTGGAAATTGCAATCTTTTGGTTAGCAAACCAACACCTTAACCACTTTAGATTTAGATGACGTTGGGAACACCTTTTCTCTCTCGAGCTTGCATGCGCTCTCACGCACTTTCTCTCTCTTCAAGGCAGCCTAATCTATGTAGAAAATTACGCGCCAGCGGGTGTTTTCACCCAGTTGATCCTTAATATACTGCCTTGCCGCTGTATGTTTCAGTCACTAAAACTTCAAGCTGGCTACTATGATTCACACCTTTGCAACCCCACCCACATTTTAAAGTGAGGATGGGCCTATAAAGGTATAACATGTTGGTAATTGTATTTACCCAATTTAGCCATGAGGGTCACAAGTCCAATGAAATCTGTGCCAGTCTTAAGCCTGGATAAATAGAAGGGGGTTCATCAGATAGGAAATCCGGTGTAAAACATTGCCAAATCTAAATATGCAAATGGTCAGTCTGATTTTCATACATTGGTTAACATTGACCACCAATAGCTCCATTGAACTACAGGGTACCATCAGAAATTGGGCTACTGTTGGTTGGAGGAGAAGAGGAGTTAGATGTGTTGGACAGAAGGAGAAAGTAAAGAAAGAAAAGAATGTATGACTGACAATAGAGACTCTGAACATTTGTATGATGACAGGCTTGGTACAATTCTGGGACCTAGAAGAGGTTACCCACAAGGTAGGTACCTCTGGAACACCGCCAATTGTTTTTTCGGCTCATGGAACCTCTCGACTACTGATTAGGCCACGTCGCTGGAGAGGCCCAAAGAGGTGACTGTCCTCCAAGAGGTAAGCTTTATCCCTATCAATCATGTGGGAGCGGCTCAGCCACAGGTGCCTCTCAGTAACCACCATGGGAAAGCATGTTGATGACTTCACACTTACATGCATTGCCTCTCCCCAATGATAATGCTAGGCCCGTCTCAAGCACCCCTAAAATGGTACCCCTAAGTCTGCCTGGGAGCCGCGAAGCATCAGCCTGCACTATGCCTCGGTGCCTTAGCCATGTGAAACACACACATTTGGCAGTGATTCACAATCCTTGCATACACATACACATTTGCATGCTTCACCCCCAGGCATCTAACACATTGCAGATGTATGTCTGCGCCCGAAATAAATTGCGGACATTGATTCACTCACTGCCTGAAGCCCTGGCTATCTTTGATTTCAGTTGTCATAGCTTTCGTAGTCTTTTCAGGATTTTTTTTGTTAAACACACACTAAAAAAAACTTACTGAGGCGTGCTGCCACTCATGTTTTCTGGTTGATGTCACCCGTCCGTTATAAAAGAGTGTTCCCAAAATGTTTCAATGCAGCTTCAGTTCCTTAAGGGGAACTTTAAAACAGGAAGTACAAAAGATTAGTAAGGATGGCATCATGGAAAGGCAGTTGGTCTAGATGAGATACTGGTGAAGGTATGGAAGTTTCTATAGAAATACAACAGTGGAAATTTTAACTGTATGTTTAACAGAATTTTAGAGAGTGAGATGATGCCTGAGAAATAAAGAAATAAAGTTTCCTCGTGCCAATGTTTAAGAACGAGGGTGATGTGCAGAGTTGCAGCAACTACAGAGATATAAAGTTGATGAGTCATACAATAAAGGTATGAGGAAGAGTAAAAAAAGCTATGGCAAGGAAGGAAGTTATTATATGTAAGCAGCAGTATGGGTTTATGGCCTGAAAAAGCACTACATATTTATTTTTTTTCTCTGAGAGCTTTATTGTCATTTCAACCATATATAGCAGAATGCAGTACACAGTTAAATGAAATAACGTTTTTCCAGGACCCCCTGGTGCTGCACAAAACATAGAATTCCACAAAACAACAAAGAGCCACTAAATTGTTGATGGAGAAATACAGAGATGCAGATGTAAAGATAGGCTATGGCAAGGTGGACGTATATAACTCACTGTAGCAACCCTTTAAGGAAACAAACAAAGGGGGAAAAGAAGAACTAATTGTATGTTATCTGGTATTTTTATTTAAAACATTACAAAAGAAATATATTTTCCATTGAAACCTTGTCATGTTTTTGTTATTTTAAAATAAAGAGTGCCTGTGGACCTTTTGGCCATTTGTTTTTTTACAGATAAACAAAAAAAAATTCTTATTTTATTCTCGGTTTGAAAAGCAAAAAAAAAATAAAAACTTCCATATGTCACAGCTGCTGCCCTTTTTAGGTCCAAAATAAAAGAATAGAGAGTCACTGCCCTGGCTTCATGCTGCCTCCTTAAAAAGCAGTTTTGCCTGTCTATAAAAACAAAAAAGACCAATTTTGACATTTAAAAAAGACATTCTTTTCTTAGTTTTGACATTCAGTTGGTGTAATTAGTTTCTCCTGAACACTGTTTTTCAATGAAGACTAAAGACCCATCTAAACTCAAAAATCCCCATGTTATGTATGTAACCATGGTTCCCAGAGGAAATAAGACACTGCGTAGAAATGCTAGGGAACTTCCTTTTATAATCTTTGGCCTAAAGCTTGTGTGTAAACCCATCAACCAAGAAAGCATTACATGATTACAGCGAGATACATCATTAATGCTATATAAACACAAGAAGCGCCAAACCTCAGTAAGCTCACATTAAACTCAACAGGAAAGCTGTGGGTGTGGCACGTGATGCAGCATCCCATTCTCTTGGGGAACCATGGTCAAATATAAAACCTGGAGGCATTTCTCAAAAGACTTTGTGAACAAGATACCCACATTGCCATAGCACTGTTCAATGGCTTGAGCCAGTCGCCTGGGCCCCTGATGTGGATTCCCGTCAGGAAGCAAGCCAACTGGCCATAAACCCTTTTTTAGCTATTTATTTGTTGTGGTGGCAGGGGTAGCAAGATATCTCCCCAAGGACACTGGAAAGGTTTGTGAACCGTGCACTGCATTATAATCCCCCCAAGGTTTCTGGTTCTGGCAGCAGGACCTTTTTCTTGGTACCTTCTTGGAAAGAGTAACAGTTCTCAAACTCATCTTTTTTCCCTGAGGTTTTAGCGGCTGTTGATGCCTCATCACCTAGAGTTTTTGTGGAGTGTGGGTAGTAACGCTGCTCTTTTACACTAAGGGGTATGACAAGCAAAATATCTAGGGATGCTTTAGCCCAACATCCCCTTGAACCTGGAAGTGGTGCATTGGAAGCCATGTGGGGCACCATGCATTTTCTTTTTGCCACTTGTAACCCCTTGACTACCAATTAAACTGCATCACCAAAAAGGCCTAATAAGGCAACTGGGGTGTCCATAAGGTAAGCCTTGTCCTTTTGCTCCATGCCGGAGAGGCTTAGCTAAAGTTGACTTTCAGTGGCCAACATAGCTGTTATATTAAATGCCTCAGTGGAAAGCTTAGGGGCCCCCAAAGATGATTGGGGACAGATAGTTTGCTAACTTCTACACAAAAATTTCTTTAGTTAAACAAGAAGAAAACTCAATTTAATGCTTCAGATTCAGATCATTATGATCAAGTCAGTTAAAAAAAGGGTTCAGGCTAAATAAGGAGAATCTGCGTTTAGCTATTATGCACCCCACAGTTGGAACCAGTTACCAGAAGAGATCAGATGTGCTAAATCAGTAGACATTTTTAAATCCAGACTCAAAACCCATTTATTTAGTATTGCATTTACTGAATTAGCACTGTGCTATGCCCGAACTGGCTATAATCATTTTATATCCTTAACTGTTTTTATTTATTTCATATTTTGGTTTTAATTTCTTTGTTTTTTTTATGTAAAGCACTTTGAATTACCACTGTGTATAAAATGTGCTATATAAATAAATTTCCCTTGCCTTGGCTTGCCTCTCAATGCTCATACCTTTTACCTCATCGAAGGATGAAACCTTAAAATGAGGCCACCCCCTGGAGGAAGAATCCACAGTGCAGGCTTCCTCAGCCAATTTGGGGCCCATGTAGCTAGCAGGTGGGGAGCAGAATAAGACCAAGTCCACTTGAGAGCCCCAAGACTTCAGCCTGTGCTAAGCCTTCGGGACTCTGTCTCTGGCCATCTTTATCGAATACTGCCGAAAGCGTAGAACACGCATTGGTAAACCCCCAGGTATCTAAAACACTGCGAGTGCAATCTGTGACTGATTGTGGGCACAGATAAATACACTGCCTAAATTTCTGTGTAGATTCTTTTTCAGTCACCAATTTTATAGAAAGTTTATAAAAGTGTGTCCCCAAAGTGTTTCAATGCAGCTCAAGTTTTATCTACTGAGGTTGAGGTCTACATGGCAGCCATATCTTACCAGAAGATGATGGGTCTGTGAAAAGCACTGTTTGATGACCCGGTTCCATTGTGGCACTTAAAGATTCATAAAATGAATCTTGCAGCCTAAACTATAGTTGAAGCATAGGACCTAGTTATGCTCTAAATGAGCTATCTTTGGCACTATTTGAACCTCTAGACTCAGTATCAGAGATCCTTTATTAAAATGCCCTGCCTATTAGCCAAACCCTCTTTAAAAAAGTCATAGATGGACAGATAAATGAAAAAGAAAGATGTTTGGGAACGATTTTAGATGAGGGTTTAGTTTTAGCCTCGCTCTAAGCCTGGTAAGCTGGAGTTCCATGGTGTTTTGGTGAGTTTCTGAGGAAGTTGAAAGGTAAATTATTATATATTTAGTTATGACCAATGTTCAACAGTGCTTGTCTGCTGTGTAAGATATGTGCCAGGCTATTCTGAGTGAATATAAAGATTATCTTACCAACCGGTATGGAATTATTGAAATATTCAGTTGAAATTATGCAATAAATAAGTAATTTAGCTTAACCATATTTTACTGATGATGTTATAAAAGCATGTAATTTATTTGTATAGATGATAAGATATTCATATATTAAAATAGTCTGTGCTTAAAATACAAAACATTCTCACAATAGAGCAGGAGAGATATCAGGACTTGGTCAGGCTTGCGGGGTGCGTTGCCCTCCTTACCCACCGGAGGGCAACTGTGAGACCTGCTGCTTTTGTGGTTTAGACCATGTGCTTTATGCTTGTTTTTTTTGTCTCTGTCGTGTCATGTCATGTGAGTCACCCTGTCTTGTCATTGGTTGATAGGTCCCTTATTGTGTCCAAATGTTGCTTGTTTAGTTGATTGTTTCCCCTAATCCATGTCATGGTTCAGGTTATGTAATGATAGTTTCATGCCCTTGTTCTTTGTTAAAGCTTAGCTTTTGTCTTGTAGAAATTGATTGGTTTTATTTTTTTTATTATTATAATTTTTTTTATTAACAGTGCGTCCCACCTACATCCTATCTTCTGACTCGCGACAACTGGTTCCCAAAGTTTTTTAATACCGACACACAAAGGCATTTTCATAAATAATTTCTTTGAAACATTGTATGATTCATCAATAAACCTGTGAAATAAACCTAGAGGAAAGCAAAAAGAAACAATTCACTTTTAAATACTTTTAAAAATACCTTAAAAATAACGTTATAGGTAAAGCCTGCATATTCTACTTTGTTTAGGTAAGTAACAGTATATATTGTTTACAATAAATTTTTCATGGTATATTGAAGGGAAACTCACACATTAACACTGGTGGGTGCTGCGGCCTACTATGGTATATATTTTTGGCTTCTATTTCAGCCATGTTTCTCTTTCCAAATTTTTGTGCATCCTTATAAAATCTCCTGACTGCACACCAGGGTTTGCACCTGCATTAATACATAACATACATACATACATTTAAAATTCAATAAAATCAGTGAAATGATTACTGATTTTAATACTTCAACTAATATATTTTTAATGCTTTCATAGTTTTTTAGTTCAAACTGACTCTTTTTGAACTATTTTGAAGTCAGTTGTGACATTTATAAAAAAAAATGCATCCTTTAAACAACTAAAGGCTAAGAGCTAGAAAAAGCATAAAATGTCTAGACCTGTTTTTAAGCCTGGCTAAGAAAAAAAATCTTTAGTCTATGATAATACTAGAAGGAATCTGTCTGGCTTGGGAAGTAAGTAGAGGAAGAACATAATTAGTGGAAGAACATTTTTGTTTATTTTTATCCATTTTTATGTATTTGCAATGTATTTTAATATAAGACGGCTATGGATGTTCGCTTTCTGATTATGTAGTAGCTCTTGATGTCTTTTCATTTACCATTATATACAGCCTAGAAAGGCTTAAAGCCCATTTCATGAATATTATTAAGCAAAGAAATATCATGCCAGTTGCAGAACAATTCATGATTTTATTCAGAATGAAACTCTTTGCTGGCTAGATGTACACAGTCATACTGGAAACCAGATTATTCTTTTTTGTTTTTAAATATTTTGTAATATTTTAACTATGTAAACTACTTTGTACAAAATTACATTTTTTTTTCTCATGTCTAATCTCTTCTATGGAAGCATATGTTAAGGTGACACTTTCTAGATATTGATTGTTTAATCATAACATTTTTTTTTTACAAATCAGCTTGTTAAATAATAATAAAAAATGGGAACAAACTGAATGCAGTAAAGTGTATTAATTTGTAATAGAACAAATATCAGCATGTGTATATAATATAAGCATGTATATATATAATATATGAGTGTTTTGGCTGTGTGTAGGCACCATATATACTATTTATGGTGTATAAATAAACCGGTAAACTTAAAAGTATAAAATGCAAAATTCCACAAAATACTAACATAACCTAACTGAGTTTTTGTGTTATTATTCTGTAAATCTGCAGTGTCTGCTTATTTTTACCTTCTGGTTCAAACATTTTATAATTATGCCTATAGAGAACTGCTGGCATCTACATGTACACATCAATCACAATGTATACCCTTTTACATTACTGTATACAAAAAGCATGCTTAATTATCTGTTCTGTGGTTCTGTGTTAAGATTTGTGTGTAGTCATGATGCTAATGTGATTATGTTGTGCTGTGCACCTTCCTGTTTCATTCATAAGTTCTTCCCAGGCTTTATGAATAGATGACTGTGATGTAACTGTGTCAGTGGCACACAGTGTTAGCAATGTGTAAGGAGAAGTGTTGTAAAAATGTTTTCTTTCACAAGAAATGATGGCTCAGCCACAATAGCACATCTGTGCAAGTGATGTTTATTTACAGTGTCCGTATTATATTTACATTATATCTCCCAAAGTGCAAAAAATTTAAAAATCCAAAAACCAACAACCAAAAAAATAATCCAAGACTAGTATATGCAATGAAAAACTAAACAAACTAATATATATATATATATATATATATATATATATATATATATATACACACAGTATATATATTATATATATATAAATAATGTGATAATATCTACAATCTATTTTACAACAAATATTGCTCCTGCCACAAAAAGGATTAAAATGCTTTTAAAACTTCACATTTTTGTCCACAACTATCCACCCCAAACCTAGGTGGGTGCGATCATACCAATAAAACATCGAATTAAAACAAAATCCAATAATAAAATCCTCCTTTTCATACCGGCATCATCATATACGTTTTTTTTACAATAATAATTTCCCTGTATAATATTTAAAAACGTATACACATGTTTATTTTATGTTACTTACAAGGAAACCAAAATTCCCCTTTTCCGCAAACATATTCCCCAATCGAGCCGCCATGGCGATTGCGCAAGCGCAGCGCTGGAACTCCACTTTTATAGACTTGCGAACCGCTGTGTGCGCTTGGCCCCTCTAGCTTGCCTGGCTGACTGAAACCGGAATAGATAACAGCATCAATAACAAATCCACTTAAGTAAATAAACTTTAACAGCTGTTTTAACTTATGCAGTGTGTGTGTATAAATCGGTTTCAAGTGCTAACCCCTGTGTGCACCCAAGGGAAAGGCTTTAACAGAAGCTGTGTGAATTGACAAACTAACCAGGAAAGTTTATGTGCTGCTGCGGCCAGTGACAGAGTCCTCAATGACAGTTCTTGCAGAATGAAAATGTCTATGACTGCTAAGGATAATTCACACGGGAATTAACCACAGGAATACCACGGGAATTCACCGCTGGTTTCATTGTCGGAGTGTACCTTCCACCCGGCGCTAATGCTAAAGAGGCGCTTTATGTACTGTATGCGGCTATTAGTGATCTGCAGAATACATACCCTGATGGACCGTTTTATCATCGCTGGAGATTTTTAAACCACGCATATCTCAAAACAGTGCTCCCTATATTCTATTCTACCAACATGTGGACTTTGCAACGAGAGGGGAAAACACGCTGGATCTTGTTTACACAAACATCCCTGGTGCGTACCGAGCGGAGCCCCGCCCCCATCTTCGATACTCAGACCACATCTTTGTTATGCTAATTCCAGCATACAGGCTGCCCGTCAAATGCTCTAAACCCGGTTTTAAAGAAGGCGAGAACGTGGTCAACAGGAGCTACTTCTGCTCTCTTCAGGACTGTTTTGAGTGCACTGACTGGCAGATGTTTAGGGAGAGGCTGCAACCAACAGCGATTTAGTTAACCTGGAGGGACTACACGACATCAGTGATCAGCTATATCTGCAAGTGCATTGATGACGTGACTGTCTCCAAAAGGATCACAACACACTCCAACCAGAAAACCGTGGGTGAGCACAGAGGTGCCTGCACTGCTAAAATCTAGGTATTCCGCCTTCAGGGCAAAGGACAAGACAGCCCTAAAAACAGCCAGGGCCAAACTGTCTAAAGCCATCAGAGATGCAAAGCACGCATACGCCAAGAAAATCCACGGCCACTTTCAGGACAGCGGAGTGCACATGTGGCAGGGCATCCAGACGATCACTAACTACAAGACAACTTCAGCTGCTTGTAACAGTGACGCCTCCCTTCCAGATGCGCTGAACGATTTCTACAACCCCGGTTTGAGGTGCAGAACAACGTGGCAGCGAGGAAGACCATCCCTCCTCCCAGTGAACAGGTGCTCTGTCTAAAAGGAAAACAGCCCACTGTTGTTTCACACTGCTGACTCATGACTGTGTAGCAATGCACAGTTCTAATCACATCGTCAAGTTCGCCGATGACACAACCACTAGCAGCAACCTGTCTCTGAACGTCGACAAGATCAAGGAGATAGTTACTTTAGAAGGATTGCAAGACCCTGCAGAATAATGAGAACAGCTGAGAAGATCATCGGAGTCTCTCTTCCCTCCATAACAAACATTTACACTACACGCCGCATCTGCAAAGCCAAGGGCATTGTGGACGACCTCACACACACTCTTCACACTCCTGCCATCCGAAAAAAGGTACCATAGCATTCAGGCCCTCACAACTCAAATGTGTAACAGTTTCTTTCCTCAAGCCATCAGGCTCCTCAACACGCTGCTGAACTGACTAAAACTACCTCAATTCACACACACATATACACACACACACACACATACTCAATACAATTTGATGTTTACAGCAAAATGTAAACACAAAAAAACATTGTTAAGCATGGCCACTTTAAATGCAGTGTGCATTAACCTTGCTTTTTTTGAATTTGCATTTCTATTTGCACATTTTTATTATCTGGTCGGCGCTGTGTAATTTAACTTTAACTGTAATTTAACTATATATATATATAGCCCTTTGTAGCCTTGTGGATGATTGTGTTCCAATGCGGTGAGTCTGTGTATATGTTTATGCTGTTGTTCATTTCTTGTCAAGTTCAGTCAAGTAAGTCAAGTCAAGTTAAGTCTAGTTTATGCTTATTACCCTAACCATTTGTAAATAAACTGCACCTTGGGTTCTACAATACATTTTGCCTCAGTGGGAGTTTATCACACTAAAACAGGTTTAAGCTTTGAAGTGAACACAATTCTTTTTTTTTAATCCAATAGATTTGGAATGAAAATGTCTCATTAAGTATAGTCAGTCTTACTGAATGACTGTTTTAGATCCTGTTAATTATATAACAAAATAATGTTATTGCAGTCTTACAGAACCTACATGTCTTCAGAAATGTATTCAAAATGGACCAGTGCATTCAGTTGCTGTTTGTTAACTTAATTTTGAGAAAACTGACACTTCTTTTCCCTAATGGCAGCCATCACACTGTTTTATGTCGTACGACATAATTGGTTAGCCACTACAGGAGATCAAAGCAAACACAGCGTTCATGCAGGATGCTTTCTTTTGTATGGCATGCTGTTTGTAAAGCTTGGAAACACAGCAACCAAGCTGAACATCTCACTCCCACTGCACCCTTGTCTAAGAAGACAACTTAGATTAATGGTGACACAAGCTTTCCTGCACCAATGGTTTTTTGGCTTTTGTCAACATATGTCTGTCAGACATACACACAAAACACACACATGTCAGCATAGACTAAAAGCACCACTACACACAGGACCCTCAGGCAGCTTTCATGCAAGGCCTGCACAAGTGAAGGGAGGAACAATTCATACTATGCATACTCAATGTAGCATCACTGTACTGTGCTGCTACAAAGCTTTATAAACCCAATTAACCTGAAGGGCTGCTATTGCATCAAGCATGGACACAGTGACACTGGCTAAATGAGATAATGGAAAAAAACATCAACACCTGACATCCCTGGACCAACGTTGACTATAAGAAAAAAAAGAATAGAGAAAAGTTTACTTAAAGAATAGAAAAATATGACAGGGGTTTTAGAACTAAGACACAGAGGAGTACATAGAGTACAATGCAGGTCTGAGGAGAGGAATATCTGAAGAGCCATAAGGCAAATACTTTTAGACACTGCACAGTCAGATGTATGTTAATGATGGTAAGTAGAAGAGCAGGGTCTCATTATTGGCAGGTTGTCAACATAACCTCATCTTTCGAAGATAAAAAAAAAAGGAAGTGCTATCCGGTCATTATATTTAATTAGGAAGTCATCAGAAGTGGGCTTCCAATATCTGCAGCTGTTTTCGGATTCATTCATTCATTTATCTTCTATACTGGCTTATTCCCTAATTTAGGGTCATGGGGAAGTGCTGGATTCTATTTTAGCAGTCTCTGAAAAGGTGAAAGGCGGGAGGGGTACACCCTGGACAGGTCCCCAGTCCATCACAGGGCCACATACTCACATTTTCTTTTATGGACAGTTTAGAATCACCAATCAACCTAACATGTGTGTGGTTGAGGAGATCCTCTGTAAAAACTAATGAAATGATGAAATATCAAAAATATCATTCTACTAATATTCTTGTTTGGGTTTGGTTAAGTAAACATTATTTTATGCCAATATAAGCACAAATATATTTATTAAATATTATTTCAAAATGGAGAGTTATTTTCAGCGTTCAGATTGCCTGGATAAATAAGCACAAGTTTAGCCAATATTACAAATTCTTTTAAAGTTGGAGTGAAGTAAAAATAAAAATTAAATATTCAAATAAAATTTTTAAGAAAGACATTTAGTATACATCACTTTATTAATTGCGTGACTGTCTGTTTCACGCAATTAAATGAATTCTTGACAGACCAGCAAGCTGCCTCACCTCGTGAGTGTAGACCACGCCATTATTTATAACTAATCCAAAACAGGAAACTGTTTGGTTTTGCATTGTGATTGTGACCTCACCCCTGCCCATGCCTAGAGCCGACCCTGATCTCCTCCGAACGTAATTTTCCTTGCAATTTAAATAGCGTGTTTTGAATCAATACAGGACATAGTTTGTCCCATATTTTCGAGTTGTGAAGACTATGAATGTAATGCTCACTTCTATTTTCATTTTAATTAGTTTAATACCACCAGCTTCAGACCAGGGCCAATCAGAATTAAAGAGGGCCGGGAGCTTGTCATGCGCTGGCAAGAGTGTCGATTTAAAATGACAATGAAGGCAGCTCTAGAGCCATGTCTAGCTCTGGAAGTTTAAAACTGAAATTTAAGCAAATACAAAAAGTACCAATGAGATTGGAAGAAATTAAATACATGGCTGGAAAAAGTGTCAGTAAGAGTCTGTGGTGCACAGTGGTCTTTCGGAGCTTGCAGAAATCAGAGTACTGTCTCAGGGGTTTTTTTTATTAAACAGATTGCAGAGTGGCAGCGCATGCTTGCCATACAAAACATATGGTATAAATAATTAATACAATCTGTGGTTTTCTTTCTGTTTCACAAGCACATACAAAAATATTAGAAACCAGAACAATTTCTTACCCATTCCACATTATCCCACCAAAAATAAAACAGAAAAAGGAGAGACATGATGTGAAGAAATGAAATAAGAACAAATAATTATAAAATAATGAGATGAATATATATATATATATATATATATATATATATATTATATATATATATATATATATATATATATATATATATAAAAAATTACATTTCTAATGAAAGTAGAACGTCTTCTAGCTTTAAATTCCTTGGCGTCCACATCTCTGAGGATCTATCCTGGCATCTGAACACCTCCACTGTGGTAAAGAAGGCACAATAACATCTTTACTTCCTGAGAAGATAACCTATCCCCCAAGATCTTAACCAACTTCTACTGCTGCATTATTAAGATCATCTTAACAAGCTCTATCACCATGTGGTATTGCGGCTCCACAGTGTGTGAAAACAAATCACTGCAAAGGGTTGTGAAAATTGCCCAGCGCATCAATGGCACACAACTACCTGCCATTGAGTCTCTTTACTACAGTAGACAGTAGATTCCCGCGCAGAGCACACAGAATCATTAAGGACCCAAGTCACAAACTGTTTAACCTCCTTTCATCCTGGAGGAGATACAGGACCATCCACACCAGAACCAGCAGGTTCAGGGCCAATTTTTTCCCCACAACCATAAATCTTCTGAAGTCTACATTACACCGCTAGGACACTCACGTCTCTCTACACCTCACCACAAACAGTTCTACATTGTTACATTTTTCTCCTTTCTCTGTATAAAAATTGTCTATTTAAATGCACATTATAATGCCATCACACTATTTGTCTATAAAAATATACGTCATGTACAATGTACACAATGCCACTTTTGCAGTATTCAAACAATACACTATATGCACACCTACACTTCACTTGCTGTAAATACTTGCACATACTCACATAGCCTTATTTACATACTTACATATAGATCTGCTCATTTATAATTTATAAATAAAATATGCATGTGTGAGAAAATAAATGTGTTAATCGCATCTTTGGGTGTCAAAATGTTAGGACACCCTACCCCTTACTAGCCAGTGTTACCCCCTTTGGCTGAAATAACTTCAATGAGACACTTCTTGTAGCCACATACCAGTCTCTGACATCGGTCTGAGGAAAGTTTACAACTCTCCTCAAAGCAGAATTATTTTAGCTGTAAGATGGTAGAGGGTTTTCTTGCATGTACAGCCTGTTTCATGTCACCCCACAATATCTCAATGGGATTCAGATCTGGGCTTCGACTTAGCCATTCCAGGACATTCCATTTCTTAGTTTTCAGCCAGTCCCTGGTGGATTTACTGGTATTTTTTGGGGCATCCAAACCAGGACACTTCCACCTCCACATGTCACAGTTGGTATGAGTTCTTTTCCTGTATTTGGTTTATGCCAACATGTCCAAATAATTCAATTGTAGACTCTGTCTAAACAACATTAAAATCCTGGTCTTCCTGTCTATGTTCTCGCTGGCAAACTTCAGTCTGGCCATTGTGTTTTTTTAGAGAGCAAAGGTTTCCTCCTTGCACATCTCCCATGCAAGTTAAACCTGTGTATTCTCTTTCTGATTGTAGAGTCATGCAAACTTACATAAACAGTAGCATAAGCCTGCTGTAGATCCTGTGATGACACTGCTTTTAGCATCTTGCAGTCTGCTCTCTGGGTGAACTTGCTTGGACAGCCAGACCTGGGCATGTTGGCAGTTGTTTTGAATGTCCTCCATTTGTAGCTTATGGCCACTGGAATGATTTAAAATCTTTCGCGATCTTTTTAAATTTCTTTCCAGACGTATAAGCTGCTACAATCTTTTTTTTTGAAGGCATCACACAGCTTTTTCGATCTCACCATGGTGTTCACTATCACTTCAACAGTCAAAGCACACCAAACTAAATGTCTGAGGTTTAAATAGGGCCAGCCTTCTTCAAAAAGCTGAGTAACAATTTTCTAATCATGTGTACCTGATGGGATACACCTGTGTGTGATTTTAGACTTTTTAATTGGGAATAAGTGTTGGTGTCCTAATTTATACCTCACTAAAAATTATTCTTTTGTAAATTAGATTTTACAGAAAGTTTTAATCTCTCAATATTGCTTTAAATTAATATTGCATTTCTGTTTGTCCAAACATGTTAAACACACAGGCTTTCATAGGGTGTCAATTTTTTCACATGACTGTAGCTAAACAATGTAGAAGCTGCAGGCTTGACATTTAATGCTTATACTTTAAAAGTGACTTTTTTGCAGCAAGTTGTCACACACTGACTTTGTGTTAAGTACCAATAATAAAGTGTGTGTGTCTACTAGAGAAATTAAACTTGGATATATTTTAGAGTAGTGTATGTGCAGTTTGTATAACCGTATAGATTTACTGAATATAACAACATACAGCCATTATTGTCAAAATAGCTGGCGAAAAAAAAAGTGAGAACAACCTAAGTGAACAGCTGTACATTGGTTAATGCTTTAAATGCTCTAATATATAGAAGATACATACATATATTTGTATGGTCCTATTAACTGACAAACACATGAACACGATGAATAGGACATGTAAAGTCACATGTCCTATTCATCGTGTTCATGTATGTGTGGTTCATGGTTAATAGGACCATACAAATGTATGTATGTATCTTCTATATATTAGAAGTACAATTTACTCATAATGACCACTAGATGATCAACATGGCACCTCATAACAAAGAACTCCCAAAGGATTAAAAAAAAAAAGGAATAGTTACTCTTCACAAAAATGAGTTACAAGAAGATTGGTAATGCCCTGAAACTGAGTTACAGTACAATGACCAGGGTCATAAAGAGGTTTTCCAAGACAGCTTCCACTTAGATCAGGCCTCGCAAGGATTGATCAAAGAAGTTGAGTTCTCATGCTGTGCGCCAGGTGCATCAGCATTGCTTTAGAGATTGCAAAAGCGGGAGGTCAGCTTGTCAGTGTGCTCAGACCAGAAGGAACCCTTTTCTTATGCTGGCTCACAAGAAAGTCTGCAAACAGTTTGCTGAAGACAACCTGTAAATGACTGGAACCATGTCCTATGGTATGATGAGACTAAGATAAATTTCTGCTGCTCTACCTTGTAAAACGGGTTTCAGCGCGGACCCCCTATGTGGTTAATGTAAGCAACCACTGACATGTTGTCTGTGCATACTAGCATATTGGTTGCTTAGGTCTGGTAAGAAGAGTTTCAGTGCTCGAAACACTGCTAGCAGGCAATTTACTGATGACTGCTCTCTAACTTGTTAGGGATGCATCTGTCATAGGCATGACATGAAATGATGACAAAGATGTCATTAGGCTTAGTCGCCTCTGAAACTGTTAGTAATTATCCCTTTCTTATTCTCTCACAGTCGCAAGTGTTAAAGCGGTCCACACCTGCATTGCTACCAAGTCTCAGACGACCTTTAAATAGGTAACGGTTTGGGTTGGGTAAACTACGCTTGTCTTGGTGTTTACCCTTAGCCCCGGCCCCTGGCTATGAGCAGTCTGACATGTCACAATGCTGTTAATATATTTCATATATTTCCCTAACCCGAGGAAACAAATCTTATTAAGGCACGGCATGTGTTTATGTAGCATTACTTCCTGGACAACGATGTCACCCACCCGGATTTCACGTGACGCAATATTGTCTAAAAAAATTTATATAGGTAAAACAAAAAATAAAATGTTTGTGTTTTTCAATTCCCAAAAGCTAATAAAGTTTTAAGTTTTTAATATGAACAACTTACATTACTTTTTTCCAAGAATCTGATTTGTTAGTATATAGATGTATGTTCTTAAATCCTGGATTCCAAGCTCTTAAATTAGCTGCTCACATTGTAAATTAAAAAAAAGAAACTTAATTTTCTAAACAAGCCTACATTTAAAGAAAACCAATCACTTAGAGATCAAGTACAGTAGAAAAAAAAATTTAAATACTTATACACATACACAATTTGCAATCAAAATCTTTTTTGGTTATTAACACTTCCTTATCCACTGATTATCCCCCTGCACTACTGTTATTATTTTCTTGAAATAAGATTTATAGACTTTTAAAAGATACTTGATTATCATGTTGATATTCCTGTAATCAGAGTAATAGTTACCAATCTTCAATGACAGTGGCCTACTCTCCCACACATCTTCTATACAATAATCATTGTCATTGGCTTTGCTATTAGTGAAGGCAAATTAATTATCAGTGACTGAAGCCCCAGAGCTTTTGGGCTAGCTTAATGAGAATAAATTAACGCTGCATTGACGAAGCAATGATACATAGCCAAAACTTATCTTGAGCTTTCAAGGTTGGGTGGTAAAATCTTAGAAACTTGTGAGCAATTTTTTTAGCTTAGTTTTTGTTTAGCTAAGAGTTTTAGTGTATATTTAATGTTGATGAAACTTTGCTGCCACATTTCTGTTACTGTAAGAAGAAAGCTAGGATTGACTTTAAATGTGTGGCTATTAAGTGAAGATTTTAGAAACAAGTGTATGGTCATACAATATGTACAGTACATACATAAATACATTAACTGATCCTAAAAAATATTCTATTATCTGCCAACAATTCTGTTTGGATGACTATTATTATAGCACATTACTCAGATTCTCAGATTCTCTTTGCATGCTGTATTTTGCATTCTTTTGCTTTTAGTTCTGTTTCACACCTCATTACCATAATGGGTTATATCATTTAGTCAAGCATTTTGTATCCTTTCATTTCTTATCCTTATTACTTATCCTACACAGGGAACGTTTAGGCATCCCTGTGCACAATGATTCTGGATGGGGTGCCAACCCAAAGCAGGGCACAGTAGCAAACATGCTCACACATACATTCACACAATATGAACAATTTAAAGATGCCAGTTAGCATACAATTCAGGTCTTTAGAGGACTTTAGAAGATTCTTTGTCACATTCCCATTACCCTGAAACACAGGTGGGTTTGAAGGTTTGCAGTTCACATGCAAATATTGTAATTCTATGTCCTGCATTTTAACCACTTAGTCACACTGCAAAAAGGTTTGCAAGCAAACTTATATCCCAGAGGTGGGGCAGCACTAGAATATTTTTTACATAAAAGACTATTATGTTTGGCTATATTAAGCATAAGGCCCACTTTGCCAATATTATGCTAGCCTGAAAGTGCACTCAAAAAAGGCTCCCTAACAGTGAAGCGAACTACATAGTTTATTGACGTAAAGCTAGATTAATAAAAAAAAATGATACCCACACTATCATTCCAATGTGTGGTGAATATAAATACTCTTGCCAATCACATCTATCAGGATGGCTATTTGAGGTATAAACAGCGGATTATTATGACAGCAAGTATAGTGCTTAGCAAAAGGATTTTGAATAGAATGTGCCTAGATGTAATACCCTATCAGAGAGAAAAGGAACAGCAATTAGTGACACTACAATACTTTGCATGCTGGGGTTCAGTGTGATACTGGAGGAAAGGGAGTTGGGTATGTAAAAAATGAGTAGAATTGTTTGTGTGCCATCTGGCCGTCAATTTCCTTTTGCTGCATCTGAAACATCACCATGTGTTTATGTGCCTAGAAATTAGCGCTGGTCAGAAATTATCATCTGCCTTGAACAGAATCTCCACACCAATTTATAATTAACCTCACTGAAGGCATCTTCTAACCATGGTTGAGCAACCATGTAGAGGATACCTTGTAAGGACAGTTTGGACATTTAGAGTAGTGGTGTTTTCACCTGGTATTGGTAGCTCAGATTTGGTAGACTCAACACAATAAGAATTGCCAGACATACTGCATAATTCATCAGCTAGGCTCCAGGTTCTGTTATTGGATATTTTATATCGTGTTTTCAGGCAGGGTAAACACTTTAAAAATGCAAGAATTCCAAACAAAAATTCCTGCCTCACTTTCCCCAGGTCCATTAATCCTTATTTTGACACTGCAAGACAGTGGCACACCACAGTGCATATCTCCAAGAAATGTCACACTTACATCACAACATAATATTCGTTGGTGGATATTATCCCCTTAGCAATTGTTAAGTGCCTAGACATTACAATAATATCATGACAATATTATACAAAGAGAATCTGCACCTCATACGTAAACCTTGAGATTTGCTGCTTTGATCTACACTTCATTCTGCACTTTTTTCAGGATCCGGTTTCATGATTCTAATAACTGTTTATGGTACTTCTAATACGTTATTACTGTTTTCTATGGTATTTTCATTGCGATTTAAAAGCAGTGCTTGCTCTGTCAGATGGCTACATTCTTGTGAAAATCTATATTTACAGAAAATACTGTTATATACATTACTGTGTTAAACGAAGTTCAACAATAAGGCATTTCAGAGAATAAACTAAGCAAATCAAGAGTTCTTGTTCATGCCTTTGTTTAATTCCTGTTTTGTCCTAGTCATGTGTTCCTTGTTCCCCATTTGTTTTTGTCACGTGACCCCCCTTTATCCATGTGTTGTGTTTCTATTGGTATGTCATGTGTATTCATAGCCATTGTGTTTCCCATTGTCTTTTCCCATTGTCAAAGATTTGGTTGTGTCCCTGTGCCACTGTCATAAGTCTGTCATGCTTCAGTAAAGTTAAGTGTTTTTAAACCAAGTTCATATTTGGTGTTTTGCTGAGTGTTCGTCAAGCTCAGCTAAGCTAATTCAAGTCCACTTGTACAGCTGCAATGGAACAACTATACACACTAAACTGGACCTCCAGAATGCCTAAAACCTCATCCGCATCTGTGATGGAGATAAATAGATTAATGTATACCCCATTCGTTTTCCAGGGATATATGAATAAGGTGTTCCAGGAGTATCTCCACCACTTTATTGTAGTTTGCATCAACGATGATACTGTACTTACTTTAGTTCACTTTCTCGGCTTTATCATTGGTCCAGAAGGTGTTCGCATGGAGGAGAAAAAGGTGCCTTGCCCTCACCCAAATTCAACAAATATTTACAATGATTTCTAGGATTTGCCAATTTTTACCAGTGATTTATTTGTAATTTTAGCGTGTTAGTGGCACTACCTACCAACCTGTTAAAAATCCAACCCAAGTCTCTGTCCTGGACCATCAAGACAACAAAGGCCATAACAGCATTTCAGCAGGCCTTCTCCTTTTCACACCTCCTAATTCATCCTGATCCTGACAAACCCTTCTTTGTCAGAACTCAAACCATCAACATGAAATCCAGTGAAAAATACAATGTTTGACATTTTAAAAATGTGCTTATAAATGCTTATTTGCATAAATTATAAAAAAAAATCTTTTATTAAAATTCTAAATGATAAATGGCAGATTTTAGCACCACACAGTGGTGATTTGTTTTTAAATATAAAATTTGGTTTACTCACCTTTGAGTTCGCAAAACATAAAATAATAGCAGTTCATTCCTGGTCGGGTTATGTGCCCAAAGTGACTTTGGTGGTGACAAAGCCCATTGTATTACAGACCATCTACCCTCCACACTTCTGGAAATGAGACCAGCTATGGCAAAACCTTCTGTGTGAACACCGGCATGTACATCACCCCAGAGCAACAGGGTACAGCGTCAGACCAAGTACTTGTCTGTTTAAGTGCATCCAAGAAATAGATGGTGACCACTAAGCAGACAATAATCAGTAGGGTGGTTGAGGCCATCTTTCTGGCTTATGAGCCCCCTGATCCTTTTATTACGGAGGGGTCGTATGGCAGCCTCAAAGGCCTGAGCCATGGCCGTGTCTCTAGAGGACATTTGAAGGGGGTGGCCTGGTCCTCTAAGCACATGTTTTTTTCCCGTTTTACAATCTGACAAACCCAAAATCGTGAGTACTCATGGCATAACTTTCCACAAACACAAGGCAGTGACGGGCGGATATAGGAACGTGTTTATCTAGATTCTAAAGCGTTTTGATGCAGCTCGAGTTTTTGAAAGGTTATGTAGGTAAACATGGTTCCCCAAGAAAACGAGACACTGCAAATAGTGAAAAGGCGCAGTGCTTGTTTATATAGCATTAGTTCCTTGTCGATCCTGTCCCTGATGCAATGCTTTTTAATTGGACATGATCCACATGTGCATTCCCTCGAGGAACCTTGGTTACATATGTAACCTGGAGACGTTAACTTTCTATTGTCTAAATGTCAGTATTATAATTCTAAGCAATTTAATAAGGAAGTAATATTTTGCCATGTTGCTATAGCTTAGAGCTTGCTACATTTCCCAGAGGGGTAGCTTTAGTGAAGTTTTGTTTGCTGAAAATTACCTGATAGCTTATCTCACTACTTCAAAGTAGCTTGCTACACACTGGTTATGCTTTTACTATTCACTGCGGTTTAACAAGACTATTACTGAATGTTGGACTAGTGTTTTAATTTTTTAATTTAAGCGTATGTATTGTTAATTTAACTAGCCAGTTATAAAAGTATAGAAAAAGCCTTGATCAAATAAAATGACTTGGTCTTGTACATTGCAGTTTCAAAATGTGAGATAAGACTCAGAGAAAATGTTTAAATGCATTTATAGGAGTTCATATTGTTAACCAAACAATATGCTTAATAGAAAAAAAATCCTGGTTAATGAACTAAGAGGTGTTACATAGCCCACAGGAATTGCATTTTATTTGTGTTTTGGGATAAAAGAGAATAAATACCCTTAAAAAAATTATTCGTAACTGTATCTAATGTTGTAAGCTGACACAATGGGGCTACAAGACATACATTCTGCTTACAGATTAAATAATACCTAAAACTTGCTCTCTGCTTGAACAGTAGACAAAGAAACTATGTTCCTTAAAATGGCAAAAAAGCCTTTCCCTTAAAAAAAATATACGATTGCTACAACCAATCAATTTAGTAAGCAACCATTATAAAAGTCATCCTAAACAGAACATTGTTTTATAAATGAATGTAGTTATTTTATCAGTACATATTGTGGTACTAATAAATTAATAAACAGACATCATCCAATCAATCTGCTTATCTGAAACAAGGTTTAGGAAAACCTGTATCTATGGAGCAAGCCTATTACAGGCACAATTATGCACAAACAGATACATTATTGCTTATCAGCGACACGTTGAACATACCAAGACCACACAACCTACACACACACAACGTAAATTCGGGAATTAAACCCTTTATTCATAAAGCTATGATGTTTAGAAAGATTTTAGCAGATCAGAGCTAAAGAATTGCCACCAAATAAGAAAAAATATAGAGCCTGGAATTTGCCTTTGCTCTGCCTCTATTAAGATATTGTTCATCGCTCCCGTCCAAAATATGTCCATCGGGCTTTAGGTATGATGACTCATACTGGACTTTTATTACATTTCTTATTATTGCAAATAAAGTTGCATGCACAGTAAAACCAAAAATGACAACACCTGCATGATATGCTACACTAATTTCCAATAGCAGAGCAGATTCATAATATCAGTAAATAAATTAACAGCTGTACAATAAAGTACAATTTCATTTTATTTGCTATATGCCCTCTTATACCTTATGAAGCTGTAATAAACTGAAAAACCATGCTGCTTTTACACCTCGTATCATGTCATGCAATAAAAAATACATTGCGGAAAAGGAAGCTGACAACATGCCGACAGACAAGACAGAGCAGGTTACTTCTGGTATAAAACAAGGTCTCGGCTGTCAAATGTTGTCATTTTTTTTTTAAACAAACATTTTTTTCAAACAATAAATACTATTTTTAATGTGTCATGACAGAGCACTGTATTGCCTCAAGTGACAATCTTTTTATATTTACATAAAGTCAGTATTAAAATGCACTTTATTTCAAGATATCAGTACAGACATTTTCCAAATTTATGAGCACTGAAATTAATCTACTCTCCTGGTTTAATTATGCCAGAAAAAGGGCAGATTCACAATTGCGATTGGTCCGCTCGCTTGTCAATTAACCTAACATTACACAAGAAAGAACAAACCACACAAATTGGTGACTGCATGAAACAATAAACAGCACTTTAGGCATACATTTATGACACTCCTTAAATCATTTAAATATTGTAAACTGTTAACAACTGGTTTTAGTATTATCTTTGGTATCCAGAGACAAATGGCATCGAAGAAATCAATCTAAATGTGTTGCATATTTAAGATGAAAATTGTCAACAATAGGCTATAAATTTAGATTTTTACTTTGTGTTTTACTATATGCCTTGCCACCATTTCATAAGGTGTTATTTAAGTTACTGTAGATATTAGCTGTGTAAATATATTTTATAATATGACGATTGCTCATGTAGATTCTTTTTATACTGTGAATAATAATAAGAATTTGGCTAGGTGGTATGATATGACAATGACTTGTCAGCGTTAGAGATTTTTTCCATTTCATTTATATTATTCTGGTATGTAAAAATATAAGAGTAAGTTACTCAACACATTAGAATAATAATCATACTGTCACGAGCCCGCCAGATTCCATGTGCTTCTACCGCTTTCAATCACCTGCACCTTGTTCTTTCTTCACTTTCACATCCTCTATTTAATTTCCCACCTTTCGATCAGTAGGCATCTGATCTTAGTGTAGCCTACCTTGCGATAGCGATAACCTTCGTTTAGATAATCTAGTTTTCCGTACTTACCTGTTGACGCTCCTTTTTCTCCCTTCTTTGTCTTCTTTCTTTATCTTCTCCAGCTCTTACTTTTTTATTTTTCAGCCGGTTTCCTCCTGGTAACCTACTTCTTTTTATCTCCTCTTCAACCCTTATTGTGTTTAATAAAAAACCCAGTTATGCATTTTCTGCTGCAAGTCTGTCTTCTGTCTGATATTGGTACAGAAATTCAGACTGCAACAACATGGAACCAGCGAAACCTGAAACCAGTCTGAAAGCTCTACACAAGCTGGTGAAAGCACTTCATGGAGCTCTGCAAAACATTACAGATCCAACCGCTTTCTGTCCCAGTGCCGCATCCTCAGCCGCAGTTACCTTGGCACCAATGGTTGTACCTTTCACCGTCTTTTCAGTCAGTGCTGTGGTTAATCCCACACTGTATGCGGGCATGGCGGAGGACTGCAGCGGCTTCCTGTTGCAGTGCTTGCTGGCAATTCAGATGCAAGTCTAAGGTGGCCTTAACTGTTTCCTTCTTTCGGTACAAGCTACTCCCTGCTACAACAAGATGCACGTTTCCTGGAGTTTTTTGGGAAACCTTTGGGAGATTTCTCTGTCGGCAAACCACTTTACTCTCGTGGTGGTGATATGGTGGAACGAGCGCTCTCTATTGAACACGTTTCGCCAAGGGTTAGACCCAACCTTACGATTACAACTCGCCATTATTAATGACTGTGTTGGGTTCAAGTCCTTCATTCAACAGGCAAACCGAGTCACAGACTAAATAAAAAGACACACAAGTTCTCTCTTTCACCCAGAAAAGCCTCCCTCTCCAGAACCAGATTAGGATGCCATGCATGTGGATCACTCCAGGCTCTCCAGATCTGAACGTCAGTGCCACTGTCTATACTGTCGATTACCCGGACATGTACTTCAATTGTGTCCCACTCGTCCGTCCCGCCCTCTGGTGAGTGTTATTTCTTGTGTTACAGCAGTAGCCCTTCTTAATTCTGGGTCAGTGAAAAAGCAAATCGGACTCAGGAAACAGAGAAACACTATTAAATATCACATTACACATGAATGAACACATTCCATTACCGGAAAACCACTCGAAAATGGGCAGATCCATCATTATGTGGGCCCAGTTACTCTAAAAATCAGCAGATGTCATATTGAGAGCATTTACTTCCTGGTTTTAAAACGATCCACTGTGGAAATAGTCCTTGGCGTCCCTGGTTCATTCAACACAACACTTTAATATCATGGTTAACAGGAGAAATCCTAAAATTGGGTGAGGAATGTTTCCACCAGTGCTTCCGTGGTCTTCCAACTCGTGAACCTCACCCTATGGTATTGTCAATCAAATTAATTGTCAACCTCCATAGAAAGTCCGGCAATGTGTAATCCTTAAACATTTTCAAGTGTTACGAATGTTACTTGGCATTCCAGGATGGTTCTGCCCTCAACAAGCCATCCGGCTTCCTCCACACAGACCATAGGACTGTGATATCGATCTCATTTCCGATGCCTTAGACCCCAGGTTAAAATTCATTCTCTCTCTCTCTTCCTGAGCAGCAGACCATGGCAGAGTATATCCAGGAGACCTTACAACAAGGCTACATTCGCCCTTTCATATCACCCGCGGCCTTCAAAAAGGACGGGGGGTCTCGGCCATGCATTGACTATCGGGCTTTGAACCAGATTACTGTAAAATACAGATATCCTCTTCCTCTCAGTCTATCTGCCCTAGAAAAGATCCATGGGGCACGTATCTTTAAAAAAAGTCGACCTCCAGAGTACGTATAATCACTTTCGCATCCAGGAGGGAGATGAATAAAAAAATTGCATTTGTGACCCCTACAGGTTATGAGTATCTGGTCATGCCCTACGGCCTAGTAAATGCACCATCAGTCTTCCAGAGGTTTATGAACAAAATTTTCTGGGATTTTCTTCAACAATTCGTTATTGGTAACAATTGGAGTGGGTGCTATCCTCTGCCAGGAGCATGATAGTCCTGCACATCTACATCCATGTGCATGCTACTCCCATAAACTTACTTAAGCCTCTTCTATAACATGCCAGAGAATCGTTTATGACTAGGGGCCCCAGTTCATCTCTGTCACTCCTAGGAGGGAAAACAATGCTTTCCACAAACAATCAGTCTGACCTCCAGCTATCATCCCCAGTCCAACGGTCAAACTGAGTGCAAGATTCAAGAAATTTGGAGGTTTTTAATGCACATTCTGCCATAACCACCAGACTGCCCTTGCATCGCTATATGCCATGGGCTGAATATACCCAGAACTCTCTCTGACAAGCCTCCAAACTATTTCAGTGTGTCATTGGGTAACAACCACCTTTGTTCCTATGACCTGGAGAGCCATTCCTTTTCATCTCTCGGCCATTTGCTTCCCGGTAACCTACTTTCTTTTATCTCCTCCTCAAACCTTTTCATGGTTATAAACAGACCTGGTTACAGGGGTTTTGCTGCAAGTCTGTCTCCTGTGTGATATTGTTACACATACTTTACATGCATGAGAAAATAAAAGAAATTAAGATGATTTTATCAAGAGAAAAGCTAAACACAGTAAGCCTTTATAAAATCAGCGCTGTGACTGATAGCCGAAGTGTGTCAAAAGCTGCAATCTTTACATTTCTAAGCTGGAGCCGGGCCTGGTTATTCCAGTTCTATTTCCCAGCTTACAGATAAATATACATACATTTATGTCAAAAACTTTTGTGTTTTTACTTAAACACACTGTTGAGTGAAAGCAAACTGTCAGATCAGTGTTAGGGGCTGTTCTAGACCCTGTCATTTTAGCCCCTCTAAAACTATTGACTCTCAAGCTACCAACATTTATTGAAAGTATAATTTTTACTTTTTAAAAAAAAAATAAAAGTAAGTGCTTGTCTATGCTGTTCTGCAAATGTGTAACAACCTTTCCTTAGAAGTGTGATGGCTTGTGCTGCATGTCAGCAGGAGGCGGGAAATTATGTCAAGAAAATTACTTTCATTAAATGTCTTACCATGGGTAGGAGGTTATAAAAGACATTTTTTATTATTTAAAAAATTGTTTAGTTTAGCCTAAAGTAATTCTTAATTCTTACCAATAATTTAGGATTTATAATTGTTTCCAATTCCTTAAATTGTAGGCCATGGCTATTAGTAACAGTAACAAGGGCTGAGCCCCTTAAAATAAAATCATAGACTGTCCCCCATCTGTGCAAGAAATCTATAGACTGTGCTGTCTGTTTTTAATGTTACTCAAGCAAAAGATAAATTGTAGAACAACTTACTAAGATGGGATATGCGAAAAATGCATTTCATTGGCTCTGTACATGTACCTTGCACAATAAAGTTGAATATTTATATTTTATTATATAAAGAAGTCCTGGCTAGGCTGTATCCCATGTGAAAATGCTGTAGGCATTTGTGGCCTTTAAGGGTAGAATTGTTGCTCAATTCTTAATAAAAAGATCGTGATCCTGAAATAAAATATCAATAGATCCACAATTTTTGCTGTGGCCGTGCAGTTTTATACAGCTACCTGGAAACAACAGTGCTGTCAGTATGTTACTATAAAAAGCCTTGAATAGTCTATACATGTCAAGCGTTCGTCACAGGTTCACCTAAACTTGTGTATAATAAAATAAAAAGCGAAAGCAGTCCTAAATGTATTGAAATGGTTTATTTGATATAGACATGTGTTTTGTAACTTTTCTTACTGTCTCACACACTCACCAAACCATGGCAAGCCTTGAGGGAAAAAAATGCATTCAGCCACAAACACACAATCAGTGCTGACACAAAAATTCCCCCGTTCAAACCTAATAAACAGTTTAGTCTGTTACACTAATGCTCAGGTCTCTCTAGCTATCGAGTAAAACACGGGATGCTTGGCGGATGTTTTGGCGTTTACTGTTTACCAGCTGTGGGGTATCTGAAACTGGCTCGTAACCTGCATTTTTAGCTCGCAACTAGGATTCAGCCAACAAGACAAACCTCTGACCACCAAAGAGAGTCACCAGATTATTGACTTTCATTAAAAGCTAACTAAACAATGGTGCAAGTTTTCCAATTTTTAAAAAAATTATGTCTGTTTATTCAGCACTTTATATTTGCCTGTTATTGATACAAGTTTGCTTTGCAATGTTTTTGGTTTGTTTGTTGTGCTCACTGTTATCTGTTCCAATATTTCTGTTCTATGGCGTCTTCCGCTTCAGGACAAAGACCCCGGCCAGTCATTCTCTGCATACACCGGTACCAGGTTAAAGACCTTTTGATGCGGGAGGCACGGCGGAGAGGGAAGCTGGAATACTGTGGTCATCAGATTTGCATCGTGGAAGATTACGCGCCCGAAGTTTTAAGTCAGCGAGCTGAGTATAGAGATGTTATGACTGAGTTATACAACCGCGGACTCCGGCCGTCTCTCCTCTATCCAGCACGGCTCCTGATCACTCTCTCTACCGGATAGAAGAAGTGGCTACGCTCGGTAGAAGATGCGCAAAAATATATAGAGAGAGTACGCCTAAAACTAAATAAACAAAAACTGCTGTATTTTTATTGTTCAAAACACAACAATTCTCAGAAAAAAGTCCTCTACTTTTTACTTTAAATCCAGTTAATGTTTACGCTTATCCTGGTGAAAGTACCGTGCTGAATGTGTGTATTTTTTCTATTACAATTTTTCTATAAGTATATATATTTTTCTATTTTAAATTAGGTGTGGTTCACATGTTGTTGTTTTTTTTTTTTTTGTTACAACGCGATATGGGGGAGGTTGGTGTTTTTCTTTTCCACTTCATTAGGAGAATTTAGTATTGGAGTGTTGAGTTATTTTTTTATTTAAATATTTAATTATTATTTAATTTAGATTATGTATCGGAGCTAAAGATGGTGTGTGGTGAGCGACAGGAGGATTTGTTTGGTGAACTGTGGATGTTTGGAAGAGCTTGCTGCTTTGTTTTTTAGCAGCTATCTTGTGGGGTTTGGGGGGGAGCGGGGTGTGGGGGGCTAGCGGTGTGAGATCTCCAAAGCCAGTACTATGCTAGAACTGCTTTCACAGTTTAATTTGTTTCTTTGTGTTTTACACATTAGTTTTAAGGCTGACACTTGGCATTTGAGTATTACTGTTTACCTACCTGCATTTTTTGTTAAAGAGAGTGAATAATTCTTTAAACTTTGTAAGCTGGAATGTTAACGGACTAAACCATCCGGTCAAAAGAGGGAAGGTGCTCTCATACCTAAAACAACTTAACACCTTAATTGCTTTTCTACAGGAAACTCACATTCACAGCTCTGAAAATTCTCGCCTTATATCGTGTTGGGGAGGGCAGAACTACCACCACTCTACCTTTCAGGGCAAATCTAGGGGTGACTTGATTCTTAATAACCCAAAGATCTCATTTGAGCACCATAACATTATTTCGGATGTATATGGTCGTTATATCATTGTTTCATGGAAATTATTCAATACTAATATAGTGTTGCCTAATTTATATGCTCCTAATTATGATGATGCTTCCTTTTTTGAACATTTTTTTTCTGTTTTGCCAGATATGAGCTTATACTCTCTCATACTCGGAGGTGACTTTAACTGCTGTTTATATCCATCACTTGATAGGTCATCTCCAAATTCCATACCATTGAGTAAATCGGCTATGCTACTTCAGTTCTATCTTTGCAGCTTTGGTATTTCTGATATATGGAGTTTCCCTCATCCAAAAAAGAGAGAATGTTCCTTTTTCTCACATGTTCATCACACTTCTTCTAGAATTGATTATTTCCTTTGGTCACTAATGGTTAATTCTTGTGCCTGTCAGAGCATTGTTATATTAGACCACGCCCCAGTTGTTATGTCCATAAACCTCCCTGACCTCCATCAAATTCAAAAACACTGGCACTTTAATTCATTATTTTTGGTAGATGATGATTTTATGAAATTTATAAAAGACCAGATAGATTTTTTTTAAACACTAATGAAACACATGAATTGTCACATTTAATTATTTGGGATGCTCTGAAAGCCTACCTTAGGGGACAAATAATATCATACACTGCTAATATGAAAAGGAAGGCATATGTAGAATGAAAAGAATTGGCCCACCAAATCAGAGAAATAGATCAACAATATGCTCTATTTGAAAACCCTGATTTGTATAAAAAACGTGTAGAGTTGCAAACTAAATTTAAACTCATCTCAACACATTTGCCAGACGCCCTTATCCAGAGCAACTTACAATATTTCTTGTTATACAACTGAGCAATTGAGGGTTAGGGGCCTTGCTCAGGGGCCCAGCAGTGGTGGCTTGGTGGAGCTGGGAACCAAACCCACAACCTTTGGGTTGGTAATCCAACACCTTAACCATGAGCCACCACTTACCCACATGTTATTGAACACGTTATTGAACGTCAGTTATTAAAGAGTAGGAGCCAATTTTACATTCACGGTGACAAATCCGGAAAACTATTAGCTAATCAGTTAAGAGAATTTAAAGCACAGCAACATATTACAAAAATTCGCATGGAGGATGCATCACTACAGATCACACTAGTATTAATACTTCATTTAGGGATTTTTACTCTCGATTACATACCTCTGAATTCCCAGAGGGCCACACTGGACTGGAGAACTTCTTGGCAAGACTAAATCTTCCAATTCTGTCCCCTGATTCTAGAAAAAGATTAAAAGAGCCCATATCACAAGAGAAAATAATATCAGCCATTTCTTCACTACATTTCATATCCTTTTCCTCATCCCTTGTGCCACAATTAGCTTTGGTTTTATCCTTGCTTTGGATGCTGTAAAAGCTTTTGACCGTGTGGAATGGGAGTATTTATTCAAGGTATTAGAAAAATTCAATTTTGGACTTGGGTCAGATTACTATATTCAAGCCCTATTGCTTCAATTCGAACAAACTCTCAGCAATCTAAACCATTCAGCCTTCAGCGTGGCACTCGTCAGGGGTGTCCTCTCAGCCCATTGCTCTTTAACCTTGCTATTGAGCCACTCGCAATTGCATTCCTTTGAAGATAGTGGAAAATAGGTTCACTTATCTTGGTATCACAGTTACAAGAAAACATAAACACCTTTTTGAGGAAGATTTTATTAGGTTGCTAAACCAAACAAAAAGGGTTCAGCAACCTAATAGGGGGGAGGGGGGAGTGGTGGCTCATGGTTAAGGTGTTGGACTACCAACCTGAAGATTGTAGGCTCAATTCCCAGCTCCACCAAGCCATCATCACTGGGCCCCTGAGCACGGCCCTTAACCCCCAATTGCTTACATGTATAAATAAGATAAATGTAAGTCGGATAAGGGCGTCTGCCAAATGCTGTAATGTAATGGGTAAATAGTCAACACTGTCCATGTTTCTGGTCGGCCAAATTAATGTAATTAAAATGAATATTCTTCCTACATTTTTATCTTTTTCAGTCTGTTCCTGTTTATATTCCCATATGTACTTTGATTCATTGGATTCAATTATATCATCCTACCTTTGGAAAGGTAAGCATCCTAGTTCAAAGACCCGAAAGGCATGGTGGCATGGCTCTACCCAATTTTCGTTTTTACTACTGGGCAGCAAACATTCAGTGTGTCATCTTTTGGGTGCACTTTTATAACCAACCTATTCAGCCTGCCTGGGTGGAATTGGAGATAAACTCTGTAAAAAACCTCTCTGTTTCTGCATTTCTTGGAACTGCACTCCCTATACCCTCAATTAAATCCATCAAAAATGCAGTTATTAGACATACCTTGAGAGTATGGGCTCAGTTCAGAAAATGCAGTGGTTTTTTGGGGTTTTTCTCTTTCCAGTCCTATCGTCTCTAACCATCTCTTTAAATTCTCTTTACATGATTCAATGTTTCAGGAATGATACAGTAAGGGCATCAAGCTTTGCAAAGATCTCTATGTGGATCATAGGTTTGCATCGTTTGAACAGCTGTCTGAAAGGTTTAACCTATCCAAATTTCACATTTTTAGATATTTGCAAGTAAGACAATTCGTTAGCTCTTTAATATGAATTTCCCTGAGTCTCCAGATGCTAATATTATAGATCATTTCCCCTGATTGTCTCCACTGCGTAAAGGCCTAATATCCACTATTAATGGTGGACTGATGGAATTGAGTCACATTAAATGAAATCAAAACTGCTTGGGAAGATGAACTAAATCTGACACGGTCAGATGACACATGGAACTCAGTTCTTAAGCTTGTCAATTCAACCTCTTTATGCGCCCGCCATACTTTACTATAGTTTAAGGTTGTGCATAGGCCTCATTTCTCCAAAGTTAAGCTCTCTCGTTTTTACTAAGATATCGATCCTTGCTGTCATAAATGTAAAAGTGGAGAGGCATCTTTTATTCATATGTATTGGACATGCACCAATTTGGAAGAGTTCTGGAGGGATGTCTTTAGGACCCTGTCTTACATTCTTATTTACAATCTTGAACCAGATCCTCTGGTTGCTCTCTTTGGCATTATTCGAGAGGAAGTGCTCTTTTATTTAAATGGAAGGATGCTGCGTCACCCACTCACGCCCAGTGGCTCACGGATATTATGTCCTGCTTGTCTCAGGAGAAGAATCAATATTCAATACGTAATTCAGACTTGAAATTTCAACAGGTGTGGGGGCCCTTCCTTCGCTTATTTCGTATACATTTATAGTTTAATCACAAAACCCAGACATCCAGCTCCATGTTTTGCCTTGTTCTTTTTGTTTATTTCTTCTCCTTTTTTAAATATGCCTGGTGTTTAGCCTTTCTTAGACCTGTAAGGCTGGCTTGGAGTTAGGGATCTAACACAAATTGTAAAAGTGTGCATTGGAACATTACATGTTTGCTTTGTTATATCCCTGTTTAAAATTAATAAAAATATTGCTGTTCTATAACATTTTTGAATTTTTTTTTACTTTTGTCTTTTTGCAAGCTTAGTAGTTTAACTATCATAAATGCTGCTGATGCTTCAAGTCTCTTATGAGTGTTTCCGTATCAGCACTACCATGTCTCCTCCAACAGAATAAATGCCATCTGCCAACTGGGTGGGTCCAGAGTCGTTTTTCAATTTTCTGAGGCTGGATTATTGAGGCTAGATTATTTGTTCCTCTGTAGAATATCTTTTCTGTCAGGTGTGCGGGGCAGCGCAAGAGGTTTTATTGATAATGTAAAGCTCCCGGGTGCCTCTATCTATCAAAAAATGAATTGCGTATCTCTGCCGCTAAGAGATGCTGTCTCCACTGAGCTTGATCACCTATTTAAAGACAGGATCATTGAAAAGATTAATGCTTATACCTGACATTTTCACATCTTTGCTACTAACTTAGAAAACTTAGAGAGCCAAGTAAATCTATCATTTTGAACAATGTTACTTTATAGTACATGACCGAACAAATTATAAGACTACTCTTTGCTAAACATATTAAATACTGCTACACCTACACAACCACAACTTGACTGATTTCATCATAGACCACAGATTCAGATTTTGGGAAGATCAATACGGTTTGCCCTTTTCACTGTCTGTCAGGGCTTTATGTAGTCAATTTGCACAATTATCCTTCACTTATGAATTACTAAACTACGAATGGTGTACTGTGTATTATGCTTGGTTTTCTTTCCTTGTGATACTTATGGGCTTTGATATAATTAGATTTTTAAATTTAAATTTAGTTAGATGCTGCACTCTTTTTAAAAGAGTGACTAACAATCTAATACAAACACATACACTATATGCCCAAAAGTCTGTACCTATATTGTACCCATAATGGATCCTCTCCTGCTTCTTCTTCAGAACCATCCGCTGGAATGTTTATATATTCTGTGCGCCATGTAGAAAAAAGAAATGTGTTAACCTGGCACCACACCTCAAACAGTTCACATACCTCACACATGCATCTTGACAGTGACTCCCACCAAACTGTTGTACACTCTTTGCAGTGCTCACTAGGGTCAGATGTAAATGGTCCCAACTAAAAAGATTCATCGCTAAATTCATTGCAAGGTGAAGTAATCCGCTCAATATAAAAGCCATCACATTGATGTTTGTTTTAACTCATAGCATGTTAACATACTTAACTCATAGTTAAAACATAGCAGAAACATCTTGAACCAGATCTACTGCCCTCAGTTTCATTTTGATAAATTAGTTATAATACCCCATGAGCCCACCCTAAGCAACTAAATCTGTCAGGCTGACACTTTTGTTTCTCTGCTTTAGGAATGCCATGTCAGTCCTTACTCTGTGGTATTTGTGAAGAAAAAAATTCATTGTTCTTTAATGTGCATGTGACAAACATTTCTTAGTTTTTATTTTTTTAATTAAAGCTACTTCCTTTACTACTGCTTGGTTCTCTTTAGCATGTAATAGGACATCTATAGTAAATAAATATTTTTTTTAAATTGGTGTTGGCCTTGAATTCTTTAATTAAGACAAGGGATTCTTATTTGTGGTGTTTGGGGTCCAAATACTTAGAATCAGTTGATAACTCCTTTGTAAAATGTCCCTTGCTCCAGCAAGCCTGGGAAGGTAGGCACTGTCATCAGTCCAAGCATCCTTATCACTTGGGAGTACAGTTGTGGTAAACGTAAAAATTTCCATCACACAGCGGGTACTCAGTGAATCTGAACTCATTGCAATAAATTGTATGTCCTGCTTTGGTGTTATAGGGCACATTTGGGAGCACATAATGCAGCCATAAACAGTAGATGTCAGCCAAATGAGCTGTATGGCAGGCATGTTCTGGTCATCAAGAAAGACAGGAATGCATACCTGTTGTGCTAGGGAAAAATGGCTGACAGAAAATTTTGCGCATAGACAATTTAAAGATAGCATCCTGAATTTTTAATATAGTTTTAAACACTGGCCATATTAATAGCCTCACTAATGTTCTTTTAAAAAAAACTATAGCTATCTAACAAGCACTCGTATCATCACTACAAATACATAATACCGTTAGTTTGCCATTATTTTTTCCAACCCTGGGTTTTCTTACTTTCAATTACACTGCAGAGCCCTGTTATCTGTAAAGATAAATAATTCATTTTGCGACGAATAACTATTAAATAAAGTGGGACAGTTAAAAAGTATAGTCAAAGAGCAGGCAGGAGTCGGTACACAGTACCCCAATAGTAGCCAAGCAAACAAATTCAAAACACAAAGACAGAAATCAAAACCAGGATCAGAACAAAGAGTAGGCTGGAGAGCAAACTAAATTTCATAATGTGCTTTAGCAACAGGCTAGTTCAAATAGTCCACGCACCGGACTTGCAAACATGCAAAGATCTAAAACCATGGGCACCAAAACACTTGGTAAGTTGCATCGCAAACAATACTTTACAAAGTGCTAAACACTAGAGCTAGCTTATATAGCGAAGCAAACAGGAAGTGACACCGGGAAGTACAACCGAAGAGACAGTTTTCAGGCAAGGGCGCCCTCTGGCAGTTGGGGGACGGATTTCTTAAAAAAATATAGCATTATCAAGATCAAGAGACGTCTTCATATAGTCAAGCAACGTTTTTTTGGTAAAGAAACTTTACTGTCATTTACTGTCAAACAGTAAAGAAGCTTTACTGTCATTTCAGACGCAGTACAAAGTAAAATAAAACAACATTTTTCCCCACAGTTCTACACAAAACAACACAAAACAATAACAACAAAGAGCCATTTAACAGAACAACACAGAGCTAAAGACTAAAAGTAAATTGTCTTAGCAAACAGCAAGTGCATGTGTGCATCCTGGTGCAAACAGTGCAAGACAGACAGTGCAATAAACAGTACAGACATTAAACCAGACAATACAGTACAAAAACAAGACGCTCAATTACATGCTAATACAGTCCCCCATTTTGTAACCTTACAACCACAAACTTAAATGTTTTTTATTGAAATTTGATGTAATAGACCAACACAAAGTAGCACATAATTGTGAAGTGGAACTAAAAAGATGCATGCTTTTCAAAATGTTCAGCAAATAAAAATCTGAAAAGCTCCTTTAACAGCAAGGGTGAAATTAGTACTGAATTTTTTTTTTATTTATGTAAATTTAAAAACAGTTTTCTATAGGATTATTTTTAGCATTTAAATTTTATATAGAGCATGTCGGATCCAATTTATCCCTACATGTTATTTACAACATTAACAGAGATTTAATGGTTGTTATTGCAAACAGGTAGAAAAAAATGTTTTTTTTTTTTTAAGCAAAGAACGTTGTGGGTAAGGTTAAGGCTTTATTAGTTCATGATTAGTGCATATTTTAACTCATCATAAGTTAATATTTGAGTCAGTATTAATTTATGTATTATTAGATGAATAAATGACTATTTTTGTAAACTTGTGAGGAAGTAGACATATTCAGAGCCATGGTGCAAAACAAGATTTTATTTAGAAAAGAAGATTTTATCAGAGTCGTAGTCAGGAGGGAGGCAAGGGTCGGTACACAGAAGTCAAATAGAAAACAAAACCAGCCATAGATCAAAACCATGAACATTCATGTGGTTTTACTCCAGATTAGACACACTTTATTGCCCATAGGTGTGAATGATGTGAAAGTGTGTGCACTCTGAGATTTGGGATTAACTGGAATTGCCTCACTGTCACTTCTACATATGTTTTATAATCTTGATAGACATTACATAATTCTGTTATTTTCTTAAAATGATATTTTAACACATAAGAATCCCAGAAAAAATAATTGCAGCAGTTAAAGTTGAAAATAAAACTGAATCGTATTTATATATGTAAGATCAAATATTACTCCGTTTGCACATTCTTTAAAGTGCCTTTATTCTGAAATTAACCAATTAGAGAGTATTTAAAATTGGCATCACAGTATGGCAAACTTCCCTGCAGTATATTTAACTATCGTCCATCTTGTTTAATTAATTAATTAAATGCAAACATCTAACCAAAATTCTATATTACTTACGATACAAATGGGGCCGGAACCTTTTCAAGCAGGTGACACCAAGCCATTTTAGTCCAGATTTAATCACTTTAATTTTTACACTACAGATAAATTAGAGATGCCTACAAATTATGCTTTTTGACTGGGGAAGGAAACCGGAATTAATGCAAGCTTTCTGCACACAGGGCAGAGGAACAAATCAACACCACAGTCTAGGTGGTGCAGTCAGTGTTTCAGTTTATCCAAAGGGTGCTCATTAAGGTTTCGGTCAGCAATCTTTTTATCTAATAATCTGTATGAACCTGAATAAATGTTGCAAATTAATAGTTTAAATTAATTTATTTGAGTACTCTTGCATAAAAACATCAACAAATGAAGTTGTTATATTCATGATATTTATGTAGTTTATTTAGTAGTTATTGTGTTTATTATAATTAACCATTTTAAAACTGTTTCAAGGTTGTGCATTATTTACATAATTATTTTATGACATTCCTATTTGTTACAACAATAAAGCGTTTATTAAACACAAAGACAGAGTCCAAAGAGTAAACGGTAAGCAGGCAAAAGATCATACACAGACAGGCAGAGTGAGGCAAACAATCCAAATCGCAAGGCAGAGACGTAGTCGAAGAACAGGCAAATAAATCCAGAACCATAAATGCATAAATAAGTCCAAACGCTCGGTGAATTGCAAGGCAAACAATACTTCGCGCCGATTAGCATAAAGCGCTAGTTTAAATAGCGAACCAACAGGAAGTGAACCCGGAAGTAAACCCGTAGGTCAATATTTTGGCGAGGGCGCCATCTGGCGACTGGGAGACGGATTCCTTACAATTGTACAGTAATAAAAAATTTAACTTACAGCATTTGGCAGACGCCCTTATCCAAAGCGACTTACATTTATCTCTTGTACTAAAAAGTACATAAAAGTCGCTTTGTTATTAGGACTGCTTTGATATAAGATTTTGGTCCACTTTTTCTATGTAATATTATTGTTTTGTGTTTTTATTTGTCAATATCAGTATTATGTTTTTTTTTGCATTTCACTAGAAAAGCAAAGTAACAAATCCTAGTGCACTTCTCAAGCATCACTATGTCTTTATCTAATCAATAGTTAGCTCCTAAAGGGGCCATGGGATTACCCAAATTCAATCATGTTTGCGCAAATTATGTCTTACCAGACTGCTTTAAAAACAAGGATCAGTATAAAGCAGGTTTTTCTAAGGAGCTACCACAGAAAAATGGAAAGGTATAAAATATTAATGTTCCTGCTTCAACTTCAAAAGTAGTAAGTGAGTGCATTTTTTTTTCAATTAATCTTTGCATATCACCTTTTCTAATAATGTCCATGTTTTATGACAAATAAAGCTATAATGCATAATGTTATGTAATTTTTTAATGGACAACCTTTTTAATGCAATTGTCATCGAGGAACCAGACAGGAGCCAGAGATAATGATAAGACCCGTGACCAGACAGTGACTAAGTAGAGAGCTTGTGTTCAAATAGATTAAGTGATTGTTATGGACTAATGAGATGCAGATTTATCTTGTTAATACTCAGGCGAGTGTGCAGCACTGGTTTGGTGTTGAGCCTGGTGTCGCCAAGACAAAAATGTATAATCATATGTTTATAAAGAACAATGCATTGGGATAAATGTTTTGTTACTGTGTACGTTGTCTGCAAAGATTACATGGTAAAACTTAATTAAGCTTACCTTTGTAGATGGTTTATAACCATGTCTGTTAATGATTAATAAATTATTTAAAATCGTTTTGTAGTGGAAATGCCCCACAGAACAA